>MJMS01000123.1:0-55023 GCA_002018275.1 Huntiella bhutanensis
TTGACGACGAAGTTGTGTTGGCTGAGGGATTCTACGGTACCTTCGTAGTACGAAATGCAACCCCACAAGGTGAGGTTTTGTTTCTTGAACAAACTGTCCTTCTTGGTATACCCCAGTCGCAAGTGATTACCGAATGGAGAGAAGAGATTGTTATACTGTAACATATTGAGCGCCCATTTGTACACACATCATACTACGCTCTTTGCAGTATATAGCTTGACTTATAGCTTGTTTTATTCTATAGATGTAGAGTTACTGACTACATCGAACACCCCCATCTTCATGTATCCTCTACACTTTCAATACCTCTGTGATCTTTCAATTCCTGCATTCTATAGCCGTGAAAATGTCCCTTCGAGTGATATGCCAGTTGCTCGCACGAGCTGTGTAAGAACTAGCAGCCACGCGGAGCATTCCGTGACCCAAGTCTCACTATGTGCAGTACGGTATACCATATATTCTTGTAGAAGCTCGCAAGAAACCCCAATGTGGAGGCTGGAGAGAGACGTATTATGTTTACTGCTAGTATACGTGCGTAAAACAACCAACTGGGTAGTCTCGAGCTTACCCCCCAACACCTGAGAAATGTTAGTTCACGATAATATTGCCGGCAAACACGTCAAAGTCGGGCTCAGCCCCATCATACAAAAGATTCAGAGTGTCTCTTGCGAACACCTTCGATCTCTAGGCAATATCTTTGAGTAGTTTCATTCTATTCTTGAACACCGCCAGACAACTGAGTACAGTGGATTATCTCAAACATGTCTATACCGACATTGAGTTTTAACGTAAACAAAGAGTCAAGTTCATCCTTATAGTTACCCTTCTCTGGCTGTTAAACGATACGTTGTCGACTATTAAACGTAACATGACGTCAACTTTGGTCCCGGCGGATAGGAATGCACCAAAAAGGCAAGTGACAAATTCCCTTCCAAACAACAAACAAAAAGATTATTCCGTCACACAGAAAAAAGAAAGTATCTCCGATACGGGGAATCGAACCCCGGCCTTCTCGGATCGTCAGTTACCTGATGAGAGCGAGATATCCTAGCCCCTAGACCATATCGGATTTGTTCTTGTAAAGAGTTCCACTATTTTGGGATATACAATGTGTAACCCTAAAAATGGTCGCGCGTTGAACTAAGGATTTAGAGTTGGCCTTTCGCGATACACAGACTGGAAGGTTCTCAGTACATACGTCTGTTATTTTGGTGGTTTGTACTAGACATAATAGTTTCATTATTATAGAACCAATTAGCTTTGAACATCTTCATCATGGGTTCTTCCTGTGTTCGTTCCGTCCTGAATAAGGTCTACACAACCTTCTTCCTCATCGCCCTCCTTTCCATGATTCGTAAGTTTCATGTCTCTATCAATCATTCTAAGCTAACCCTCCTAGTGGTCGATCTTGTCCCCTTCTATCCCGCCTCTCTCTGGTCAGTCCCAGATGCTCCCCTCTCCTTCCTCTCTTCAATCCGCGTATTCTACCAAACGACGTACAACGACCCATTCTTCACACAGCCTCACCCTAGCTGGTTCGATCTGTTCACGTATATTGAGTTGATTTACCAGTTTCCTGTGGCGGGGTACCTTCTTTATAAGTTCTGGGGAAAGAAGCAGACGGATGGTGTCACGGAGTTACATGCTTTGGTTTTCGGACTGGGCTTTGCGTTGACTACTTTGACTTGTGTTTGGGATGTTTTATATTGGGATGATGAGCTTTATTCTTGGGCTCAGAAGGTGGAGTTTATGGGGTTGATTTATGGGCCTTTCTTTGTGTTACCTGGTATCATGAGTGTTGACATGTTCCTTCGTCTTCACACTCGTCTTTCCAGCCCCGTTGACACCTCCAAGAAGACCAACTAAACACAGTCACTATATACACATGTAAAGACAAAAGAAGGTTACAAATACCAGCGAGGTAACTAATGATTAATCTATCTTCATCAACTCTTTCCAATCCACCCCGAATGAACCATAAAGTCAAAGACCTTGCCTACCTTTACCCCATCTATGCAAACAGTCTCCCTAGCCTGCTTTCTCTTGAGATAACCACCGGCTTTCAGAGCCTCTCTTAGCAAGTGCTCCTTGACCATCAGATACGATTTAGGCTGCATTCTAATAACTTCGCAGAGTTTGACCTCCTCTGGTGCCAACAGATGGAGATCTGGCGCCGTTTCTTGTGTGAGCGTGAGTGGTTGAATCCCGGCTATAGGAACTACGTTATATTTCGCTTTGATCGGGATCACAGGGATAGCTGCGCCTGGTGGGATACCAGTAGTACTAGTACCGTTGGCAGTAAGAGCCGGTGGAGTAGGATTGTTGGAAGAGTGAGTATTTTCTCCATTTGCCGGAGGTGGAAGAGGGCCTTGTTTTTCGAGAAGTTCTGGGGCAGTGGGGCCGGTACC
This sequence comes from Huntiella bhutanensis, assembly GCA_002018275.1. Taxonomy (NCBI): domain Eukaryota; kingdom Fungi; phylum Ascomycota; class Sordariomycetes; order Microascales; family Ceratocystidaceae; genus Huntiella; species Huntiella bhutanensis. Next base: position 2,409 of record MJMS01000123.1, read on the forward strand.
GGCGGGCGGGTATGACAAGCGATGTGGTAGATCAGATGCAATCAACAGAGCAGCGCCGCTAGGTGGCTCTGGTGGTGGCTGACCTTTTGAGCGTTGAAGACCAGCCAGACGTTCTCTGTCCATAGATCCCATAGGTGTAGCTTTTTGAATCCGAGCAGCCTTTTCAACCTCATACTGTTCACCAGTTCGTAAATCTCCAATTCTCATCGTCCGCCATTCCTGCAGTTGGGCGATTGCCTGCCGCATGTTGAGTTCATCGATTAAACCTTGACAAAAGTTTTCGTAGTCACGATGGTTCATCAACCGCGCAAACGGCTTGGCCTTGAGCAACAGTTCCTTTTCCTCTTTTGTGCGGCGCTTCTCAAGCTTGATGTTTTCCCTATAATCAAGAAGATTGTGTTCGAAGATGACCTTCTTGCGTTGTACACGCTGGGTCAGGCGACTGTTATATATGTCCATGACAGTGAGTTTGAGTTCCATTTCTGGCTCTAGCTCTCCTGTTCTCGGGTTGATTCCATCACCGGGGTCAAACTGCATGAGCTGCACTGCTTCTTCTGCTTCGTTGGCATGTTCCGTCTCGAACTCCAAACGACCCGGCATGTACCCTTGGATTTCGTGACAAGAAGGCACACTGGCTGTTGGTTTCGTTTTTGGTGCAAGTGCTGGTGCTGACTTGGCCCTCTCCCGGCGTTCCTCAATCCTTCTCTTTTTCCGTGCCTGGAATTCCTCTCTAGTAACCCGGGTGGTCATTTCGTTATCTTGAGGACTACACCGCACAGGTAACGGGAATCTGCTGGATTCAAGGTAGACTTTGAAGTAGTGGTCACGGACCTCATCTTTTTCTCTGTAGCCGCCGATGTGGTCGGCGACATCAGCCCAAGAACCTAATCCGTAGATTTCGCATCCCTCCAACAGCAAAAGCTCCTCATCGGCACCCCAGTCTTCGTCAAAGATAGGAAAACTGTTCTGTTCGATAACCTTGAATGGATGGGTAGCTGGCTTATGAATTGACGTAGCCTCTCCTTTGGAGAAACATTGAACGCAAAGGTCGTACTCGTTGCATGCTTCATGGGCGCATCTAATCCGGACCTATCAATACGACGTGAGGTTAGTCGGTGGATCCGGCTTAAATAATCTATACATGAACCTACAGTAGATGTGATATCGGCACTGCACATGTCACACACATACTTGACACCACCCTCAGCTCCCCGAACAGCCGTCTTCTTGCGGATTACGCCCATGGTTACGGCGGGAACCCTAAAAGGGTCGCTATACTTTGTGTGCGGCCGAAGCTATTTAGAACGGTGTGCGACAAGGGTTGTGCAACGTGAAAATAATGACACTATGCGGAAGCTAAAAAAGCCGGAGGTAAAGTCGACGGCTCGTTCGCAACAGTAAGAAAGAGAATCAGGCTGTGAATATTGGCCGTAGGTTTGGTGGAAATTTGTGACGTGGAGTCGAGACAAACAGTTGCCGACAATCGTCTGGGGTCACTTGAATGACTTCAGTTGACGTTGGATGGCGTCTGTATAAGGCTTGCTTTATATCAGATCAATTGATATAGAGCGCTTTTGTCGAAGGAATGGGCAAATCGAAAAATTAAAGTTCAATTAAGGTCGCAAATGATGACTTGTTAATGCGCTTAATGGGAACCTAAGACAGAGATGAATTTGGAGATGATAATTGATGATTAATGGTGGTCGTTAATGGCGCTGTCCTGATGCGCTTGCCCGCTCTAAGCAAGGCACGTCGATGGCCAATTCCGGTGGACCAACCACCAACGCGACCCAAGCCCAGCAAGCTGTTTATCCGGTGTTTATCCAGAAATACTATTAGGGTTACTATGTGTGTACGGGGTTATGGTAATATCATCCGACTATTGATGATGTGTGTATTATGGTATTAATGGTAGTTATATGTCTATGTATGTATCTAACAAAAGTCCTCTTTTGACCTAAACCTCGACATAGAAATCGCGAGCGTAAATCATCCACGCAATTCCCGTAGACGCAAACATCAACGGCAATGACTGAGGACCACCCAGCTTCATGGTCTTGAAGACACCCAGCTCCATCGCAAAGTGGCTCAAAGCGACGACATAAGTCCAAATACCAATGTCGTACATGGGTCCAAAACTCAAATGGTACGAAACATAGCACCGGACAATGCTCGTCAACAAAGTCCACGTAGCGAAGCATCTCGCCGCGACGGGAGTAATCTGGTCCTCGGCACCAGGCGTGCTATCAGAGGCTGGCACAAGCTTGTCGACAGAATCTTCAGGGTTGAAGGTGGCAGTCGCCTTTCCAAGAGCCGCGTTCTTGACAAACTTCCCGTTGTACAGACGACGGGTGAAGTGAAGGGTCATAAAGTTTTGAGCCGAGTTACCAATGGCAATGAGAGAAAGCTGGTTGGGGTTAGGACGGGTTTATTCCGTGTGACGAACCGTTACAGTTTGTTGGGATGTGGGATTCTTACACTCAACATGTAGTAAGGCAAATAGCCCTTGGCCGGGGGCAGCCATTCCGCAATGATAGATTCCATTTTGAGGTTTGTGTTTGGTGATCGTGTGATTGAGAAGAAGAATGTCTTGGTCAGTGCCGTACAGACGGATGAACGATGACAACAGCTTGCGTTGTACCTACCGGGTCAAGGTCAATCCATCAGGGGCCACAATGGCGTGAAAGTGCGCGGGTTTATGTTCACACTGTTTTATAGCGTATCTATGCACCAGACCTTTACAGTGCGTAAATGAAGACGGATTTCAGGACACAATTTGCTTTCCAGCTTCCCGCCCCTCAACAACAAAGTGCACAAATAACCCGTTCCTTAGCTAATCCGTTCCGATTGTCTGTGTGTCGAATCTATTTGAATCTTCGTCAACCCAACCTGCAGAACTGCAAGCTCTTATCCTGAATCCACAAAGTCTGATTGCAGCACCAACGATGGATTTTGTCACCAAATTTATCCAGGACATTTCGTCCTCGGCTTCGTGCCCTCTTGTACACAACATCCTCGTCGCTCTCGGCGGTCTTCTCATTATCCGCAAGGCCTTGAACGTCCTGAGCTTTGTTGGAAATGTTTTCCTTCTGAGCGGTACCAACGTGAGTTTTATTATATCATTGATGCTACTATTAAGGAGGTTCTAACCCTATTATCACATTTTTAGCTCCGCAAGTACGGAAAGCCCGGAACCTGGGCCGTCGTCACCGGTGCCTCTGACGGTCTCGGTAAGGAGTTTGCTTCGCAGTTAGCTGCTAAGGGTTTCAACCTTGTCCTTGTTTCCCGCACTCAGTCGAAGCTCGAGGCTCTTTCCAACGAGCTGGAGGAGAAGTATGCTGCCAAGGGTCTTAAGACCAAGATTGTCGCTATGGATTACTCGCAAGATAAGGAGGAGGACTACAGCACTCTTGCCGCTACCATTGCTGGTCTTGATATTGGTGTTTTGATCAACAACGTTGGCCAGAGCCACTCCATTCCCGTTTCCTTCCTTGAGACCGACAAGAAGGAGCTCCAGGATATTGTCACCATCAACTGCCTCGGTACTCTGAAGACCACTCAGATTGTTGCTCCCCTCATGGTTCAGCGCAAGAAGGGTCTTATCCTTACTATGGGCTCTTTCTCTGGCTGGATCCCCACTCCATACCTTTCCACCTACGCTGGCTCTAAGGCCTTCCTCCAGCACTGGAGTGAGTCTCTTGCTGCTGAGCTCCAAGCCGACGGTGTTGATGTTCAGCTTGTTCTATCTTACCTTGTCACCACTGCCATGAGCAAGGTTCGCCGCACCAGCGCCCTGATTCCCAACCCCAAGTCCTTCGTCAAGAGCACCCTTAGCAAGATCCATCGTGGCGGCTTCCAGCGCAACTCCAACACCATCACTCCTTGGTGGGGCCATGCTCTGATGCTGTGGGTTGTTGAGAGCACTGTGACTGTCAACAACAAGTTGGGTATTGCCTACAACCTGACTATGCACAAGGACATCCGCAGACGTGCGCTCAAGAAGGCTGAGCGTGAGGCTAAGAAGCAGTAAAAATTGGTGTATTTAGATACAAGTCTTGTGAATGCACAACAAATGATCAATTCCATCTGTAACGTCCATGACATCACATTTCAGGGTTGTATGTAACCCTACCATTAAGCTTGTTGCTAGGGAAATGTAGTGGTCAGCCTTGTCTAACATCACAGTATTTTAGAGAATGTCGTAGCCGCGCTTCAGGAAAGTTTAAAGTGGGCCATAGCTTTTTGAATATGAGTTCGCGAAGAATGGATGGTTTGGATACGTATGCAAGTCGCGTTACCACAGTCGATTGTTGGTTTGTCTAAACTAGTCGAACACACAAGTCAGGAACACATCGTTAGCATGCATTTAGAGCTATTTTAAAAACTTATAGCTTGTGTATGAAGCTTCTTAAAGTGAGTAAACAAAGAAATTAGAGCTCTGTACCTGAATTGAGAACGTTCTTCGGGGCACCTGGTAACCAATTGGCGTTACATTTTACCCCCTGTTTGTCGCCAGAGACAGTGACTCTAGTGGGGTTAGCACCTAAAGCTGTCCACTAAATATCCATTTTCAGACAACTTTCCAGCCTTCCCCAGTAACTTGCGACTTTTTTTCCCACGCATTTTTTTTTCGGTTGCTTCCATCAAACTGCAGGTGCAAGTAGGCGCGAAGGCTTTACCTTGAAGACTCATTTTACTATCTCCGCCATTATTCAAGCCGTCTGTCTTCGTTTTTTTGATGACACTACGGAATCGTCTTTAAGCTCGACTTGTCTTTCAGCGTCTTCCATACCGACTACGACAAAGACCACGATCACGGCTACAGTCCAGACGTCCGACGCTTCTAAGCGCGCCATTGCTCGTTCAGGTCGATCGCAGCTTTCTTAACCGCCAAGAAGCTTACCGTCATCCTTATCGCGTCCGAATCCCCCCCTCCATATTATCGTCATCGACTGTCCTCGTCATAATCGCAAAATGGCGTTCCCCTACGCGACCCCAGCCCGTCCCGTCCCCGGCGCTTTTCTCTCGACGCCCGCTCTTGCCGGCAAATTCCAAGCTCAGGTTCCCGACACCGTCCGGAGACGACTATTCACAGATGAGAAACCAAAGGGTACTCTTGGTGGCGTGCAGTCTTCCAGCTCCAACAGCTTGGTTCCTGTTACCCGCGATTCTCCCGCGCCACAGAATGGCGATCAGCGCATGAGCTTCACTTCGCCCACAGGTCTTAGCATAACAAGTCAAGGGCTTGTTGCGGGCACCCTGATCTCACCACCGGCGGCTGAAGAGATGTCACCACAGGCTCGCGCGGCTTTGCAGATTAACCGGGTGTTGCAGGCGGACAAGAAGTTCACCGAGTTGGATGCGTATTGTAGACGTATGTATTGGTGATACTACGCTGTGCCATTGAGTTTAACTAACGTGATAATCTTTACAGAGGGCGCTTCCTCGGACTACAACATGTCATATGTCGACTCTGCTTGGGCGCCATTCCAGAAGACACAAATGTACCCGATCCCCGAAGAGGTGTTTAACCACTACGACTCGTCCAATCTTCAGACCATGATGGGTCTTTTCACCGAGATCAACCACGCGTGGGTGGTAATCGATAACGCTATCTTCTTGTGGGATTACACCCATTCCGCCCCAGAACTCATTGGTTTTGAAGACCAACCACATTCGATCCAGGCTGTAGCATTGGTGGCCCCCAAACCAGGAATCTTTGTTGCGACTATCACTCACATCCTGGTGGTGGCCACCTCCAGCGAAATGATCTTGCTCGGTGTGTCTGCTGAGACCACTGCTGCCGGCACCAAGACGGTTTCTCTGTACCAGACTAAGATGACTCGTCCGATCCGTGGTGTTGATGTGCGGCTGATTACCGGTACTGCCAGCGGGCGTATCTTCTATGGTGGTGCCAACGACACCGATATTCACGAATTGTACTACCAACAAGAAGAGAGATGGTTCTCTAACCGTTGCGGAACTATCAACCATACCAACCCTGGTTGGGCTTCTGTAGTATCTTTACAAACCAACATTTTCGGCACCAAGCAGCCCGAGCACTTGATCGACCTTACTGTGGACGATTCCCGCAACCTATTGTACTCGCTGTCTTCGCGGTCGACTATCCGGACATATCACATGGATGGGCCTAACAAGTTGTCCAAGGTGATTGAAAAGGAAAAGACGCATTGCCTGCGGGATATCACTCATATGATCAACACATCCTCTCTATTGACTGAGCGAATGAACATTGTGTCTATCAGCGCTATTTCGTCGAATGAGGCTGCTAAACTTCACCTGATGGCACTTACCAGCACCGGTTGCCGTCTCTTTTTGTCCGCTACCAGCGCAGCTTCTTACATGATGTCGGCCAACAACAGCATGGCGCCACAAAGTATGCAGGTTCAATTCATCAAGTTCCCCCCACCAACTAAGGCTAGTCGGGTGAACAGCACCAGCATCGACACTGAGTCACGGTCTCTCGAAATCAGCCGCATGGGTGTGCGTTACGCCCCTGGTTTCTTCCTCGACTTCGTCACCAAGCCAGAGAACCCCAGTGAAGACGTCTTATTCGTATCAGCGCCCGAATCTGGTCGCATTAAGGCCATCCCCAACACAGCCCCTCTCAGATACTTTGAGCAGTGCAACTGGATGGAAATTGGTGGAAAGGTCGAGGCGGTAGGCCTGGTTAGCGACCAGTTTGCTGCGTCGTCCGAGCCGATGGGATTCGGAAACGAGTTGGCAGTTCAGTTTGACAAGCCGCACGATGAGTTTGCAGTGTTGACCAACACTGGTATCCACGTGATCAGACGGCGCAAGATGGTGGATATTTTTGCGGCTGCGATTCGTCAGGCTACCGGCGACGAAGGACTCGAGCAAGAAACCAAGAAGTTCATCAAGCTTTATGGAAACGTGGAGACTATTTCGGCTGCTCTTGCTGTTGCCTGTGGACAGGGCAGTGATTCTGGTCGGCCCGGGGCTCCTCGTGCGATCGATCAGGCTACTGAGGACAAGGCTCGCAAAGTGTTTGTGGACTACGGTGGTCACCCTATCATGACTGAGGCCGATGGTACACCTGGCAGTGTTGCGTCTGCAGTCCTCTCTGCTCGCCATGATGGTCTTTCGTTGTACCTGGGTAGATTGATCCGTTCCCTGTGGAAGTCTACCATTGTTTCGGTTAAGCTTTCGCCCGCGGGTATTCCCATTGTCACATCGACTGTGTCCCCAGCCAAGCTCCAGACTGTGCAGTCTAGCCTTGAGAGACTCCGCAAGTTCCTTAACGCCAACCGTACATTCATTCAGGGCCTCTCTGGTCCGTCCGATTTACAGAGAGCTTCCTCCAAGCAGGAGGAGCTTGCGCTTCAGGCGGAACACCAGGCCCTGCATGCTTTGGAAAAGCTCATGGAGAGCATTTCAGAGGGGATCTCATTTGTGCAGATGCTTTTCGATGAGCGTGTTGGAGATATCTACGCTCGTCTAGATGAGTCCACACGGGAGTCTTTGAAGCAACTCAAGTACGACTGCCTCTTCAGTGAGACGGCTGGCAAGGATATCGCAAAGATTCTTGTCAAGGCTATTGTTAACCGCAATATTGACAATGGGTCCAACGTTGAGACTGTTGCTGATGCTCTCCGGAGACGCTGTGGTAGTTTCTGCTCTCCTGATGACGCGGTCATTTTCAAGGCACAGGAGCAGCTCAAGCGGGCTTCTGAGCAACCGGCTAACAGCTCGGTAGCCCGGGGTCTTTTGCTGGAGTCTCTTAAACTCTTTGAGAAGGTTGCTGCTAACCTGTCACACACTAACTTGGTTGTGGCAGTGACGCAGTACACTGAAATGCGGTACTATGCTGGTGCTATCCGTTTGTGTCTTTCGGCGGCTCGTGAGAAGGACCGGGGCAATGCTGCTTTGGCTTGGGTCAACGAGGGCAAGCCTAACAATGACGCGCGGATTGACGTGTACGCGGCGAGAAAGAGATGCTACGATTTGGTGCATGAGATTCTTCTTAAGCTTGATGCCGAGCGTGGTCGCGAGCCTGAGACTATTGATGGTAGACCAACGCTCACCACCACCAAACGTATGGAGGCTTATGATGTCGTAAATGGTGCCTCTGATGAGGTATTCCACTTTGACTTATATGAGTGGTACATTGAGCGTGGTTGGACTGATCGTCTGCTTGCCATTGACTCGCCTCATGTTGTAACGTTCCTTAAGAGCCTTGCCAGCACTGATGCTCAACATGCCGAGCTTCTCTGTCGGTTCTATACGCACAGAAGCCGTTTCTTCGAGGCGGCTGAGGTGCAATTCCAACTTGCCATGTCGGACTTTGACATTCCCATCAAGCAGCGGATCGTTCTCCTGTCCCAAGCCAAGGCCAATGTTAACGTGCCTAGTGGTGCGGTTTCCAGACAAGAAAAGCAACTGTTGGAGCACCAGATTGGTGAGCAATTGGAGGTGGCACACATTCAGGATGATCTTCTTGAGAGATTAAGATCAGATAGCCGTGTGCCATCGCATCGCATGGAGGAGACTGAGTTCTTGTTAAACAGCAAGGTGTGCGATTTGACCACTGTAAGTAATGGGAGTTGTATGATATTAGCAGGACTTTTTACTAACATTAAATGTAGCTGTTCAACGATTATGCTGATCAGGCGGGTTACTACGACCTGTGCCTCTTGATTTACCATGCTGCCGATTACCGGAACTCTAGCACAATCTTCTCTACCTGGCAGTCATTGATTGCGCAAACTCACGAAGATGCCATTGTTCGGTTGAATTCTGGTGTTTCTGGTGCTCCGGCCCCATATGAATCTGTTTCTGCACGGATCCAGGATATCGCGCACCGTACTTCTTGTGATTCTTTCATCTTCCCTATTCCCCAGCTTCTTCCTGAACTGTGTCAATACTCTGTTGTCAACGAACAGGACGCGTCGATTGGCGCTGACCCTGCCTGGCCAGTTCAACTCTTTTCTAGCATTGGTGTCTCTCATGAGATGATTGCTAGAATTCTCGAGCACGTCTTTGACACTCAAAATTACGGGTTCACTGGTGCCACAAGAGTCCGGTTGATCGAGCTCATTATCTATGTGATCGATTCCTGGGTTCGCGAGGCTAGACGGAGAGGCACAGCTGGACACAGAAGTCTGGGACCTAGTGTCAAGGACCTCCTTGACAGATGTGAGGAGGAACTTCCGCCAAGTGGTATGGGAAGCAACCCAGGTGGCAATGAAGTCTCGGATGTCAGACTTATGCTTCAGAGTGTGAAGAGAGAAGTTAGCATGGTTCTGGAAAGAGGACTTGGTGGTAGCATGATGGGGAGTTTGAGATTTTAGAGGCTTGAGTCTAGAGGTTAGAGTCTAGAAGGTTATGAGAAGAAAAGAGGGTGTACAATAATGGAGTGGGTCGTGATGAGGTTTTATTTCGGGTAGTTTTGTTTGTTTTTTTTCTCTCAAGATTGTTGGCGTTGGTATATTTATTTGTTTTTGTGTATTTTGGTGGTACTTTTTTTCATGTGAAATGTTGGAATGATGTCATTTTCTGAGAGAATCTGATCTGATTGCAGGAAGCATCTTGAGCTATTGATAGTGGGGTTCGGGAATGTTCTAGTGGATATGTTAGGCTTGTATCTGTTGTATCTGCTGTATGTTCATGTAAAGGCATTTTGAATTCAAGGCTTGTATTATGTACTTTTTGTATTTACATTAATTCATCAAGAAATCTTCAAAATGTCTTCAATTACAATTGGCTCATTGAAATACATTACTCCATCTACCCTTTCGCAACTTATTCTAAATGCCGGGTCAGGGCCTCGTCCTTTTGCCATAGTTGATGTTCGAGATTCTGGTGAGTCTTATCTAGTTCTCTTTCCCCTATATTTTCTCTACTGAGTACTAATCGTTCAGACCATGTCGGTGGACATATCAATGGAAGTCTTCATACGCCATCAACTACCCTTCCTGCGTACTTGCCAACTTTACTTCGTCAGACAGAGGGCCTTGACAAGGTGATTTTCCATTGTATGTTGTCGCAAGAGCGTGGTCCTTCAGCGGCGTTGAAATTCGCTAGGGAGTTGGAACGAACTGGTCGGGCGCAGGAGGTTTTGGTTCTAGAAGGGGGCTTCAGTAGATGGGCTTCTCTTTATGGTAAAGATGATAAGTTGACGGTCGGGTTCGTTGAGGACTTTTATCGGTAAATAGATAGGGGCAGAAACTGTTTAAGACTATCGCGATGCATGTCGGTTACAGGCGATTGGGGTTCAGCTGGCGTATGCAGGATGATTGGATAGGTAAGCACCCTGGTTAGATTTGGGGTCTGTTTTGGGTATCAACCATATCAATTGTATATAAAGCTGTAGTATCCCGCTGATTTGGTGTTTTACAAGTGGGTGCGTCTTGTTTTTCATCGCACGTAATAGCCTATTTTGCAGTATATTTGCAGTTATTGGTCTCACAAGTTCCTATCCGTTTTGAGGCTGTCTTTGTTGTAGAACCATCATCATTGTATTTTGTGTATATAAGCCTAGCAAAATGGCTTCTTTGTTATCATCTACTACGTTTTTGCGCCCGTCGCTTTCATTATCGAGGGGATTATCAAAGACGTTGCAACGGAATTCTTCTATTCAGGCCCAACCAGCTATCAATAATCCCCACCCAACTCCATCAGAATCCATAAATTCACCCAGTCGTCCTAACCAATCAACGCTACGGAAATCCTCCACACCAATCCAAATCCATCTTGCTCATCAACGGCCAGCCATCGCCAAGCGCAAAAGTATTGGTAAAATGACGGCCACTCCACATGCGGATATTACACATCTAGGGACTGTCCCTACGCCGACGGTACAGGGCGATTGGAGTGTAGATAAGGCGGTGGAGAAGAGTTTTGGCGGAGATAACCCGGTGGAAGGGTCAGGGAGTCCGGTGCCGTTTATTCAGGTTTTGGAGAGGTTGAAGACGACGAAGAGAGAGGGCTGGAGAAGGTTCGGGATTGACTAGTAAGTTTTGGGAAGGATACAGATAACTTGGAGGAATGGGTTCTAACAGAGAATAGCTGCGAGTCTATTAGTGATCATATGTACCGAATGGCTCTTATGGCCATGGTTCTACCGGCTGCCGTGGCTGCTAGAGTAAACGTTGATCGGTGTATCAAGATGGCATTAATCCATGACATGGCCGAACTTCTAGTCGGTGACATCACACCAATCGATGGAGTGCCTAAGCCTGAGAAATCCCGTCGGGAAGCAACTACAATGGACTATCTCACAAAGACGCTCCTCGGCCGTTTCGAAGGCGGTATTGCTGGACAACAAATCCGGGAAATCTGGCAGGAATACGAAGATTCGGTGACGGCGGAAAGTATCGTTGTTCATGATCTGGATAAGTTGGAGTTACTTCGACAGATGGTGGATTATGAGAAGAGAGCGGGGGCAAGATTGGATCTTAGTGAGTTTGCTTATGTCCATAAGAGGATTGTTACGGAGGAAATTAGAGTTATGGCTATGGAAGTTCTCGAGGAGAAGACGGCGTTTTGGGGTAAGAATGGTTATCAGGTTGTCGATGGCGTCGTTAAGGATTGTCATGTTATGGGGTCGGATGGGTCGAGTCCCAAGAAGTAATCAATCATGGATGGGATGGGATGGGGTAATAGAGATATGCTTATTTTGACCATGTTTGTGCCAAATACCCGAATTGATCACGTGACATCCAGCATCCAGTCAGTTTGTTCATGTGTGCAGTCCAAATGCATGACAAGTAACGCGTAAGTCCCTTCTTTCGTCTCCTTTCACGATGATAAATTACCATTTCTAGCAACTTTACCCGTATTTTGTAAGTCAATACTAACCAACCAACCCTTTAAGAGTCTTATAAATCCAATAGGAAACTCTCTTCTCCTGCATACCCGCGCCAGCCAGCCACATGCCCTGCCGGGAACCCCTGACGTTTCTGGAGAAACGAACGCTGGTCAGACCATGTGGACTTGGCCGCGAAAGTCAATATGCTGTAGAGTCAAGAGGTCGGTGTGATGAGGCATATAGAAGGAGAAAGGATACAAAGAAGAAGAAGAAGGATGATTCTGATCTTGATTCTATAGTGACGTCGCGATATCACGATTTTATACGTTCAAAAGAAGATGGCTTTTCCGTTATATACTGAACCGCAACAAACACGGGAACGCCCCACTTTACACATTCCACCGCCCCCAGCATATCTACGCCACTATAACCGCCACTTACCGGCGACTTCGACGGGTTTATCAGTTAAGCGGAAGAGAACTGCGACTGTTACTACGAGGGAACAACCGGCGCCATGGTCACCGACTGAGGATTCTCGATATATACTTGCTAGTCATGATAGACCTACCAACTTATCACATCCCGAAATCTCATTTGAAGCGCCTTCGGGGATTCTGACGACGGAGGATGTCGACTTTCGGAGGTCTTTGGGGGATATACAGAGGGGGTTCCCGGCACTTAGTCGGGTGGAAAATGCGAAACCGTGGGGGTTGACTCCGTTGTTTTCGGTGTTGGGTGGCGCTATTGGGAGGATGTGGGAGTTTTGTACAGCTGGGGTTCCGTTTGAGGGGTTTACTGCTGGTGGAGGAATTGGATATACATTTGGTGGAGATGTCAAGAGTGTTCCGAGAATACCGGGAGGATTCCCTGGGTTAGACTATGGATGGGGAGATGATGAGCCTAAGATGCCTGAAGAGGGAAGTGGTAGACCGGCGGCGAAGAGGAGGTTGATTGGTCATTCAGGAACGGAACTGGCTATGAATTGGGTGGTGGTGGATGAGTTACCACCTAGGGAACAAGAAGTATCAACGATGCAGAACCCGTTATTTACGAACCGGAAGGTAAGTATCCCCGTTTCTAGAATGAACAGGGCGACTTCCCCGAGGAAACGTACAACGGCTAGTATCCCATCTATGAGACTGCCTAGTCCGCAGAAGAATAGTAGGGTATCTTTAGGAGTTCCGTTGAATGGAAGGAAGCCGAGATTGTCGATTGGTGGGAAGGGGTTACTTGATGGGGATGTTAAGTTGGGACGGAGGGATAGCTTGTCGTCTTCTAGAGATCCGTTTTCACCGCCTAGAGGGAGAAGAGGGACTCTTGGAACGTCAGATTTCCCTTTATCATTACACAATATGGGAGCGTCAAGGGCAAGTCTTGGAAGTGGAAGTGGAAGATCTTCTCTTGGAACGGAAGCTAGGCCAAGGTCGATTCTAGATGACCCTACAACACGACAACTTGCGGCAAAGAAACTTAAAGAAGCTAGAGATGCGGATATGAGAATGAGTGGGATGAATGACCAGCTTATGACGTTACTACGGGAAGCTAGAGAAGCTCTTGGGACGAAAGTTGAAGTTGACGGAGATGGAGAAGGAGAAGGGGGGTGGGAAGATGAGTTTTGATTTATGGGCTTATGAGTATTATGATTTGATTGTTTTTTTTTGTAATGATGAGAATTCACTCCCTTATGCGCGATATCCTGTGACGGTTAAAGTTAACACCAGACGAACTATAGCAAACTTCAACTGCGCCCACTACGTATCATTGATTCCTATTCCCTCGATATGAGACGATCTACCGAAATTACCTCGTCCCATGTATTTCAATCTATTTTACTTTTGACAAGTTCTATTGCCTCAGATTACGTCGCTTCGTTGGTTCATGATACTTGAAAACCCCGCATCACCAGGTAACCCTCAATACAACCCTAAATACACATTCCCCACCACCATGTTCCGTTCCGTTCCGCTGTCATTATCGCATTCACATACGTAGATCCTAACCACCTTTGAACAAGTTATGCAGACATCATTGTTCTTTCCGGCTGTTGAATGCATGAAATGGAATGTTCCGTAGTATAGTGTATGTTCCCGAAAGCTCCCTTAGTATCGGGAGAATATACCCCTCGTTTCTCACTTGCATGGAAACGTGAATAAAGACAATAGACGTAGCATAAACGACGATCCCCCTTGCGGGGCCATTGGATCGTGGATGCGTGCGTGGGTGGTGGAAAAATGTAAAACGAAACTTGCCTAGGAAGAAAGAGGCCCTGTTGTCTCGAAACCTAAACGAGCCAGGACCTACGTTGGTATTGTTACGAAGTGGCGAATTTGCTCGGTTATGTGTGTGGATGTTAGGTGCTTCTTATCTGTCCTTCCTACAGAATCTAGCCACATTTCATTGGAAGAGGCCGATTTCTACCCTTTTTTACCGGAAAAAAAGGTCGCTTGAATAGACGGCTTGTTAGACTACTCGTTCAAGTGTTCGGAAATCAATCGACCCCTGGCTTCAGTGTGTTACCTTCCTCAGAACCTTACAAGGCAGGTTCTTCACGTGAGGATTCCCCTGTCCTACGTCAACTTGCGACGTCCATCTTGAGTCTTGTCAAGCCTGTGCGGAGAATAATCATACACCCTTATTCATCCTCTTTATATGTTCTCGGTGTTCGTCAATTATCTACCCCCGTGTCATTCTTAGTGGGTCATATTGTTCGCAATCAGCATTTCCAGTTATCCCCTCAATCATCTGAAGACGACTTCTTGCCCTTATTTCTTTCTGCTACTCCCGACGACTCGGCCACCCCCCGTCGAACGCCACCAAGCGTAGATCCTTTGAGACGCCGTCGTCTTGCCGTTTGAGGTAGTAAATTGGCTTGCTTGGTGCGCCTGGTGCGCAGGAATCTTGACGGTGGGTTGTTTCTTTTACCGTTTTAGATCCTGGCGGTATTTTCTTCGTTTCTGGATAACGAGGCGGTTCGTCGCTTTCAGCTCCGGGAGATTTCCCTTAACAAGGGCACGGCCGATTAGAGAAGACTGTTGGCTAGGGGTGCTATATATATATATATATATATCGGACCAACCCTCCTTATTCTTTGTACTTTCTAGTTGAGACCCCGCGGCCTATTTGCCCCCACCATAGGTCATTATGGATATCTCGGACTTGATGGATGGCGTTGAATACGCTCCGGATACATCGACACTCTCCGCCGATCCCTATGACAGCTACCGTCAACAACAGGAACTCTACAGTTCCTACGCAGAAGCCGCCCCACCTGTTCGTCCCGCCTTCAAAAAGATGGAACGATTCCCAGAACGATATGGTCTCAAGGCGAATCGGAATCGTGACCGCGCTTCACATCTTGCGTCAGACTATTTCAGGGAAAATGTCAAGAGGGTTAGACAGCGGAATCAGAGGTTTGTATGACATGACGACCGGTCAGGTACCGTGCTGACGCCATTAGATACACCACGTTGGATGAAACGCTTTCGCAGGCGCCAACAGAGGGTCATGTGGATCATCTTTGGGCTCAATCGGGGACTCAAGAAGGTCGGTATCTACGCTTTTTGAGGACTCGTGATGGTCCTAATAATTATAAGACGTTGAGGATTATCGGACGTGGCGGGTATGGTGAGGTCCGTTTAGTCCAGAGAGAGTATCCGCCGCCTCCAGAGGGAGCTACCCCGCAGGTGTTTGCGCTGAAGACTCTGCTTAAGCGGGAAATGGTGAATAAGAATCAACTTGCTTATGTCAGAGCCGAGAGAGATATCCTGGCTGAGGCGGATTCTCCGTGGTTGGTTAAGTTGTATACAACCTTTCAGGATAGCAAGTTGTTATATTTGCTATTGGAATATGTCCCCGGTGGTGATCTTATGGGTTTATTAATTCAGTATGAATTTTTCACCGAGGACGTCACCCGTTTCTACATTGCAGAAATGGTCCTTGCTATTGGGGCGGTTCATAAACTAGGCTTCATTCACAGGTTCGTTTTATATATTCTCCCCATGTCTCTCAAGCTAACATCCACCAGAGATATCAAACCAGACAACGTCCTAATCGACGCAGAAGGACACATCAAATTGACCGATTTCGGTCTCTCCACGGGCTTCCAATCAACCCACGATAAATCCTACTACGCCCATCTAATGGCCCAAGACCAAGCGATCCTCAAAAAGCGAGATCGCGAATCCGTCAACCTCGATACCATCTCTCTAACCGTGTCCAACCGTAATCAAATTAACGGGTGGCGTCGGTCCCGGAGAGCCTTGGCTTATTCAGCTGTGGGAACGCCGGATTATGTTGCGCCCGAGTTACTTGAGGGGAGAGGATATAGTTTTGAGTGTGACTGGTGGAGTATGGGGGCTATTCTGTTTGAGTGTTTGGTGGGCTGGGCGCCGTTTTGTAGTGAGAGTCAAATGGACACTTATCGCAAGGTGGTGAATTGGCAGGAGTATTTACATTTTCCGCAGGATTTACAGTTGAGTCCGGCAGCGGAGGATTTGGTAGTTCGGTAGGTTCCGATTTACCCCTTTCTGTAGCTATCACACTAACACTAACACTAAACAGTCTCATGTGTCGCGCCAACGACCGACTTGGCCATGGTGGACCCGAAGAGGTACAAGCCCATCCATTCTTCGCTGGCTTGGCATTCTCCCAGCTACGCAACTTCCGCGCTCCTATGATTCCTACGCTCAAGTCCCCTCTGGATACAAGTTACTTCCCAGACGATATTGACCAGACTACACGGATGGTACCGGGAAGTGACGTTGCGACGGAGGACATAGCGGAGTTGAGTTTGCCGTTTATTGGGTACACTTTTAGGAGATATGAGACAACTTGGGGGTGAGAAATGATGATAGATGGATGTAATGTTGGGTAGGTGGTTCGATTTCCTAGTTTTCTCTGTAGATTGTTTTGATTTTTTTTTTGATTTTGTTGTTTTACATAAATTCTAATTTGCTTTTTTTGTTCAATGATGTCATTGATAACCCTGTTGAACCCTTATGACGATTGTGCGACTATTGTACTACGGTTGTTGAAGATGTCGCGTTAAATCCTACAGCCTTGTTCACAGCCTCGCGAATTATTATCGTCATCGTCATTACTGAAGACATACATTGTTACTTTTTACTCTTAGTACTTGTTTTACGTCTATTTCTTTTCAATCAATGCATCATTGTTAATAACCCGACCAAACGCATCAATTTCGACAATGTCTACCCTTCCATATATACCCACGACCAACACACCCGTCCACGAAATCACCGAACTCGAAAGTTTCCAAGTTTTCCGCACCGACGGCATCGAAACTGCCCCTCCAACACCCACTACAACCATCGGTTCCCGCAAAGCCATCATCTCTCGTCTCGATGAATTCGACCCCCGATTCTGCGACTGGCGTGTAAAGCTCGGAGCCCTTCTCAAGCAGGAACTCTCACCAACACCACACGAGGGGTCTCTATGGCAAATGCAGTTTCCGAAGGGATATTGGCTTTATGAGAGGGGGAAGGCTACTATGGTGGTGGGATATCCTGTTAAGGGGAGGGTGTATAAGACACCGCAGGAGTTTGCGTTGCATATTTTGTGGTTGTTGAGTAATTCGAGTGATCGGAGGGACTGTACTTGTGTGTTTTGCAGTGTGTTGCCGGATCAGGTGAAGAGTGTTGTGGCTCCGGCGGTTTCGGCGGCCCAGACTACGGTGGTTACGGTACCGGTGAATACGGTGGCTGTTGGGGCGGTGACTACGGCGAATAATGTTGTTTCCACACCACCGGAGGCTACTAGTGGGAAAATCTCTACAATTAAGGCTCGCAAGACGAATAAGCCGTCACCAGCAGCTACGACTATGCCTCGGGTTTATAACACATCTATCATACCTGTCAATCCTCCTCTTTTCCGGACTGGTGAATTAGTCTGGTATTCTCATGAATCTTCATGGCGTCTTGGCTTGATTACTCAGTCGGAAGTATCGTGGCATCGGATCGCCCCGATTGGACATACGTCGTCTCCTCATCCACAGATTAACAAGGCACCGGGACATATACGGCCATTCTTGGCTTTTAGTGTACCCGCTGTGTCTGCTGCGTCTCTTAAGGGGTTGACCTATGATGAGGTATCTTGGGCGGAAAAGTTGGGACCATTGTTGAAAGCGGGTCAGTTAGATGCCGTGGAGAGTCTGCTGTTGGATGCTAGTAAGCTGGCTGCGCTCAAAATCAATCGCAGCTTCAGCTTCTTCAACAGAGTTGGAAGTAACAATGGAACTACCAGCTACCGGGGGATTTTCTTGGGGGCTGAGAGGCTTCAGGTGGATGATGTTTTGAGGATTACCCAGTCGGTGGTGAATCCTCCGGGGACACCTGTGGATGTTATGGCGTTGAATCATTTCTGGTTGAAGGGCATTTATACTATGGTGGCTAGTCCGGGGACTTTGTTCTTTCACGGGTCAGTTATCAGACTTATGCCTGCCAACTCCAAAACGACTCCACCAACAAACTTCCTCCCAGTCGAGATCCACCCGCAGGTACTCCTAGACGAAGCTGTCTTTCGGAATTCATCATCATCGGCGGCTACATGGAAATGGAAATGGGCAATTGTCGAAGAAAATACATGGCGTAAGGAACCTGATATTAAAGGCCGATTCTATGCCATGCCAAAGTTAGGACCGATATTAATGCCGACACAAATGAAGGGGCCGCGGGATAAGATTTCTCCGGCGTTGAATGGTCGGGTGGACGCAGTGCTTGCGGGGAAGAACTTTGGAGGAACTAGTACCAGGTTTAATACGGTGGTTAATATGATTCCTATTGGGACTGGGCCGGTTTTTAAGTGGGATGAGAAGGATGTTCAGTTTGAGAATGATGTCTAGATTAGTTAGTTGGGTACCGAGAATTAAGACTAAGACATGGACTAGAGAATACAAAAGGAAGAATGGACACAACGAAAGAACACAATAGATAAACAATCTGCAGTCATAATGCAAAACAAAGCAAACAAAACAAACAAAACAAGTCGTCAGACCCCAATATCTACTCCACCTTGACCATTGCCAACTTGGCTTCAACCTGGGCCACAATATCCTCATTTGGTTCCGGCGTAACCTTTTGTGGCTTGAGTCTAAGGCACTGGGTACATTTCTCATGCGAGCATTTCTCACACGGAGTACCATCTGGGATTCCGGCAGGGAAATGCCTTTTGCAGGAGTGGCATGAGTGAACTGGGACGGAGGATGGTCCAAAGACATCTCCGGGGTAACCGAAGGGGTATTTATCTTTCTTGGCACTGTTGAGTGTGTTAGTAGGTTGATTTTATGTGGGAATCATAGTAAGAACTTACGGATCGCGTGGACAATCGGTGCAACGAACGTGTTGGCAGTTGGCACATTGTCTTGAGGCACCAACGAAGAGAGTGTTACATTCATGACAATGTCTCCGGACTCTCTGTCTTGGTTTTCTATAGACGAGGTCTGGCTTTCCGGCAACTTTGTTAGGTTTCCGGAGAACAAGTCTCTCTTCCTTATCACCTGCTCTCCAATCAACAGCAATAACCATGCCTTCATCTCTCTTCCGCTCCTCAAGAATCTCCTTGACACGTAATCTAGAAGCTTCTCTCTCAGCATCCGTCCGCTTCGAAGGGTACCGACTACATTCGTCACATCTAACATGTTGACACTGAAGACATTCCTTGCCGGAACCAAAGGTAGCGTCACAAAGATGACAAGTGCGACGAACGCGCATGCGAATGGGCTTTTCCATGCGCAAGGCGGTTCCAGGCGTGTTGTACCATTCGGGTGCTTTAAGTTCAAGACCAAACTTCTCAGAAAGGAAGGCTGCGCGTTCGGCGAAGAGAGCGGTTCGGTCGATGTGGGTTATCGGAGGAGATGCGGGAGTTTGTGGAGATACAGAGGTGGCGGAGGGTTTCGTAGTTGCCGGGGCCTTAGGAGTTGAAGGGGGGATAGGAGCTGATGTTGAAGCTTCAACGGGACTGGTGATAGTTTGTTAGTTTCTTGATTTCCGTGTAAGTGGTTGTGGATGTGGAAGGAACTTACGGGGTAGAAGCAGGTACGGCGTTCTTTCCCTTCTTAGTCTTAGTACGACGAAGAGCGGCGCGAACACGATCGATGACCTTCCCGAAGCCTCTTGATCCATCTGATGAAGTATTTCCGCCGCCCAGCGACGTGGATGATTCTGTGGGTTTAGACATGTTGAGTGTCGTTGTATGAATGAATATATGTGTAAGTCGAGTTGAAGTTGAGTCGAATCTTTGGTGGTTATTGTTGAATTCTTGGTGATAGTTGTACTTAGGATGGGATTCCCTTGTAAGGGAAATACATTCGTTGGACTCCAAAGATCTATAAAACAGAAAGCAAAAACAAACACAAAGCCACAACAAGGAAAAAAACAACGGTCAAATAGAGCGACCAACGGTCTTTAAAAAGTCATACCACGGAAGAAAAAAAGAAAAGTGCACAACCATTCTTTTCTATGGCGCCTGGTAATATGGATTGTTGTATGTAATAGACATGCACCACACCACTTGGATGGGAAGAAACACTCGGACCTCTTCCTGATTCCTCTTGGGAGGGGTCCCTTGTGGTGACAAACGAACAATGAAGGAGGAGAGAGGACTTCCTGCCTGACAGGGTTTTGTGATTCGGCGTTGAATGGCGGCGGCATGGGTGGTGAGAACGGGGTCTTGTACTAGGTTTGCGTGGGCGTTTTATAGGGCATTGGGAGATATTGAATCTTGTTATGATGGGGGTTGATTTGATAGACGACGGTTAGAGTGGTCTTGTTCTGGGACACATGACGGGATTTACATGGTATGAAATTGTTAAGTCCGTAACAGTTCAGATCAACTATCAAGTATCTTGATACCCACGAAACGTATATATGTATGTACCAAATCGTTCTATTGTCAGAAAACCCCTCGACTGCAGTACCGACAATACACATGCAATCCTACCCGTCTAACCGCGCTCCAAAAAAAACGCCCATCTCCGTCGTCAATTCAGCCAACAAGTATGTTTCCAAGGTAGTATTGGAATCCCAAGTGAGGTTAGTAAGCTCTAGAATGAAGCCTAAGAAGATCCGGCCGGCTAGATGGGTTCGAGGTGGGTTTCCCGGTGGGTTGGTGGGTTGATTTGGGTTGGTTAACGCCACACCTTGTTAGAGACATTCTTCAAGTTAAGACATGTTGTTCCGTTCTACTGGACTTTACCCTATTTATTTATATCGAATCTCTACCGTGTCAACTGCCGTCATCACATCAACATCGTGGCCTGTGATCCCTCCTTATAACCCTGTTCGGAGCCATATGGTCAGTTAGTCTAGTATCTTTACATCCGCGATTCCCGTAACGTCCGTCCAATCTTGTACTTGATTGACTCCCATGTTTCTTCTTTAAGAAAAAAAAAAAAAAAAAACTCGCCCGTCCCTAGAGTGCCCTTGACGTCCCAGACTAGACCAGGGAATAATCTACAATCAAGGTTCAATAACCAACATAATGCACGAATTCTCTATGGAAAATGTACCCACATGTCATTATCCACTATCCCGGGTCTAGGAGTCCATCAAGTCAGATTGGTTTTTTTTTTTGGTGGAATCAAGTTATGGCAAAGTGAGCCGATATGCGTTTCGAAAACGCACTGCTTTTTTGAATGTACGGACCAAACATTGTCTTTTCTTGGCACAGGTGAGAAACGTCAGACACAAGGTGATCAAGGCATAGACGGCGATTCCATTCAAGTTGATACGATAGAGAGTTAACCCTTTCTTTCAGTCACTCCATTATAGTAGGGTTCCTTTCAAAGTCTACAAACTCACCACCCAGAAGACCCGACAGTTTGTTTTCACATTACACATAAAGCCCCATCCATGGTCTCCTATATTCTGCAGTGTCTCTGCATGCATCCATCGCACATGTACTCAACGCCACATTGCCAACACCGACAGGCCGGGTCTTCAGAGACACATGTATTTCCCAAAGGAAGGGAAGAAAGTGTCCCGTCTGGTATGTCGCTCGGGGTTTCTACCTGCATAACAGGAGCGAAGGATGTGGAATGCGTGTGGTTCCGGAGATCCATGATTCTGGAGACCGAGGTGGGAGACAAGAAAACAAATGCACGGGATTTCTAGGTCCCAAGAGGATGGTAGATTGGGATTTGTCACTGTTGGTACTTTTACATGTACATATGTACTGTACATACATGAACAGAACATACGACCAACGCCACAAAAACCGACATTGTATATCCTAATCCAGCAACTTCACTATAATCTTCTCTTCTCCAGTCTCCCCAAATCAAAACACGGATAATCCTCGGAAACCAACCAATCAGCAATTCTCGTCACCTTCCGCCAAACTCCAAGCCCAGCCCAGCCAAGCCAAGCCAAGTGACAAAAAGACAAAAAGAACAAAGCTAAACCTGGAACTCTCCGTCTGTCAATCCCAAAGAATCCTCTATATCTGTCACTTCTTCTCTCAAACACTCCGAAATCACCAAAGTCCCTTTTTCTCTTGTTCTTCTTCTTCTCTTCACGCGATACACCGAACCCGAACACCAAAAAAATAAAAAGAGAAGCCAAAAAACGCACATACACCGAGACCGAAGGGGGCAACTTCCTATCTGGGGAGGTATAACCCTTACCGAATGTCTTGCATGAATAAATCGAGAGAGAAGATCAGGGTTTTGGGGATTAACTTTTTGGGATGACGGACCGGACGGGAAGATTATATTTTCTTTTTTGGTTGTTTTTGTGTGGCAGGTACGGGACGGTTTTGTTGGTTCGTTAGTGGCGAGTTTTACGGAATAGACCGTTTAGGAAATGTATAGATTGATTGTTTGATTGAGAGTTCGTATACAAATGTATAATGTTCCAGCTCTGACTTGGCAGGTCTATATCACCAGTTATAAAGTCAGGAATATCATTTTGAAAGAAAGAAAGAAATCCCTTGATCGGGGTCTCGCGTTTCCACTTCGCCAAGTTAAGTATATAAAGCACATACCCTTCTCTATTCGGCCGTGTTTGCCTTTTTAGTAGTGGCTCGTGTGGGCTGTGTTTATAGGTCGGGACCGAAAGTTACGGCCGTATGAGGTTGTATGTTATGAACTGTTTTGGGGAGTTTGCTTGGTGATGGCTTGTTTCATTGATTGAAGGTGTTTTGCCAAGTTTTGGGATTTCTTTTGGACAAACTATATTGTGTGTACCTAACGTGAATCTATAGACATCTATATGTACAGTACATAGCTACAAAAACTCCTCTCCATTGACCCACAAAGTTGCAGAAACCCCATGTCCCCGAAATCCTCTATAGCAACCGGGGCGGAATCGTCGCCTCCATACTTTCTTACAGCCATATCCTATCATCATTTTTCGGCTAAATACTCTCTCTCCATCCTTCCCCGGATTCCGAACAAGTCCGTCTGGGAATTTGCCTGTTTCTTTTCTTAAGTAGCAGTATGGATTGGGCTTGATCCTGTTTATTTATTCCATCTTATTCATAACCCTAACACTTAACCTCAAACCCAGGATTTCCCCTTCCCCTTTCCATGGGACAATGTCGGCCATTCTTCTTGATTGTTCGCTTTGTTGTTCGCTTCATTGTTCGCTTCACACTCCACTGACCTCTCATTTCTCCTCCAATCGTAATCTTCTTCATCGTACCATCCGGAAGTTTCCTCGTCGGTAAACCTGTCACTCTTCATCACCGTAGATCCGCCTGAAAAATCACGTACCCCACTTCCGGACCCCACATCCGCCATTCCGGCTTCCGCTAAACTCTCTTCCAAGGCTCGTCTCATTTCCTCCTCAAATAGGAAATCTTCCTCTGTCTGTTCATCATCCGTTTGTACGCCTTTAGCAGACTTTGCAAAATCTAACAATGACACTTCGCTTGTCTCGGTAGCTAGCCGTTCTGCATCTTCCCGTTCAAGTTCCTCACGTACTCTTTCGTCACTAAGTCTTGATCGAACCATTTCCCGGAATTGTTCAACCGACGCGGCAAATATCTCGGGCATCTCGTCTGCATTGATACCTGCTTCGAATAGAGCCTCATGGGCACGAGCTGTAGCTTCCGTTTCGACAAGAGCTTCTTGGATACGTGACTGTTCCTCTTCTCGCGCTTTAGCTGTATCTCCATCTTGATTTGTCTCTTCCATGGATAAAAGCATGGCATATTGCAATGCCTCTTCCTCATCAGCAATGTTTCCAAACCTCTTAACCCTTCGTCCTGCCTCCTTCTGTCTCTCTTTTTGATCTCTATGCAACTCAGCAGTTTCCTCCCGAATAAACTGTCTAACTCTTTTACTTCCAGCCCCAGATTCACCAGCCGCATGTCGTTTCCGCACAAGAAGTTTCCGTGGTGGTCCGGCGAAATGCCAATGGCGAATGTGATGTCCAATAGATGTGACTCCGCGCATAACCGTGACATCCGGATCAAGGAAGATCGCATTTACTCCGAAATGACCCGCCTCTGTTCTTTGCCGAGCAGTATATGGAGGGGCAACGATACGAAGAGGTCCACCGGTGGAATTGAATATATCGCAGATGTGAAGACTTCCGTCACTACCACCTACAGCGAGGTAGAGAGCATTGATTGCGAGGGCTGTTATAGAGCCTTGGGGCGCGGTGAATCTATTGACGGGTGGAATGGAGTTGAGGAGTTTATCAGGGTGACCGCGGATGTTGTAGATTGCTACTGTGGAGTCATTTGCTGTTCCGATGACTAAGAAGCGGGCTCGGTGACCGGGCCAGCGACGTTGAAGATCGGAGTGGTATTCTCCAAGATATTCTCGGTGCTGAATAGCATAAGCTTCGGCATCTTCGGACCAGGTGGTTAACGCACAAGATGAGATATCGATGGAGTGTGATGCAATGACATCCAGTTCCAAACCCGCCGTGTGCATGAGAGTACAAAACCACTCATCCTCAGTATCCTGAGAGGTAGAATGGCGAGTAAACCTTTGAATACCCAATTTTCCCTCATGCCCACAATCCATCACCACAACATGTTCCCCTTTATGATGTGCACTCTCTCCTCCAAAATCAACAACCAGACGTCTCCGCATGTCCCAACCACGGAATACCTCGCGGAACCAAGTGGGATTTCGATGCACAAGGTTATCAACTAAAGGACCTTGACGTCCGTGACTCCCAGCATCGAGAAGCATTTTCCGAGAACGCTCTGCCAATTCAAGCCACTCTTGAGAAAGGTTATCCTGTACTTTTCGAAGAGTAGAGTGGATAACCTTCCACGGTAAACGTAACCCACGAGCCCAAGCCTCCGTCTCCGAACACGCCTCCCGAGGAATCATATTTGATGGTGGCTCGGCGAGGTAAAAGACCTCTCCCAATGCATTCAAAGCTACCGCCCAGACACGCTTGTCAAGTGCTCGACGTCCGGTATATTGACTGTCGATTTCAATCGCTATAATCGGGACACCTGGGGAGACCATCCATGAGCAGGTAAGTTGGTCGACACCACTTTGCTCGGGGTTTTCAACGGGCCGGGTTGTGAAAGACATGATGTCGCCTAGTGAACCACCAATCATGCATGTGATTTGGTCGTTTGTGGTGGCCATGATCTCGGGGGATTTCGCCATCCATGCAGCTGTGTAACTTCGCCGGGACTGTGGAATAGAGTAGACGCCTGGGATCTTTTGTTCATCCTCGTTTAATGTGCTGCGCAAGAACCGCCGTGGCCGTCTATAATCACGGCCCCGGATAAAGAGAATATCCTGTGACCCACCACCTTGGATGGCACCAAACAGCTCACTAGCATCGGTGGCTCCCATCCCCATTGCCGGTCCTGCCCCGTTACCCCACAAAGTCTCCTCTAACGGAATAGTCCCTATATCCGCCACCAACTCGCCGGCTGGCCACTCCATAAGCATTGCGCGCTCCCCATCACTCATTCCAGCCTCCATCGAGCCCCCGGCCGCATGAAGAACCCGAATACTATCATGTCTCCAAAGGGCACTAAGGTGTGTCACCGGAAGCATAGTTTTCGGCCTCCAGGACACAATGCTATCCACTGCCTTCCCCGCCTTGCCATGTTTTCTCCCATGTTTATCCGAGTTCTCAATACAATGGCCTACCCCACGAAGCTTCCTAAGCGTTTGTAATAGTCGTGACCGAACGATAAATTCACTGGACCATGTGGCGTTGCGCGAAAGTCGAGTGAATGTTGTGCCGAAGGTACGGATGAATGCGCCGCGCCAAGAGGACGGGTCGTTGAGGAAATGGGACAGGCGAGGGGTCACCTGGGCGAGGGCGAGGATGTCATCTACTGTAAGGTAGGCTACGGCGTCGAGAAGGATTTCTAAGTGACGAGATGTTAGCTTTGTTTTTTGAAGAATGGTGGTTGAACATACCCGCTGGTAGCTTCTCGAGAAGTGACAGGTTGCGCGAGGAGTGCGCCACCGTAGAAACGGGGTCTTGAATGGTTGAATGCATTGTAGCAAAGTAATGTCTTAGACAAACAACCCTCAGAGTCTTTAATATGTGAATCAAACTCTGAATTGGACGAACAAACAACCAACTAAGCTATCGCAATCCAAAAAGCTCGATGAAAACTTTTTACTGCTGAATAATCCTCGTACTCTAATTGAAAAAAGGAACTCAAAAGGTAACCACCACAGTAAGTACTCATCCAAATTCGTTCCCCTCAAAAAGAAAATTCACCACGTCCATTGAATCTACCAATTACAGTAAGAACCAACGAAAGGAACCTACGAAAATTCCAAAATGACGCTGTTCGTCATCATATTTCCAAGCCAAAGTGGGGTCCCATTGCGGAACCAATTAATCCGTTTTAGGAAAAGTAACCCTTCTTCCGACCCTGAGTGTAACTATATGTGATTAGTAAGTGAACACTTGAGAGCCGGAACCCTATCTTTGGTGCTTATCGTGAAGAGGGCCGAGGGTTTCAGGTTGGTGCGGAGACTAATTATAGAGATTAATCTTTGAGGTTTATGCGTGCATGAAGTTGGTGATTGTGGTGGCAAACATGGACGTGATTGCGTATGTTGCGAACGGGGAAACCGCTCGTTCGCTTGATTTGAGTTAGACTAAGTTGCAAACATGAATGAGAGAACAATAATTACATGATATATATGTACATAAAATAGTCATTACTAGCGAAAAGAAAGAAGAACCACCGAACCAGCCGATCCGAACCAAATCCAAAGAACCAAATCCCAATTAACCCATTTTCCTAAAATACAGCCAAAATCACACCCACCACCAACAATGAAACACTCAAAGCAGTTCGGTCTCCAGAATCCGTACTATCCTCACTTGACGTCCCCGTAGCCTGCGCTTTGACTCCAGCGTTCTCAGTCTCCCCCTTAACTGCCCCACGACCGGTCGCAGTGCTTGACCAGATTGTTGTAGTCACACTAGGGCCAAATGGGTAGTTGAGACTAACGCCGCTGGCTTCTACGCCGGAGGGTTCCACTGTTATTGTGACACCGGCGATGGTTAGGACTGTGGATGTTGAGACCGACGGTCCGACAGTGTACGTTGTAGATTGTACGACAAGGACGGATGGACCAATTTGGGTTAGAGAGGCTCCACCGATCACAGCGTATTGAACGGCGGCGGTAGCAGCGGCGGTACCTCCGAGAGTGGTGGAGCCGTCAATTACAATACCATCGGAGCAGAGAGTGATAGTGTCTGCGTCAATGGTGCTGGTGATCGGAGTCGTAATGGTAGTGTATGTGATGGTGGTCTTTTGAATAACCGCCACACTCCGTCCACTAACAGTAAGCATCTGACCACCCGCAACGGCAATCTCAGTCGCAGAAGGCGCAGAAGCCGAATATGTCAAACACGCCGTCGTCTTCCCATTATCAACGGTAATCCCCGTAGGTCCAATCGTGACCTCCTTCCCCATGACAGTCTCAGTGGATTGTGTCGAGGCAATAGTATACACAAAGTCACCAATCCTCACGGTATTCTGCGTAACTGAAAGTTCCAATCCTGCCAAGGTTGTAGACGTTGTAATATCTGCTGTTAGACCCGCAGCGCCTGCTAGAAGACGGGTTACTGTTGGACCAGCGGATTGGACGACTTGAGAGGGGTTGATTGTGAATGTAGCGCTGCCGTCGGTTACTGTTGTCGTTGTGCCCCCGAGATCACCGTAGGTTTTCTTGTTGATTACTACCTGGTTGATTCCGGCCGTGATAGCGAAAGAAGTCGTTGTAGAGGCCGCGTCGGTAGTCCGGGCTTCAGTAGAAGAAGCTAGTTGGGGTGTCACCGTCGAAGGACTAGTTTGAAGAGCGACCATCCAGATGGTAGTTGAACTTGAAGTCGGGGTGGATGTAGTTTCGGCCCCAGCAGCATTATTCACTACATTGGCATCATCATTGTCCCCACTGTTTCTACCGAAAGCTTGAATATCAATACCCGCCTCGGTAGTCTTGGCCGGTGCATGATCCACAACCGCACTACTGGTCCGTCCGTAATCCGGGTTCTTCGAGGAAGAAACAAAAATGACGCTTGGGTTATGGTCAACCGCGTAAACAGTGCTTGTTGTCTGAGCACCGAGTACGTTATATTCTGAAAGAGAGTTTCCCATGCTGAGGAGATAGCCACCGGTTTTACTTGACATTGGTGTTGGGGTGAGGAGGAAGTTGCACCATGTTGGCTGTGTTGCAGTTGCGTAGGGCGCGGTGTAGTCGGTGGAGTTTCCAACAAAGGTGATTGTGCTTTCGGGCTCGTGGTAATAGGAAATGACGATGGCGGCTTGAGCTGTAGGAAGGAGAGTACAGACTTCACCGTTGGGGTATGTATATGAAGATGCTTGGTCGTTGAAAAAGACGTCATATGGGGTTTCGGTGGTTGCTGTTGGTACCTCGGTAGTATAGGTGACAGCACTGCAATACACTGTAGATGCCGCCCATGTAGATTCAATGTTTCCTGAGCCTGAAGCAGTCAATCCACGGAAAGCTGCTGTTCCAGCGGTGGCACTTGGTGTTGGTGTCCATGTCGCAGTATTGTTGGTATACTTGGCGGTTCTCTTATCGACAGTAGCGTTGACATACGGTGCATAGATAGTAGTGCAACTTTGACTGGTAGCTAACTTCTCCTGTGATACCGCAGTAGCACCGGTACTAGTGGCAGTGGGATTGAAAACTCCAGCAGAAAGTAGGTTGGAAAGTGCAACATCAGTGCCGAATGGTACAGACGTAGCATTTCCTGGGGTGAGAAGACCACCGGGTCCTATTGTGAAAATCGGTGTTGGTGTTGCGTCTTGAATCTCCGTTGCTGAAATAGATGCGTAGTTAACCGCGTTTGTGTAAACGGCGATATCAGATTCGATATCCGATACAATAGCCTCAACAGCTTGTCCGATGATATCACGGACGTTATGATTTGTAGTAAGTTTAGAGTCGGTTGATGAGCTTTGGGCTGGTGCGGTCACGACAGGGCCTGCGCGGTGTCAGTGAGAAGTAGATCTCACGATAAAACAAGTTTACATACCTGTTGCTGCAGCAAAGGCCGCTGATGAAGATAGTAAAGCCACTATGGGGCTTGAAATCTTCATGGTGTTGGATGCAGATAGTAATGAAGAATAAGTTGATATGATGCAGTGATGTAGATAGTTGAATGTATGGATGTATCTGATATGGCGTAAGTTGTCTTGTACGGCACAGCTCTTGTAAGTAAAGACAGAATGTGGCACAGAAATCTATGATGCAGAGTGAAATAGCCGAGAACGCAAAGACAATTGATAAAGATAGTCAAAGGAAAAGATGGGATGGGAAAGAAGCGAACTCAAAAGTTTTACAATCAACAAACACACACGGGAAGCAAAGACACGAAATACAAACTCCATTACCAACTAAATCAACCTGAAAACAGACAATAGGCCGCCAACACAACCCACCGAAACACCAGATACTCCGTATACGTCGCCACCCCTTCCTAGTGGAAACTCGCCGAAAGAATAACGACAAGACTAACTGAGCCCCCTCGTCAGAGTCCTCTCAAACCACGGACAAGCGACGAATCCGGCGCTTTTCTCTCTGGCGAGGGGGAGAATACACTACCAGATGGTGGGCGCATAGACCGGGCGGTTGATTAATTGGCAAACAATGGATATGCAGTTACGTTTTGGTGAAGGGTCTGGTTTACGCGGGGGAGTTTGGCAACACGAGGTTGTGTCTCATGCATGCTGGTGACATTGGTTACATTGGGGGCGTTTAGTATCCCGGTATATGTAGATAGTATGTACAAGCATGTAAGTCTGACATGGCACTAATCGTGAGATATCGAACAAATCTCGATACATCTCGATACAACTAGTTCCATCAAGACAGTCTAGAAAACCCGTAGAACCATAATCTATACCCAGGCAAAGAATCCTTCCTTCCCCTTCAGTCGGCCGTTCGAAACCACGCGAACAGACACCCCCCTTGGGATGCGCACCGACCATGTTGAACTGAGTGCTTCTGGTGAATTGGCCGTTAGTTCAAGGAAGGTGAGTCGTGATGATGACGAGTATATAGGTGGTTAGTTGATTTGGCCATTGCTAGAGTTGTCTTGGGGACAGAAAGACCCGTAGGATCCCCGGTGGTACTGTCTATGAATGATGCATAGTCATGGTAACATAGTCATGGTAAATAACCAGGTTATCATTGATAACGTGACGCGTGGAGCATAAAGATGACGGATACACTCATTTACTACAGGAGTCAGTCAACATGGCAGTGTAGTGATAAGATTCTCAGCAAGTGTAACGACTGACTGTCTCGGGTATCCGGAGATTTCCAGTGTGTACCTGATTCCGCCAGACCATAATTATCAGGAACTTGGCAAGTTTGTCTTTTGTAAAAGACTGGAGGTGATATTGCGCGAACTGTGGCGTGGGCTTTCTTTGCCATGCGTCCGTCTAAAGGTAATCTGCGAACTACTTTTGCGTGATCATCGGCTTCAAACATGTCAATTTGTTCGGAAAAGTCATATTTCTGTGGACAGTCGTTTAGGGTACAGGGGACATATAAGGGCCGGCCGCTTGTTCGGCAGACTGGACCCACTTCTGCTTGTTACAGAATATATCGCTTGTGGTAGAGGACCAAGAATCATGAGGTTGTAGCTTGTCAAGTCATTGAACTCCGATACACTAGTTTATGTCTGATTCTTAACCATGTTGTGTCCGTCTAATGTCGGACCAAGATCCGATACCCCCACATACCGCTAAAGACACCGGTTACTCATAGGGTTATACCCTCATAAAATGTGAGCACTTTTGTGCTCAAGGCAGCCGCCATGGTAGGAAACTCCGTTTTGTGTCTAGGATTTAGACTTAGATCCGGCATACTAGCGACGCTAACTAGGACAAGGAAGAGTCACGACCAAACCCGCCGGCGCAAAGCCTTGTTCTCTCGCAAAACAGCGGTTGTTTTTTAATGTTTGCGACCGATGATTGAAGTGTTGTGTTCATAGACATGGAAGTAGGGTGGAATTCAGACTTTTTAGTTTGTGGCTATGACGATGTTGAAGGTGGGGAGCCAATAACCCTCGAGATGCGATGAGACAATAAGGGTTTGAGAGCTTATCTGACATATCGGTTACTATTCCTAGGTGTTGAATACGAGATTTTTTGGTCTGGACGGGCCAGTTTTATTGCCTGAGGATTTTTAGGGGATGAGTTTGTTGGACAGGACATTTATAAGTGACAAGTGAAGTTTAGGAGTAAAGAGTCGAGAACGTGAAAAAGATCAGCTTCCAAGTTGGTAGCTTCTTCTATGTACTTTTGTAGTCTGAAGCCCATCAAAACGGCGACATCCGCTCTTCCCAAAAGACGCCGGCCTGACTTCCTCCAAAGAAACTAATAATCCTCTTAAACTCGCCATCTAGACAATCAACTAAACTGCATCCTTCTATACTATCAAGCATAAATCATGAAGCTCATAATAGCTCAGTCACCAAGAACCCATGCACATAGTCCTCTCTTAAGAGACCCTCCCGGCCTCTCTACTCTTGTCACGACTAACTGCGCCTTGACAGACTTAGGTTTCAACATGGCTCTAGCCAGATACGTGGGTCTGGTTCCATAGGTTTGCTGTCTGTCTCACAGCACGGATGCCCCGTGGACGGACACAGAGGACACCAGTGGAAGGATTCGTGCGCTGTCGTTAGACTTGGATCGCTTGGCATTCTCGTGTGTCTGTTAACGGGGAGGATTCTGGCTTTTTTGTTAGATAGTTTTGAGAGATGTTACTTTTTTTCCTTCTTTTTTTCTTTTCTTGTTAGATATCTTTTTTGCTTCTATCGTGATCTTTTGTTTTTCATTCTTTTTTTTATATATTACGTTCTTTTTCATTGTCTTCTTGGTCTTTATTACTATCTATACATCATAAACCTTGTTTAATTTGGAGCCAAGTCTTATCTTATATCGGCCCCTCTATCATTCGCCAATTAAAGTGTTAATCGACGACAATCTGTGAATATCACGTCGCCCAATTCACTTAGTTACACATTGTGATACTACAACAACAGAGCCTCACCCGGACATGGTGATTGTCGTATAAATCAACCAAGTCGGCTTCAAGCCCCACCTTCGTCATTCGTTAAACTATTCATTCCATCGCATCATCTTCAAAAGTCAATCACAAAAATGCGGCCTTCTATGGTCGCCATTGCGGCCGCTATCCCATGCGTCGCCGCCACTAGCAGTTACTCTCATAAAGCCCGCGCCATCACTGGTTCCTCATGGCTCGGTAACGACGGAAACTGGTCGGCCACGAGATTCACAGTGGCTGATCAGACCGTCAATCTATTCATCAGTACTACACTTTCAGAACATTGGGTTGTTGATATTTACGGGTGCAATACTGGTGAGTTACTTTTCTTAGATTATGGAGGGATGATGAAACTAACATCTAATTCAGGTGACACCCTTTGTACAGCAGCTCGTGGTGGCGTTACAAATGCCGCATCCAATTCAAAGTGGAAGAATTACGGCACATGGTCTCTCGGTCTCAGTTATCTCGGAAACTCAGTCAACGCCCTCTATGGAACCACCGAAGTCTCGCAAACAGACTCACTCACCTATTCTACCTTATCTCTCGACGACGCTCTTGTCGCCGCTATGAACTCTACGGATTACTATGTTGGTCTCTACGGTCTTGGAAACGTCAAGGGGAAATTTGGTACACAGCAGGTTTATGCGCCATTCACGGAAATGGTGCAAAAAGATGGGTGGTTCCCAAGTTACTCGTTTGGCTATACTGCCGGTGCTTATTATCGGAATATGCCGAGTTCGTTGACTTTGGGTGGTTATGATGAGTCGAGATTACCAGAGAATCCCAACAACACTGACCTGACGCTTTCAAGGGATACACTTATCCCCAGGGTGTTAGTTCGTAACATTGAAGTTGACGCCGGTAACTTTACCACCCCTAGTAACTGGGATGGCCACACACAATCACTTTGCAACTTCACCAATTCCTTCCAAGCCATCATCGACAGCAGCACGCCGTTTTTGTATCTCCCTGAGGATATTGTTGATAACATGGTTTCTGCCTTGAATCTTACCTATAACAGTACTCTCGACGTATACCAAGTCGACAACAGTCTTTACGCCAAGCTTACTTCATGGCGCGACTTTGACTTCAAGTTGACCGTCTCATCTTACGATAACACCAATAGCTTTGGTGACCCACTCAATGTGAACGGCGTGGTTAACTTGACTATCCCCGGGTATGCTTTCGCTCAGTACATCAAATACCCGTACAACAATGCACTTAAATACGGCGACTCGATGGTTGCTTACCTTCCAATTAAGAAGACCTACGACGGAACTTTTATTCTCGGTAGAACTTTTATGCAGGAAGTCTACATGCTCACCCGCTACGACAGTGGCACCTTTCAACTTCACCAAGCTGCTTTCCCTGCAGACCCCATCGGGAACATCTCCATCCAGTCTATTACTCAGCCCGTGGGAAGTGTCTACCCCGCACCCGGATCCATGGTCAACTCAGGCAAGAAACTCACCAAAGGAGCCATCGCCGGTGTCGCTATTGGATCTGTCTCCGGTGTAGCTATGATTGGTGCCGTCATTTTCTTCTACCTTCGTCGTCGGGCTACTAAGAACGCTCGGGGAGCTAACTGTGATTACACGATTGTCCCCGAGCCACCAAAGACGCCCATCGGCCGCTTCATGTCCGCGTTGCACATTTCTCGGAAACCTAAAGCTAGTCTTGAATCCGGCAAAGTAACCTCTAGAAATGTCGAAGCCGCACATATTGCCGAGGTTTCCGCCGACACGGACGTCTCTGTCATGGAAGTTGGCGCGGAGGCCGGAAATCAGGTTTTCGAAATGCCGGATACGTCGATGGCTGTCATGGAACTTGATTCGCGGGAACAGGGGGATAGTGAGTTTCCTGGGATGACAAACTATGCCTATGAGCAGGAAAAGATTTCCTTGGCTCTTCAAGGCCCTGTCCCACCGTATACCCCCGGTGAACATGTCGATTCGATTCTTCCTCCGGAGAAAGTCGCGCTGATCAATGATCTCCCACTTCCTTCTAACGCGGTGTTTTTGCCACCAACTATCCCACCAGCACTGGTCTCACCTAATACATCTACCTGGAACAGCACTAATATGGGCCCTGTTTCCTCTATGGGCGCGTCTACTCTCCGGTCCAACTCCAATGGAAGTAACCGGAGTAACCTCTCTAGTCCCCGCTTTCCACCATCCCGCACAATGACCACAGCTATCGACGCTGATGAAATCGTTTGTGTAGGGTCTCTTCCTAAGGACATCCCTATCCCGGGACGTGACCCAATGCCCGCTGTGAGTCGTCCGGATCCAATTGCCCCGGCTTGTGCTAGTCCGAGACGGATTGATGCTTCTTCAGATATGGTTCATGTTCCGCAGGTGGCTCCTAAGCGGTATAGTTGGGAAGATGCCGAGGCAGCACAGAGAGAAAATGTGTAGGTGGTATATGACTATCATGTTAGAGATAAAGAAGCGGGTTTAGGTTATTGCATTGGGCTTGGTTTGCATGTTGGCGTTACATTTGTTTTTGCATTTAGTTTGTCTTGGTTTTATTTGTCTGTCTGTGGTTTATGTACATATTTGACCCCTAATAGAAGATCCTCTTCTTTTGTCTTTCAAAACATGTTCCACATCGCATTGCTTTCCTCAGTAGCATATTCAGAGTGTTCTGACATGTCTGTCCCCGTCTGTCTAGATGCTTCCTCAGAAAACTCTCCAACATTAGGCGAATACGATCTCGCTAACAACGGTTCATCATCATCTTCACCAGGTCTTCTCTCCACATTGAGTTGTGCCTGTAAAGCCACATGTGCCCTTTGAACCGTCGCT
Source organism: Huntiella bhutanensis (assembly GCA_002018275.1). Taxonomy (NCBI): domain Eukaryota; kingdom Fungi; phylum Ascomycota; class Sordariomycetes; order Microascales; family Ceratocystidaceae; genus Huntiella; species Huntiella bhutanensis. Next base: position 37,531 of record MJMS01000123.1, read on the forward strand.
TGTCCCTTAAGTTCTTCAAAGGTCCCAAAGTGCCACTGCCCCGGTACCCGATTCCCATGTTTCCAAACAAGACTGTTATTCTCACCGGGTTCGATACGGCCCTCGTTGAAGTCACTGACACTGATGAATTTGAGGTACCGTCCGTCTATTTCGTTGATCATTGCGGTGGTGATTTGGTATCCGGGGCCTAGACAAAGACCGACTTGCATTTGTGAGGGGAGAATGTCGCAAAGAAGGAAGGGTTCATTGGGAAGGAATGCTTGCTGACATTGATGAGAGGGACCGTGACGAAGAGCTGTTAAGGCTACGGGAGTAGGGCTCATCATGGGCGGTTTACAGAGATGAAGGTAGGTGTTTGTTATCATGTTCCGGACAATGTAACTAGAGAAGATATGTTAGTAAATGAGTTAACTGTACATCAAGATACGTAAAGACTTACATCGTATCATTAAAGATCTCTCGAGGCACAACCTTCCTACCCCCTTCAACTCGAACTTGCGGAATCCCTCTCTGAATCAAAACATTCTCCCAAGATTCCTGAATAGCCACCTTCTTCCTCACTACAGTCCCCGACTCAACCGCAATAATCTCCGGGGCCACCTCCGGCTCTTCAACAGGCCAATCAACATCCTCCAGTCCCAACCCCTGCATAGCCCGGATCGGCAAAGTCGGACTCGATTCACACGGGTTCTCACCAGGCCAATGCCCCTTTTTAGGTGATGTTGAGAGAGAGGGGAGTCCCGGCTGGATTGGCATGTGAGAGCGACGTCTGGGAATTGGAAGCTCGCAGAGAGGTTGTTGTTTTTGTGGGTACCCTTTGCTGGTGTCGGTGTGTTCATGGGGGGCTTCGAAAGTTGATCCGAAAGATTCACCGAGGAATTTTGCGCCAAGGTGCATAGGCTGTGGGTGCATGAGATTCCCGTTAAGATGTTCATATAGTTCTAGAAAGTAAGTTTCAAACTCGCTTACACTGCTAACATCTTCAGTGGGAATAGCTTCTCCTTTGAATTCCCTTGATTCTTCTTCAACTTCGCCTTCACCTTCACCTTCTTGTGTGATCTCTCGAGATGCTGAATCTCCACACTCAGACCAACTGAACTGATCTGTAGCAAGAGATTCGACATCCGCTAACTCGGAAACTACAGATGGGGTGGCATTTCCTGCAATCATCCCTTCACCTTCGCATTTTTTCTTCCACCCGCCAATGAATGAAACCTCCGAAACTTCTGAACGACGACGTTTATATGTGCCTCCAGCCTGGTGTTCTCTAAACACCTCGACAGTATCTTGGAGTTCCTTGCCTTCAGGTGTAGGCGAGTCTAACCTGATACTCCCAGCTTGAGAAGAAGATCTGCGAAGGCTACTACGGAGGGTAGGTGCGGTGACTGTGATTTCGGGAATTGGTTCTTGAACATGCTGAGGCATCTGGGAGATTGGCCGAGATCTTTCGCGCGTGAATCCTGGGGGAGTAGATGGGTGGTAGTACTCGGCGTGCTGATAGTAGTGCTGGTAGTGGGGTTCGCGAGACTGGTGGGGATGTCCAGTACGGAATCGGGGGTCTGGGTGGTGACGTGCTTCGGGGTATCGACGGGCATCAATGTGGCGGGGGCTAGGTTGGTGTGGGTCGACTTGACGAGCGTTGCAATCACGTGGATCGGGGTAGCGAATGTCGGGTTGGCGAGTACTGGACTGGCGAGGGTCAGGTTGGCGAGTACTGGACTGGCGAGGGTCGGGTTGGCGAGTATCAGCATAACGGATGTCAGGTTGACGACTGTTAAGTTGACGAATATTAGGCTGGCGAGCCTCAAGCTGGCGAGCCTCGAACTGCCGACGAGACTCAATATAAGCCCGATATTCAGCTTGACGCCGTGGATCATCCTGAGGACGCCCTTCACCATAACGTTCAGCATAATAACCACCTCCCTGTTGACGCCGTGTATCCACTTGACGACGTTGATCCATCTGAGCCTGCGAAGGACTCTGATGTTCAGGAACAGGTTGATAGTTCATACCCACCTGATACCTTGTGTAAACACCATCCCGTGATCCCGCAGGATAATAACGATCTCCACGCTGCATCCTCGGTGATTCTCTCGCTACTGGTCTCTCGACATATTGACCCATCGGTGACGGAAAAGACCGATATGACGGCGGAGGGTGGTCTGGGACAGAATCTTCACGGCGCGGGGAACCTTCATATGCCTGGCGATGCGGGGAGCTTCCGTATGGGTTGAGTGACTCCCGATTGGGGTTGAATGATTCCCCTTGGGGCGTCAGACGGACGTATTTAGTCCGCAGGTTGGGATGCATTTGGATGTGATATGATACGTAGTCTGTATCTTGACTGTGTTCGCAGTTGTAGTTGTAGTCTGTACAGATGTGATATGGATAGTTTTCTCAGTGGCTTTTGTCTACTGAGATGACCAAAAGAATGTTGCCAACCGGGTTTAAACCTATATAATGAGTTAATACATGTCGCGAATCATGTCATAGATACTTACCACTTGAATGCAAGAGATATCAATCTCGCCTGTTAATGAATAAGTCCCTCCAGTCTGACGAATGTTTCATACCGGTGTCTCCTATTGACACTGGAGATTCCAAGACCAGACTGTCCGACAAATATGCAAACATGGAGGTCTAATATATGTCGGAGGACCTCCGGTGTTGGTTCCTGTGGGTTCATCTTGAGTCGCCTGTCCAAAGACGATTATTAAGACGAAATGGTAACGTTGAGTGAGTTAGTAGGTTGGTGATGTCGGGGAGATTCACGGGAAGAGAGGACATTGTTAGAGATTGAAGATGACTGATCTTGTTCTGAGGGTGCCGGCTAGAAACAGATTAGATGTTGTCGTTGATGTCGTCAATGACGTGTATCATAGGGTTGGACATAACAGTAACCCTGATATCATCGACTTACACCCGTTTGTACCACCTAAAGCAACCATGTTTGCCCCGAGAAAAAGAAGACATTTGGACTCAACCAAAACTTCTCGAGTATCAAAATCTTCATGATATCGACCCACGTACACTCAGATCCTCATTTCAAACCAGCCGTGTCTCCCGACATATCAATAAACCCATTTCCATACATCCGTACTTCAACCCTAACCCAGGTTCTTGCTCCACAAGTATCACGTAAAACAACTATTTTGGGAGAGTCCAAGGTGGCTTGGCTAGGCTGCATATGTTTTCAGCCCATGAAACCCTCCCGAGCCCATCGTTTGCCACGATTTTATTAAGATTATCCTGTGGACTGTAACTTTGTTAACACCCACCAAGTCAAATCCCGCACGGAAAAGAATCCCGCTCGTAAGGAAAACGCCCCGCCGACGTCATCATTAAGTAGCGGCCCCACTTTTCTGTGTTTACAGTGTCTGGAAAAACCTCGTGGCCGGGCGAGTCAACCCGATTCAATTTTATGAAGTGGATAGGAATGGTTCGCGGTACGCTGTACAAGATTATGAGCTGGAAATTGATTCCGTCTATGGGATATTAAATTCCTGTTCTTTTTTCGCGAGATCTGGTTCCCTTCTTCCGACTTACTGACTATCCGGGTTATCAATTGATCTGGAAATATCCCTTCTGCAGGCACCCGACTTTCCACATTTTCGTCCTTGTCACCGACAGTAAAAACAAAAAAAAGTGAAATCATCCGCTTTCACCACAAACGACAATGCACACAGCTACCTGGATGGTTCGACAAACAGCCATCCGTAATTTTCACATCACTTGTATCACAAACGTTGAATAGCAAACTAGGCGGTGTAGCCTAACATGCACGCCCTAACACAGGCAGACTCGACTGAGCGACGGAGAAATAACCAATGCCTGACGGATGGGTCACATCCTTTGTTGAACACCGTGGAATTATAACCAGCGAGTCACGGATGTTGTGTTCTAGTTGACGCTGCAGTGTACCGTGTACTACATATGTACATATGTACACATTTTTCCAATTTTTGCTCGGTGACAGATTTTTGCGGCCTAGATAGTTGGTGATAGTTCACGCCCATATATAAAGGGGACATGGTCTAGTGGTATGACGGATCCTTAGCATCTTACAAGATACTTGGATCAGGTCCGGGGTTCGATTCCCCGTGTCTCCATTTTTTTGGCCTATCTTTTTCTCTTCACTGGGAACAAACACATCTTTACAAAAGGAACAAAGGGAGACGTCATAAATCCTAGACTTGCATTTCAGCCGCGAGGACCCAAAAATGAATAAGCCCGATGGATCATGGAAGACACGTCAGTACATGCCTTCTGGAAGTGTTGTTGGGTTAACGGGCCGTGATTTGAAGGAATGAGGAATGATTTTCTGTGGTGGTGCGGCGGAGGTCTTCAAATGTGACTTATAGAATGACGGAGGGGCGTGTATCTTTGATTTTCCGAGGGCGCCGAGGGAGGTACATAAGTTGTGGTACTTTGGGAGTCTAGAGAGATATAAAAGCAGGAATATGGTCGCGGCAAAGAAGCAGGACAGTCTTGTTTACATCTTCACTTTCATTCGTTTTGGATAGCCCACACATTCGCTTACTTACTTCATTCACTTACTTATAATAATCAAAATGAAGTACCCCGTTGCCACTCTCGCTCTTGCAACTGGCGCTATCGCACAATCATGTGCCTCCAGTGCCTCGTCGACCTTTCAAATTGCCGCCATTGACGCCAACGCAACCATTTCGTCGTCGACTGCCACTTGTGACAATGCCGAGCTCCTTACACTTAGCTTGATGGATGGGGTTCTTATGGATGCCCAGAACCGGACTGGTTATATTGCTAGTAACAGACAGTTCCAGTTTGATAGTCCCGTTCAGTATGATGCGATTGTTGATAGTGGGTTCAGTGTTTGTGATGGGCTTTTGGCGTTGAGTGAGAGTACCACTTGGTGGAAGTGTTGGTCGGGTGACTTTGCGAACCTTTATGATCAGAAGATTGCGCACCAGTGTGAGGAGATCAAGTTGGCTGTGCTTACATGTGGTGAACAATCCGACTACTCCGAGGATGTCATTCCCATCTGCGAGATCGGTGATGGTAAGTCTATACTCCAACATCAACCCACAAGAAACTAACACTGCACAGGTCAAATCCAAGCCAAGACCACCATCTGCGGCACTCCCGCTCCCACCACGTCCAGCGCCCTCCCCACTGACGCCGCCAGCACCCCCGGTACTCCCACAACTGTCGCCGTCACTACCGACAACCAATCAACCCCCTCGGTCCCCGCGACCGAAGTCCCCACTACCGTTGTCCCTACGGACACCGCCGTTACAGACACTGCTGTGCCTACGGACGCCGCCGTTACAGACACTGCTGTCCCTACGGACGCCGCCGCTACAGACACTGCTGTGCCTACGGACGCCGCCGTTACAGACACTGCTGTCCCTACGGACGCCGCCGCTACAGAAACTCCTGTGGTCCCATCAGTTCCCGTAGTGACCAGCCAGACATCTGTTGAGCCGAGCTATGGAAACTCGACTTCCGTTATGGTGCCTACTTCGATTGCGACTGGGAGTGTCCCTTCTAGTGTCTTGACTAGTTCTACTGTCGCTTCCACGGGCTCGGTTACCACCTCTGCTAGCCCTTCAACTTCTACACCATCTGTTCCTGTCAGTGGCGGTAACAAAATGGCCGTTGGCTCCCTCGGCCTCGTTGCCGTCATGTTCGCCCTGATCTAAATACCCCGTAAACAAATCCCTAATCCATAGCCCTCCAAGGGAGAAATCCAGCGCCGTCGATCGGCCATAATGTCCTTTTCTGTATCCCTCTTAGTCCCAAATATATCTACACATTCCAAACCAACCATCATGCAATTACCCAAATCGGGAATCTTCCGTGACAATCCTCAATGTGACACTAATCCATTGATCCATCACATTCCGTTAAATCCCACCCCTGCGTCATCACCATCAACCCTGGCACGTGATTACAAACAATCAACAAACCCTGACAAGGCAAAATCTTTATTCTGCATGGGTGGTGAGTGTGCGCATTGCCGACGGACATTGATTGACATCATCGATCGCTTTGCATTCTGTCCGCATCCACAATTTGCGCCGTCTAGTGATTTTTTGTCTGTTAATTCTTCTTTTTTGACAAAACACATAATATCAAAATGGATCACGGTCGCGAGCCTTGCCCTTGGGTCATTCTCAACGATTTCGGTGGTGCCTTTGCCATGGGCGTAAGTCTTGCTTGATATCCCTTCGTTTCCTGATGGTCTGGTACATGTATACTAACGTCTTTTCATTCTTCTAGGCCATCGGCGGTACCATCTGGCACGGTGTCAAAGGTTTCCGTAACTCCCCCGTAGGTGAGCGTCGCGCGGGCGCCATCACTGCTATCAAGATGCGCGCTCCAGTTCTGGGCGGTAACTTTGGTGTATGGGGTGGCTTGTTCTCGACTTTTGACTGTGCGATTAAGGGCATTCGGAAGAAGGAGGACCCGTATAACGCTATCATTGCGGGTTTCTTCACCGGTGGCTCTTTGGCGGTTCGTGGTGGCTACAAGTCAATGAGAAATGGTGCTATTGGTTGCGCTGTTTTGTTGGGTGTTATTGAGGGTGTGGGTATCATGATGGGCAAGTACTTCTCTGGAGGTACCAAGCTTGAGGTAAGTTTGAAGAGTCTGCGTGAATCTAACGGTGGACTAGATGCTAACAAGATGATAGGCCCCACCGATGCCCGAAAAGGCTCTGGCTTAATTCCCGAAATACCCACCTTCTCTATATTCTCTTCTCTGCTCTTTTTTCTACTCGTCTTGTTTCCAGGCTTACTGCCTTTGTATATTTAGAGTTCTGGTTTGGTTGTTTTCTTGTTCTTTTAGCCGTTATGGCTCATCTTGTATTTGTATGATGGCGTGGACAAAAGTTGTCTGATTTGGTGTTATGTACGATGAATAGCAGTATCTTTACCCAATTCTTACTATCTAGATATCCTTGAAGCGGTAACCTGTGGGACGCATCCATGTGTTGCTCCCGTGAAGACCTTCCCATCTCTTGGGATCTTCCTTCCGAATCTCCATCTCGCCAATCTCGCCACTGGCCGAACCTTCCCGGAACACCCTCACGACAGCTTGACCTTCATCGTCGATCCACGCTCTAAACATGCCGTTACAATTAAAGTCCTCGACGATCCAACCACCAGTCCAGACAACTTCATCTCCTCTCCAGACCACGACTCTCTCAATACCAATCATGCCTCCTTCGCCCTCGCCAGTCACTCTAAACCTATTCTCAGCACTCCGCTCAAGTTTACCACCACGGCCTGTGACCGCCTTCAACGCACTAGCCAATGACATAGGGGCAAACTGAGCCAATGCACCAACTGTACGACCGGCGGCAATCCGGAGGAATGAGTCGCCGTTGCCGGTTCCCGAAGTACCCATTGCACGGGTGACGTGGAAGGGACTTTCGGTTGCGACGGGTGTGTATGTGAACGGGGTAGGAAGACATTCAGCCAAAAGAGTCGCAAACGCACCGGAAAGTGATATACGTCCGAGCCAGCTTGTGTTGGCTTCTGGACTCTGCAGACCCATTGATTTCAATGCTCCAATACCTTCAGCCCATTCTTCGGCCCAGAAGCCGGCACCGGGTGTAGGCGTGTCACCTAGACGTCCAGTGAGCTTATTGGTTAGGCCACCTGTGCTTGTAGCAGCACAGATAACACCCCGGGAATCTAAAGCTACCGCACCAGTAGTACCCTGTGGGAGATATTCCTCGGCAGAGTACGTGGCGCTTCCGGTAGTCCTTTCCCTTGCAAGGCCACGGAGATGCTCATCGTAGCGCTTCTGGGTAAAGTAGTAACTCTCAGGAACAATATCCAGCCCATAATCCGCCGCAAGCTGCTCCGCTGTTTCACCGTGCAACATGGTATGACCCTGTGCACTCGGTACATTCAATCTTGTAGTCCGCGGCGCCAAATCATCATCACCATGTTCCAACAACGCAGCTGCCAACTTAATTGGATTTCTCACCCTCTTGAGACCAAGAACACCGGCCGTCCGCTTGGAGTATCCGGAGGATACCATGACGGAGGCTTCACATTCGTTGATTCCGTCACGCGTGAAGACGGCGCCGTGGCCGGCGTTGAAAAGCGGGTCATCTTCCAGTTGGGAAACGGCAAACACGGCGATTTGGAGGGCTGTTGGGGGTGGAGAAGAAGATATGAAAGCGTTTGTTCGGGAAATCTATCTTTGTTAGTGGATATTTTGAATATCGGGTTGGTATATAGATACGTACTATACGCAACAAAGCTTCGCGATGCTCTTTGTACTTATCTACCGGGAGATTACCGGGGGTGATATTTCCCGCGCCACCATGGATGATAATCCGGGGCTTCACCTCTGGCTCAGTTTGTTGTCTCTTATACTCCATATTGTTCAGCTTGTAAAATACTTGGGAGGATTGTGTCACTCAATTAACGTGACTTATCCGCGATTTATATGTCTCAGGTGCACGGTGATTGCCGACTAACAAGTGCTTATCTTGGTGATTATCCTTTTGGGTATAGCGCGCGGACCATTTGATAATCAAAGGGCGTTTTTCGGAGACCGGCTAAACTTTCGGAAGTAGCCGCTGCTAAGCTTTGAGTTGTGTGTAGTTGTAGGAGTAGAGTACCTGATTATATCAATGTGAAGTTTAGTTGAAATTTCATCATGACATTATGCGTTTACGCTGTGTGAAATTTGACGTGAGTTGGTACTTAACCCTAACGCATCCAACTTGGGTGTCTCGGAGGTACATCATGCATCATTCTTTATCAAGCCGAGATCCCCCAAAACGGGCTGTCATGGTGTATCTGAGGTCTTGGTCCAATGAAGTCATAGGTTCCTCTCATGATAAAGCCTCCCAAATATGGCTTCATTAGATGGATGACGGCCATACCATATGTTAATCTGTTACCAGCCTGGTAATCCTCCACTCAAGTCAATATCTGGAGATAACCGCGAATTCGAACGAGCTGAAACGTGGGGAATAACCCAAGTTCCATCGGTCGTCCAGTTCCTCGGAGTATTGGACCTAAATCCGTAGTGAAGATCTGTCGAAACAGCAAGCGTTTGCTTCAACACTAAATCGTAGTCCATCTCGCCGTGAACAGTTGGCCTGTAAATTTCGATCACGGGGGCTTTCCACTGCTGGAAAATCTTCCGCCTCAGACCACCCTTCAGATTTCCCAGGCCTAGCACAGTTTGATCAGGCAGCAGCACTTGAGCACCTGTTCTGATGCGGATTCTTGCTAGAATATCTGTTACACCAAAGTTTAGAGTCTGCGAGAACCTGAATTTTAGGGATGCTAAGCTTCCAAGGTGGACTCTGGGGAGAGAAAATTTGGCTGGGGTGATGTTCCAAGCCTTGTCATTGTCACCACATGACTTCTCCAAGATGATATCCACGACAGCAGCAACCATGACATCTTTAGTATTTACTGAGAACAAAGTGTGTCCTAGGCCATTCCACCTGGCCGTGAAACATAATGTCCCTGAAATACTGCATTTAACACATCGTATGATGGCCGTGAGAGAGCCGACAGAGGTAGTCGTGGCCCAAGGGACTGATAATGAGAAATTCAAATCAAAAGAGAACGGCGGAGAGTTCTGGTAGTCTTTAAGTAGATGGGGTCTGAAATTGGCATGGTCGAATGGGTGATCTGATTCTACCTTCACTCTGGCAAACGTGTTTTCCATGTCGGTTATTGACTCTGTTGAGAAGAGCCCGGATAGAACAACAAGGTCTAAGAAGTCAAACTCATCAGTAGGGTGCCTGGGTGTGGCACTGAAAGATCCGTCTAGATAGTCAGTGTGTATATCAACTTGGACATCACAAACTCTGTGGAGGGTCGGTCCCATACATTGAAGCTCCGGCGCTACAACAAGCCCAGCTCCACCCCACTCCGATGCTACCCCAATGGCAGCAGACCGGGAAAGCCCCATTATGCTGATGTTGAATGTGTTCTCATCGATAGCTGTGAAAGAGACTTGACTGTGATGCACAGCCTTGGCAGCCCATAGGAACCCTATGTCACGGCAGTGTACCACGGCCCGGGGGACGATCGATGTACTCTCTGGATTCTTGATTTCTTCAGACAAAACGAGTACATTGTCTGAGATGACACCCCAAGGGGCATCGGTGGGAACATTGAGACCGCTTGCACCTAGCCAAACAGTAGATTTTGGACTAACGATTGAGTCACTTTGGACGGAGTCGTTGTACCGGCGGTGAGTCTCGTGGCCATTAGCTAGAGAATGGATACTGGCTCGAGAATCACCGCGTGTGTTAGAGCCATTCGTTGACCTTGGACATTGCTTGATGCTATCTTGGAAACAAACTGCTTGGGGACTGGTGGTTACGACGGGGTTGATGACAGGTACATGGCTATAAGAATCTTGAGTTGAAAAGCCGAAGTAGTGGCAGCATACTGTCGTCGTAGGAGTCTCAGATACGAAGCTACTAGACATACGCCTTGTCGGAACCGCAAGACAGTCAACGCCCGAGGGGCGTGGATCTTTCTTTGCCTCGAGGGAGCCTGTGATGACGGGTAATACCACTGCCAAAGTGTCAACTTGCTGCGTTAAAGTTGAGAACGGGGTAACGTGAGGAGAAGATGAACTTGAGGGAATAGATATACTGCCGTATAGTACTCTGCCGGACCCAGTGGAGGTGGCCACCACAGGCTTGGCATGCATAGCAAGAGAAAGTAGGCAGCTTATCTGTCAGAGAAGCGACTTCATTTGAGGAGAATAAAAAGTGAACAAAAGGACGGCAAAGCAAAGCCCTTAGGTAGTGGGATTAGAAGTGGCGATGCTGCTAGATAAGATGATGATGAGCCGAACTCGGGGCAGTTTCCAGCCCGATAGAAGAAGTAGAACAGGAGACGGGGAGTTAGTATCTAGAGATACAAAGGTTAATCGCAGACAGCTGATCCCTCATTGATGTAGAAATATAGCATAGCAGAGTTGAGAACATAGATGCAGTACAAATGTCAATTATTATCGGTGGATCCAAATATCACTGCCGAAGACACATGATTGACAACATCTTCGCTTTGAACGAGAGTCCATGGCGCACTATGTTGTGACATGTTGTAATTTTGAGTTTGACATGTGTCAAGCCTTCCAAGCAGTTGTGATATCTAAGCCTAAAGCTTCTCTCCGTAGTCTCCGATTCTACAAAAACAAACCCATGTAACGGTGAAGACTGCATAGAAATATGTCACGTTCACCTGAGAGACCATGAAGATACAACCATTTTGTGAAAAGAACCCAACATTTGTAGAAACACTTTTGTCGGGGCTTCGGTGATCTAATATTCATATGTGTCTATTGCTGTGTAATTTGGTGTACTGTATTTTCCTTCCAACACAACCTTTGTTATTAACCGAACCAGTCACGTGGCGGATTATACAGTATGCCAGTTTGTGTTAACAATTGAAAATACTTTCCTGTATTATGATGACTAAGACCCGTGCCGTCGATATGTATCACTACTAACAAGTGCAATTTGGCCGAATCAAACGGATAGCACATTTCATTTAGGCGGAAGGAAACAACTGTCTACTGTAGATGCGCTTATGCTTTGAAAAGACCAAGACGAACGGTGGAAGGCCAAGGGCCCGAAGATATCTGTGCTTCTCATGGATACCAAAGAGGCCTTTGACTATGTCCACAAAGACAAACTGATAGACCATTTGAAGAAGCTTAACTTGCCAGCGAGCTTCACCCAGTGGGTGAAATCGTTTCTGACAGGCCCAAGCATTTCCCTTCGACTTGAAGGACAACAGAGTCCCGTTAAAGACATCAACGTTGGTATTCCACAAGGAAGTCCTATTTCCCCAGGAAGATGAAAGTTTTGTCGCCGAGTCAGTGAGGCAAGAGTGACTACGATTTGGCTGGGGGGATTAGGGCTTTGGAGGTTGGGTTACTGTGAACCAGAGAGTAGTCTCCCATAGGCTAAGCCTGCATGAGAGTAATGAATGAAAAAAAGAAAATGTACATATGTACACACACACAAAATGACGTCATTGTACATAGAACCAATCTCTGGTCAGCCCAACTCATTGCATTCTTGGGAGCCTCTTACTCCACTGTGTATGTACATACTCATGTCGGCCCACATCAGCAGGTACATGCAGGTATGTAGGATTCTCGGCACCGCTGGCTTCTAGTAAACACCGAGTGTCAATATTCATGTTTCATTGTTACGTCAGTCGGGCGAAATGCTGGGAGTAAAACCAATGATACAGTGATCCTTCGAGAGCGGGGTACATACGATCATACTGATGTAAACACATCTGTACTAATAGACAGCCGCAGGCTCATCAAGATTAAATGTTCTGCAGTTGTCTCATGGAATGCGTTCATCGACTTTTTGTTTCCTGAAATCTCTACGACTGTTGTCTGCACCAACTCACCAGGCGCAGTATCTTCAAAATGGTGTTCTATCGATTCCCTAAGAATCTTCCGCCAGGCCAGGAATCAATTGGTTTTATGAACCGAGAACAATGCAATGAATATTGTAAGCACACTCAGTAGTATTTGCGCAACGGGCAATATCAAACATCAAGTGGGATCACAGTGTGGCTCAGTCGATAGCTTGTTTGAAGACACCAAATACTAACTACCTACAGGGGAAAATGAAGATTTTGCCCCTATAGTGGACATGAGAGTGATAAACGATGATATTGGAAATCCACAAGAGAAAGAGTATAGATTTACTCACCGGAAGATCACGCGAGCCGGCTCTCCTGGCATGGGTTTCAAGATACGCGGGCCACTTGGGCCGTTGTCATACGACCATCAACCGTTAAACCAACCGCACGCACAAATCCGAATAGTTACACTACTGCCTGGAGCGGGACTAGAACCACTACGATGTGTTATGTCTACACACAACTTCCCGTTTGGTACGGGTAAATACACGTGTCTCTCGTATGTATGGGGCACACCAAAGGGCACATATCCCATGTACCTTGATTCCGGAATTATTGGCATCACTGAGAATCTCATGGCTGCATTATGGCACATACGTCGCAAGAGAAAGCCAATTCGCCTATGGATCGATGCTTTATGTATCAACCAAATCGACGAAAAAGAAAAGACCCACCAGGTGCAGATGATGGGCGAAGTTTATGAAAGGGCAGACCGGCTGATTTCATGGCTTGGTTCAGCTCAATCTGAGACCGCCGAAATCTCACGGGACTTGAATCGTCTTTTTCAGGCGTCGTTAGATTGGGGAAAGAATCAAGATTCCCGGCGACAACTGGTCACGTCACACACAAAGGTCAACTGGATTAACCTTCGTCCAGTGTTTGATAGTGTCTATTGGACTCGCGCATGGATTGTCCAAGAGGTTGCCGTCCGTGAAGAATACCTTGCGCTGTGGCCGTTACTCAACAAAGAGTTGGACCGATTCAAATACCCTTTGGCAAGACGGCAGGCACAATGGCCCAAAATCCGGGGATGTACAGCGGATTACTTGTTGTACGGACAATGCAAGATTTCCCTGTGGTGCATTTTAGTTGTAACTAAGGCAATTTATTGGAGCCAATATGATGCTGATGTCCGAGATATACATCAATCTTTGCCGGATACTGGGAGTTTCAACGAGACTCTTTTTTCTCTACCGAAGGGGTTATTCTCTGCTGTCACTTACTCATCCTCACAAAAAGTGACTTCTCAGTTAAAATTCGCTTCAACCCAAACATTTCCCTTTGCCTCCGCGTATGAACATTCATGCAATTCCCTTCAGGTGGGACAAGATCGCGATCGCTTATTTTCTCTTGTCGGGCTCTACAAAAATCTCGCAATAGTAGTTGACTACAATAAACCTGATACAGAGGTAGTTTTAGACATCGCTCAGAACATAGTGACGTCTCTAAAAACCATGAAGCGCCAATTTAATCTACCCTATGAGAATCACGGATTACGACCGGTTCCCGAGGGGCTGCCTGCAGCAGATACCTTTGTATCCTGGGTGCAATATGGCAAAACCATCTTATTTCCTGCCAGATTCTATGACGGTTACTTCTCTCAACTCCAAAGCCCACAATTTCTAGGTGCGAGAGCTGACACATTGGAAAATACAACATTTCGTCGTGGTCCAGGGTGGGGAAAGCTGTACGCTCAGTGTATGTACCGAGCTAAGATTGTAAAGCTGTTCCAAGAAAACGACAACAAGGAGCTGAGAAAGGCAATGGCAGCACGCTTCGGCGGCGGCAAGACGGATGATGAAGAGAGGGACGTTTTACTTCACTGGTTGGATTATATTCCGCCTTTCAGATCAAGTCTCAGGGAGCGTTTAGATCATTACTTGGATGTCGACAGGTATAGGGATGATGATGTTGATTACAGACTCGTTTCACCTTTATGGTCTATGCATCGCGCGGGTAATAAACTTGGTATCCTATCGGATGGTAACCTGTTCGTTGGTATATCATATAGTCAAGTTAACGACGAAGTTGTGTTGGCTGAGGGTATCTACGACACCTTCGTAGTACGAAATGCAACTCCACAAGGGGAGGTTCTGTTTGTTGAAGTTGCCCTCCTAGTAGGTATACCCCAGTCGCAAGTGATTACCGAATGGAGAGAAGAGCTTGTTATAGTCTAACATATTGAGCCCCCACTTACATACACATCATACTATGCCCTTCGCAGTAGATAGCTTGACTTATGAGATGTCTTATTGTATAGATGTACCGTTACTAACTACATCGAACGCACCCATCTTCATATATCCTCTTCACTCTCACTACCTCCGTGATCCCTCAATTCTTGCATTCTCTAACTGTGGAAAAGTCCCTTCAAGTGATGGCGGTTCCCAAGAGCTACGCTTCGCGGAAGTCATGTATGGCATTAGAGCTTTATGGGTTGGGCTACTGTAAACCAGAGAGCAGTCTCTCCATAGGCTAAACCTGCATGAGAGTAATGAATAAAAAAAACAGATAGCATGTATCAAGTGACCGCCCGTTCCGGTCCGATATTCAGTGACGAAGGCCTTTGATATCCCGAGGGTCTTCTTTTATATGAACGGTGGCACGCTTGAGATAAACCAGGGGAAAGCTCTGGGCCCAAGGCTCTGACAATATCGCTCTAGGCCTTCATACAGTGCGGTATGAATAGAACACCCCGGTATAGAATAAGAGGACAGTCATGATCCATGGAGGCATCGACAACTACATCAACCCAAATACAAGCACATACTAATATTACGACAATCGTCATACAGAATAGTGAAATCAATTTTCCGAGCTACAAATCTGAAACCACCAAACGCCACCAAAGTATAACTCCAATCTTCTTAACCCCATAAGAACCTCATGACAGCACTTGAATTATGTATATACTGTCCTCGAACCCAACCTTGCAAAATGGAGCTTATAACCACAATACAGGGTACACTTTAGATGTATCATCTCAAAAGAACAGAACCAACGAGCCTCATGAGCCAGAGCCCTTGTTAGAGAGTAGATTCCAAGATTAAACATGAAGTCTAGACCTAGCCGTTATAAAGTCACTCTCGATTTGATACCCGGCCTTCGAGATTCCATTTCCATCATCCTAACGGAGCCCTAACTTCCTCCAATACCCGGGTCCGTGATAGAAGCCCCCATGACATTCAAAGGGGCGTGCAGCGACCCATTTCGATTTTTCGTTGTTCCCAGCCTAGTACTTGGATCCCGAGTCTTCGCAGTAATCGTATTCAGACTCGGCTGAGAGGGCGCCGTTATCGTCAGCCTGAGAGTCGGCTTCGGGGTGCGGCTGGTGGTGGTATTCAGCCTGGTCATTAACTTCTCTGTACTCAGAGACCTGGAGCCCAGGGCCATATTGCGCAATCTCATCCTCATGGGCGTCGTCAACAACCTGGGGCCAACCAGAGGAGTAAAGCGAATCTCCAATTGAACCACAATCCAGGTATATGAGCCAATCCTCCAGCCAATCCTTCATTCCACGGGTGCCATAGCGTACAAGAACACCCAATTCCTCACAAACAGTTTGAATATGATCCGCATGCTCGAAGTGCTCATCAATGAAAGCCACCATTGACTTTCCATTGTCACGGCTCATCCGGAACCGAATCATTTCCCTGGTGGCGATGATGCCATCGGAGTCTCTCGGGAACCAGGCGAGGAATATATCGGCATTTTCAAGGGCCCGACGACGGAAGATGTCGAGCTTATGGTGCGGGGTGATCAGGAGAAGACATCTGTCGGTCCCGCGGGTGCAAGCGGCGTAGACCTTTTGTCTCCAACGGAGATGACTTTTGTCGAAAGGGCCGGAGAGAAATATCTCCTGGATGTCGCGGGAGAAACCTCGCTCAATGACGAGGATGTCTTGGTCGGGATGCATTGTAGTGATTGATTGAATAGTGAGGTGTCAACCAAGAAAGACAAGAAAAGCGTGTTGAAATTTGGATGATTGAAGAGTTCAACGATGGTTGACAGATGAATTGTCAAAGAAAGGTACAAGGACAAAAGAGCACCGGCGAAGGAAGTTCAAATTCAAAGAAGGCACACTTTTTTCACGGGAACTCGTGGTTTCCAAAATGGTTGCCATGCACAACAGCACACTGTCCTGTATCCTACAATTACTGGTTATAGAAATCGGGGCGCACAACATCCTAAAATGGAAATATACACCATCGGTGACACGGGATCGCCCACGCTGTAGGAACATTGGGGGATGAGCACTAATATAAGCAAGATGGTTGGTGATATAGCATCTTTAGTATAAGAATGATGCAACGAAAGACCTTGGTCACTGTAGAAACGGTTGTAGTGTTTATAGTCTGATGCAATCAATAACGCCAGTTGTGACGAAACATGGGATGAAAAAGACAAACACAGAGGAATTGAAACTTCGGGAACCTGTCTTCCTTGCTGGGACACGAGTATTCGGTATGTTATTACAGTGAACAAAGAAACATCATCATCCATTACACCAATGTCCCGCTGAAAGAGTCCATTGAACAGTTATCTGTATGTCTTGCAATTCGATGACCCCATCCGAAACGTTTTGGATCATAGTATGAAGACAGTACCTCTATGTACATAGACAAGAGCAATGTTAGTCGTAATAGTGAGACAGTAGAATCCAGTCAATGCATGATCCATGGGGGTATGTAGTTAGATTTTACCCAGGAGATTTCCCAAAACGGGAGTTTTTGAACCTCATGTGTCTACATTGGTACCAGTTTCAATCGGCCCATTGTGTTTTCATGGGCATATGCCGGTATTGAGTAGATATATACATTGTTGTGTAGTCAACCGATGGTATGTAGAGTTAGCGTCCATGATGCGGCCCTGGATAAGTGGGTTCGTTTTGTGTGGTAGGAGGTAAGCGGTAATATAAGTACACTGAAAGCGACGTGATAAAAAGGGACAAAGATGATGTCATACTTTACACTCTACACACTAAAAAGGAAGACAAAAAAGCCATGTTTCTGGAGTTCAGAGTCCGGAAACACAGCCAAAAAGATGATCTGAGGCGGACTTGAAC
>MJMS01000124.1:0-54327 GCA_002018275.1 Huntiella bhutanensis
GGTGAAGAATGTGGATATTAGGCGGCTTTCGGAGGCGGAGAGGAGGGGCGTTGTCGGTGGGTGGGAGGGCGGGTGGCGGAGGAGGTCTTCGTCGGTTAGGTCGATGCTGTCTTGGGGGTGTTAGTTTAATTTGGGAATCGTAGATTGAGAAAACTTACAGCCGAAGGCGAGGTCCATGGTTTGAGGTTGTATATATCCATCATCCTGCATCCCCACTGATGTGACTTGATGTTCTGGGATCCAAGTATTTTGATATGAAGAGTCATGGACTGGTTGCGCGTCCCAGGGGACTTGTTGTGGTGGTTGTGGGTATTGTCGACGTTGCGGTTGCTGGGAACTCATGGAGAAGGCGGAGAGAAGTTCGGCGGCGGCCACGTTGGTGGGGAGGGAGGATTCGTTTCCGGACATTTTGGGGGTGGAAGTGTGGATATGGACTGTGGGAATGACGGGTGGTCTCGTGCGGATGGTTGACGGGTTAATTCCCCCGCAATAGCTCAGCGGGAGATTCCAAAGACGATATGCGACAACGGTGGTGATCTTAACAATGACGATATTCGAACTGTGGATGGTAAAGTCGATTTATCTACTCAATGGTGTTTAAAGTATCTTGGATCTCAAAAGAAGTATTCATTTAGCTGTCGATTCGTGGTATGGATATAGTACATGTGTATGGACTTGTAAATGAAGAGAATAATTCAATCGCCATTGTCACATGCTTCTTTCTAGCTCAATGCTGTCTGTCACGTGCAGAAAATGGTAGGGGCGGGTATGTAGGATTTGTGGGTTGTGGAACCCTAAGTTGGGGGTTGAGATTGTCGGATATGGTCGGGGTGGACGGTAGATTTGATGGTGGAAGGTGGGACATATGTTTGGGTGGTTTAGCGGTGAATAGGGATTAGTCCAGTAGATTATGTTAGTTATATGGTGACTAGAGATTCGGTCGATCTTACCTGAGTTGTGTAGGATGGAGATGAGTAATCATGTAGTGAAGTGGGTGATCGATGATAAGTTTGAACTCGGTAACAAGTCATTCGCAATTCATAGGTACCTGGAAATATCCACACATCAATCAATCAATCTGACTTCACAAACTTGATCCTTATTCTCACATCACATCGCATCGTCCCATATGCACCACAATCCCCACAACTATCCTCGATAATCCCTGTCTGTGCCACCAACCTGTCACGAATCCCTCTACGAAGAACAAGGGTAACTTCTAAAATCCACCATCAACATCCAGAATCACATGTCACCGACGAATCAATCAATCAATCTCCCATCCCTCAATCCAATCCAAATCTCCAAATTCCTATTATCCTCTTCCCATTTTCCCCAAAAATCGCATTAAATCGTCTAGGGTTAGGGTACCGTGCCACATGAACGGCCGCACAAGGGCCATCTCCAAGACAAAACAATCGCGCCTAACAAGACGCGCCAATGTTGATAATTGACGATAGAGAAAGGACACGAGCACGAGAAGTGGATAAGGAAAGATGGCGACACGCACGACATTAGCGACGACAAACGAGGTGCAAAAAACACTTGTGACAAGGTTATTATCACTTTCCGCTATCCCGGCACCTCTCCGGCCTGCTCTTCGGGCTTTCTTGTTAGGGTATTTGGCGACTGTCACCCCGCAGATTGGCACGTTACTATTCCGGGCTTTTGCGGCGAGTAGGAGGAGAGTGGAGAGGGCGGGGAAGAGAGGGGAAATTTCCCTTTGGAGTTTGAAGAGGGAAGCGGCGAGGGCGACGGGGTTGGATGGCGATTTTGATGAGGGGGAGAGGAAGGTGCTTGGGGAGGCTGTTAAGGTTGTGTTGGTGGATGGGGGGGATGTGAGAGGGTTTCCGGTTTTTTGTGCGTTGGTGGCGGGGGGGTCGACTTTGTTGGAGGTGAGTTATTCAGAGTATAGAGGGAAAGGTATGGTACTAACGATGATTAGATCCCACTTAAAGCTGCGTTATCACGGCTTCTTAAACGTCTTTCCATGTCACCTACCCTCCTCCCACGGCTTCTAGCAACCTTGATATCCTCCTCCCTAGCCCATTCACTCCTTCGAAAAGACAAGAAAACCCCATCTTCCTCACCAGATCTCACGGCAACAACACCGTATAGTAATCTTCCATCACAAACGCTGGATATCACATTACTAGCGGTAACCCGCGCGCTAGACGTGCTGATTAATACACTTTGGCGAAAATGGAAAACTCGTCGACTTTCTATGAATCGGTATTCCCGTCCTGAGGCACTCCTTTCGAAACTCTTCGATCCTGCCGTCTTCTCGTTATCTTCCGCGGTGATCATGTGGACGTGGTTCTATCAACCTACACGACTCCCCAAGTCTTATGTCTCTTGGATAACAACCGCCGCAGCGATAGACCATCGGTTAATAGAAGCGTTACGACGATGTAGATTTGGTTGGTTAATCTACGGGGAAGAGACAGGGCAAGCTCCGTTATTACAAGAGATGTGTACGGATTATAAATGGCCTTTGGAATGGGGAGATCCCGCACTTACGGCGCCGTTCCCGTGTACTATGGTACATATGGGGAAAGGAGGGAAATGGTGTGAAGTACACGCGGGCTACAGATTTTTGAAAACTTGGATATGGATGATGACTTCCTATGCGCCTATAATGCTCATAATCAAGCTTCTCCGCCGCCACAAAAACTGGGCCGCCCTAAAAACCACCCTAACAAAGTCCCTCCGGTCCTCCGCCCGCTCATCATCCGTCATCGCCACATTCACAGCCCTCTTCTACTACGGCGTATGTCTAGCCCGTACCCGAATAGGCCCGTACATTCTCGGGCGTGATGACGTGTCTCGAACGAAAATCGATGGGGGGATCTGCGTTGGTGTTGGCTGTGCACTTAGTGGGTGGAGTGTCCTGTTGGAAAACGCTACGAAGAGACAGGATTTGGCGCTTTTTACGGCGCCGAAGGCTTTGGGGTGTTTGGTGCCTGTTGAAGAGGGGGAGGGGAATCGCGGGTGGGTTGAGAATTTGGCTTTTTCGGTTAGTATGGGGGTTTTGTTGACGGCTGTTAGGGAGGATAGTAAGATGGTTAGGGGGTTGTTTGGACGGGTTTTGGGAAAGGTTATGGAGTGAGTAGTTTGAGTAGCCTATATGTAAGTGAATCTATTAATTATCTATCTATCTAAACCAATAAGTCATCACCATCTCGAGGGTCCATCCCCCCCCAACGACCATGCCATTCTGACAAAATGATACTTCCCAAGCCCATCCCTTCTATCCTTTCACGATCCCATATTGTCCATCCCCATATCTTCAATGTATATGGAACTTTCCAACTACTCCATGCACTATAAGTTCCCTTCCAAACCACCGTCCACGCATACGGAACCCCATTTCTTCCCCCTACAACATCCAAATCATCCCCTCTAAACGGACACGGAACTCTCAATGAAGAGAGATATTCCCTTTCCACCCCGCTAATCGACCGTGCTTGGTCAACGAAGAGGGATTCCACGGGTGGTGGAACAGGACTAGGCACGTATATATTCGTGCTAATCAACGCTGCTAGCCTTATTCCCTCTGTCTCTGAGAACACTGCGTTTAAAAAGACTATACCCCGTAAAACACCCATTTCCCTTGCAGCTAGATCTAGTCGTGGGTGAAGAGTTTCCAATGGTTCTCGACCGAGAATGTAAAAGGGTGTTGGGTCTGTCTTGACGGTGGAGAGGACGTCCCGGAGAGATATGGAGGCGAAGGTGTATATCGTTATTAGTTCGGAGAGTTCCCATGGTTGAAGTGTATCAAGGAATACACTAAGTGTTTCTTTACACCCTGTTTGTCGAGCCAAGATACAGAATATTTGGAACCGGTATATCCCTCTTGTAAGTCGAAGAGTCTCACTATCAGAAAGTTGATACCCCACAAAACCCCCCTTAACACCACCCGGGAACCTCCCCACTATCCACCGCAAAACCCTCTCCCGAAACGGCCCAACACAGCACCGAAAAAACGTAACCATCCATAACCCCTCCTCCACCGAAACCCGCCAACCCCTCGGAAATCCCCCATCTATAGCCCCAATCCACTCCGTCACTCGCGCATGTAACCCGTTTCTCCGCGCCGTGAAGGCAGGTGTATCGCGTGGTGCGGGCGCAGGTTTCAAGGAATGTAATCGACAAATCAAGTAGACATCCGGAAGGAGACTTTCAAATTGGTAGGAAAGGTGGCTTTGTAAGAGGCTTCGTCGATGGGTCAGGTATATTTGGTGGAAAATTGGTGATGCACGGATAAGTGCGTATCGGGTCTCCGGCGGACACACCTCCAGGAGACATACCTGGATTTCCGGAGGAAGACACTCTAAGGATATTTTCAACGACATGATGATTGTTGACATCTCCATCTACAAGATAATCCCCATCTATATATTCTTCTTCCCATCCCGTGTAACATAAACCCAACCCGTCACCTCCTTCCCCATACGCATACATACATCCACCACAGTACTGCACAGTATACATAGACCGCCTCACTTTCCTCGCCAATCACAATCAAATCATCCACCCCTGCCTAACGCCTTACTCTCCAAAACCACGCCATCATCATGTTCACAACCTCAATTTCAACACAAATTTACAATTATCCTCTCTACAAATACACAAGCCTTGTACAACTAATCCCCGTTACACACAGCCCCACCTTTCCTTCTTTCCCTCCGTGCTCTCCTCCGTCGTCCCACTTTCCACACCTAGTTAGACCCTACGGTAACCCTGTTGCCATTCCCCACCTCCGCTTCAACTGCCGCCCCACATAATTCCCAATTGGGAAACCGCTTCCTAGAGCCGCGCCGAAGTCGGATGCAGGGATGTTTCACTCGGATGTATACCCCGTTGTTATGTAACCCTACCTTTGACCGGTTTACTAGGGCTTATATTTAAACAGAATTTACTCCCTCTCCACTTTGTTTGCTAGATCGTAGGATTACATATAAAACACATGGCACGACGAACTACGAAATTCAAAAATACAAAGACAATCGTTATTCACACTACTCCTTCATAATCTACTCTACTCCTTGTTCACCTTCAAATACCCCTCCAACTTCTCCTCAGTCCAATCCCACAACTTCTTCGCCAACTCCAAGTCCTCGGCAAATGAACTTCCTCCCTTAGTAATGCCAACCGGCGTATAATACTCCCCATTAATAACATCGCCCGTCGCAGCCGTAGCCGCCCACAGCTGATTCAAAGCACCCTTCTCAACCGGAGTAAAAAATTTGTTGGCAAAGTTAGTCACCTTGTGCAAGATCCACAGTGAGCCGGTCGTTCCACTCATAAGGTTCGTCCGAACAACACCCGGGTGTATCGAGACGCTCTTGATAGTAGGATGCTCCTGTGCAAGCTGTCTCGCGAACAGGATATTCGCCAACTTGCTCTGCCCATACCGTGTATACGTAGTCATTTGTTCCCCCGTAGTCTGTAAATTTTCAAAGTCAATCCCATGCGTCGCCAACGCATGACCCGCCGACGCCACTGTCACAACACGAACATCCGCATCAGCCAACGTAGCAGTCTTTTCCAAAACGGGAAGCAACAGCTTGGTAAGCAGAGCGTGGCCCATGTGGTTAGTTCCAAACTGCATCTCGTACCCATCGACGGTGAGACTCGCAGGCAACGCCATAATACCGGCGTTGAGCATGAGGATATCCAGACGGGACTCGGCAGCTAGGAAGGTATCGGCGGCTGCGCGGACCGAGGCGAACGAGGCAAGGTCGAGCTGGAGGACGTGGATGATGGAGGGGTCAGGAATCTGCGAGGACAGTTCCAGCTTTGCAGCTTCGGCCTTTTCTACGGAGCGCGAGGCCATGTAGATTGAAGCGGGGTTATGTTTCGCAAGCTCGAGAATAGCCTGTTTCCCTAGTCCGTTATTCCCACCCGTGACAAGAATCACCTTGCCCTCAAGGGAGGGAATGTCTCGGGCAGGGTCAAAAGAGACACCACCGAAAAAGTTGAGACCAAACGGCATGATGAGCTGATTAATAAACGAGGATAAAACAACAAGGCCGACGCTGATATGTGATGTAACGAAAAGATAGAGAGTGCAAAGAGCCTTTATTAAACAAGTTGGTGACAAAGTAAGTAGTAAACCACGAATGTGACGATAGACAGATGTGGGAAATGAATAGACGGGCCAACTGGGAGAGACTGATATGGCGTGGTTTTGTAGGAAGATGAGAGACTCTTCACTGGCGGTGGATTTGGCGGTGTCGTTGCGGCGGAGGGCTGATGCGCGTAGCTGGAGCCTGTTGGTATCTGTGGTCATGACGGACTAGATAGCTAGCTTACAAATATAAATCAATCAATCAAGCTAGCTAGCTTACAAATGTCAATCAAGTTAGCTAGCTTTCAGTGGTGGTTATAGATAAAGGGCTGTTTTGAGAGGATGGATCGAGCTTGTTTGGCGGGGTCAATGTGATGGATGATATGGACATGGTTTTCAGCCTCGTTTTGGTATTAGTAATCTATTTATTATCTGGACCCCTAGGAAAGAACCATCGTCATCGTTCTACTAGAAACCTTAAATTACTTGAATGAGGTTCTTTCTTAATACAACCACGTGTATCTTACAAAAAGCAACACTGTATGCATAATTATTATGCATCTTACCTCTCTCCCGAAACGGTCATCATGTTAACCATCTGGAGTCGCCTAAACCTCGCGGTGTCCGCCGCATTCCTTCAGGACGGACTAAAGGTATCATATAGGGTATAACCCTTATAAGATTTTGACATGACACACCTTTGAATAAGACTTTTCAAGATGATATTCAGGTGTGTGCAAGAATTTCATGTCATGCAGGTGAATGACACATTGTATGTTCCATGTGACTGACGAAAAATATTTTGTTGACGTCTTATGGTGTTTGTACATAGATGTAGTATTTTAGATTGTATGGCCTTGACCAGGTGTTCATATGTGGATGTTTGGTGACTTTCACGCCCCACTATCCGGCTCCGTAGATGGAATCCACATGTACCGTTCCATTGTCTCCTGGACATGTAAACTCCAAATCGAGTCATAATCACCCAAACATATCCCAAATTCTGACTCGGAAGTGACAAACTAACATATCCAAGACTCATCGACAATAACGGGTGGGTTACATTTGACCCAGTTAGCCGTCCATGACGAAACCGGACATCCCTTGACCCCTCCAAATGACTATACGCAGCTCTCCGCTGCTTCTATCCAATATTGCTCATCTGTACATATGTACATATGTACAATGTTGTATAAATCTGTACAGTCTTTTGAGCGCTCGTGGCGGGCAGGATAGGTTCCCCTGTTTTTAAACATTGATGGATTTGCTAGCAGCCGGACCCGGGGTTCTTTTCTGTTCACTTGTGAGCATTGGGCCTGTGTCTGGACAGGAGCCGGCAGGAGCCTATTTTGGAGATAATACGTTGCTTCTGGAGAAGGGAAAGTTTAAGTAGGGAATGGAGTTGACCGACCGTCATGCATCCTATCATGTCCCGTTAACCGGCCCGCTGGGGAAGTACAAGTAGTTGTAACATTTTCCAATCTAGAATGATTCTGATTATTCCTTCTTCCTCACTGAGATATCTAAAACGCGCGTAAAACCAATTGACGCATCTTTTTATTCCGTCTTTGACTTTTTTACTTGTCTTATTCATCGCATTCATTCAAATTTCAAACCTCTTTATATGTAAGCTTGTCCCCCACCAAAGTGGATATTCCATCAAATCATACACTTGGAAGTCACTCTACACCTGCCATCCCGAACTCCGCGTCTCCGTCATTCCATCAATACCGCCAAACGCAAACGCAAACGCAAACGCAAACGTCCATCCAACCAGCCAGCCAGCCAGCCAAGAAAACAAGCAACAAAAAAAAGTTAGTCTTAGCACCACCTACCCATGCCAAGGAGCCACCTACACAGAAGCTCCCCTACCGCCTAGCCAACAAGCCAGCAAACTAAACTAAACCGCCGATAATCCCGTCACCGCTTCCAAAACTCCATCCCCATTTTTATCCCCATTTCCTCTCGACAATCCAGAATTCTCTCTCAGGAACCAAGAATCCGCTTACCCAATATCCGACCAATTTCTAACAAAATTCACACATCCCCCCGCAGACGCAGCAATTCCGTCGTCACATTCACTCTTATAACGTGCAAGAAAAAACCGCAAGTTAGCCCGAGAAATCGCCAAATTCAGCAATACACAATGTGCGGCACTTGCAACCCCGAACAGGACAACACCCCCGTCCCAACGACCACCGATTCGAACGGTCATGGTAAGTTGAAGTCTTGATATCCATACATATGTATATTCCCAGAATCGTCCCGGACTCCCGGTCTGGAGCACTCTCCACATGTCCCGCTCGGTCCATGAGAATCTCCTTGCTCATGATAGGCTACGCTATTAGTCAGAAGTCTGTCTTCCATCACGGAGCCTCCACCATTCACCATGCGATGAGGCCCACAATTTCCTTGAAGCCTGTTAGCTTGCGTCCGCCGTTGTCCCTATTCCGTCCAAGGCGGCCCACCTCCCTGCATCTGCGCCGAAGCTTCTATGGAATCTATGACTCGGTCAAGATTCATTGTAGTGAGACACTGGTCCTAGAGTATCCTACAAATGTGACTCCAAGTGTCTTGTCATATGCCCTCCGGTTTCTTCCCGGTTGGTCAGATATCCTAAGAACCACCGAGGCCGCCCCAAGCGAGGCAAAAATACCAAAAAAGCTAGAAAAAAGTTTTTTTTTTTTTTTTTTTTCATTCCCTGTTCGGATGACTTACCCAAGGCAAGGCCGTCGGCCTA
This sequence comes from Huntiella bhutanensis, assembly GCA_002018275.1. NCBI lineage: Eukaryota > Fungi > Ascomycota > Sordariomycetes > Microascales > Ceratocystidaceae > Huntiella > Huntiella bhutanensis. The sequence continues at coordinate 8,814 of MJMS01000124.1, forward strand.
GTCAATGACCAATAACGCCCTCTTCCCAAGCGCAATCCGGCTCCACAATACCCAGATTCAGAAGACGGCCGCCTCACCCAGTCTAGTCAAAAACTATACTTTTTGCTTGCTTGTATAATCCTGTTCTTCTAAAAGAGCTCAGCCCTTGTCCAGTCGATTCCTAGTGTGGATTCGAAAAAAAAAAGTTGTCTGGACTTTATAACTTCTGGATATCCCCTTCTTTTTTGACACTTTCTCCTTCCTGTTTGATATCCAGCAAAATCCTCCTCGCCTTCTTTCCACCTCTTCTCGTGGAAACATTCCTATTTCGTGAATTCTTGACATCATTTTGTCTTTTTGCTTTGCGATATCCTTGTCTCTTTGGAATATATCATTGTTGTACGACTACGGAACAACATCATTAACATAATGTCCGCCCCTACTGAAGGCCACCCCGGCTACACTGCCGTTCTTTCTCGTGAGAACCCTCACCCGAAGGCTACTCGCAGCCCCTATGAGGCTATTCCCGATTACCTGGTAAGTTGTTATGAAGTATTCTATGTAGAGATTGTTTACTAACATGTTGGTTATAGAGCAACGTTCACCGTTACAAGATTGTATGTTATTCATCACTAAGACACTCGCCACTTGCACATTCACGACATAAAACATTATCACGTCTACGTTCCTAAAACAGAAGGACACACAAGACATACAGCACAACACGGCAACTACCCCATAAACTTCAACGACATCCCCATAATCGCCAAAATTCAACAACCAACTAACCAAACTCATATTGTAGATCGAGTCTACTCTCCGTGAGGGTGAACAGTTCGCCAACGCCTACTTCGACACTGGTAAGTTTTTCCCGCCCTTTGGAAAAAAAAAAAAATTCCGCGCTCATCCAATGCGCTTCCATAATCGGAAACACCCTTGCTAACAAAAATTCTGTCTGCAGCTAAGAAGATTGAGATTGGTATGATTTTGCCCAGTTTGGACTTGCGCTGTCGGACGACCATTTCTAGGCAATACTTGCGAATGCAACTTGCGCAAATGGCCCGACTAGCTTTGTAGTTGAGGAACTCACGATACTAACATGTTGGAAATATAGCCAAGGCTCTCGATGAGGTGGGTGTTGATTACATTGAGTTGACCAGCCCTGCTGCGTCTCCTCAGTCCCGCTCCGACTGCGAGACCATCTGCAAGCTTGGTCTCAAGGCCAAGATTCTCACTCACATTCGCGTAAGTCTCTTCACTCACTAAATCTCCACTACGCCGCTAACAAACCCACAGTGCAACATGGACGACGCCAGAATTGCCGTCGAGACCGGTGTTGACGGTGTCGATGTCGTCATCGGTACCTCTTCCTACCTCATGGAGCACTCCCACGGCAAGGACATGACCTACATCAAGAACACCGCTATCGAGGTCATCAACTTCGTCAAGAGCAAGAACATTGAAATCCGCTTCTCCTCCGAGGACTCCTTCCGCTCCAACCTTGCCGATCTCCTTTCCATCTACTCCACCGTCGACCAAATCGGTGTCAACCGTGTCGGTATCGCTGACACCGTCGGTTGCGCCGGTCCCCGTGAGGTCTACGACCTTGTTCGTACCCTTCGTGGTGTCGTCTCTTGCGACATCGAGACCCACTTCCACGATGACACTGGCTGTGCCGTTGCCAACGCTTACACTGCCCTTCAGGGTGGTGCTACCCACGTTGACACCTCGGTTCTCGGTATCGGTGAGCGCAACGGTATTACCCCTCTGGGCTCTTTCTTCGCCCGCATGGTCGTTGCTGCCCCCGATTACACCAAGAGCAAGTACAACCTGAAGAAGCTCAAGGAGGTCGAGGAGTTGGTCGCCGATGCTGTGTCCGTCAACATCCCCTTCAACAACCCCATCACTGGCTTCTGCGCCTTCACCCACAAGGCTGGTATCCACGCCAAGGCCATCCTTAACAACCCCTCCACCTACGAAATTCTCAGCCCCTCCGACTTCGGTCTGACCCGGTACATCCACGTTGCGTCGCGTCTCACCGGCTGGAACTCCATCAAGGACCGTGCGGCCCAGCTCAACATCGAAATGACCGACGCGCACTACCGTGAATGCACCGCCATGATCAAGAAGATGGCCGACATCCGCTCCATTGGTCTCGACGACGTCGACTCCATTATCCACGCCTACTACAAGGGTCTCAAGGAGGGAAAGACCATGTCCTCTCTCGACCATGTCCTCGATAACATGACTGACGAGGTCCGCGACACTGTCGTTAATGGCCCCGGTAAGCGCTCGTCTAACGAAGGTTCATCCGAGGCTAAGAAGGCCCGCACTGAGACCTCTGCGTAAATAGACATGCAGTAGGCCACGGTGGGCGCGTGCGGAAAGCGACGGTGGCTGCCTTTTCCTTTTTCAACGGTGAACACGATTCTGCTGGGGAGTTTTATATCCTCATTAAAAGAAGGGCTTTAAGAGCCTTTCACGGGTTTGATTGTTTGGATGGAGGGTGAGTTGTCGGATTTGTTTTTGCTTCGGGGGTCTTTCTTACGTTCTTTATGTCTTTGATTTTGGTAGATTGTTCCGTTATGGTTGTTTGTTGGGCTTTCTTTTTTACTGCTTATACTGTTTACGTTTTTCTGGTTATGGCATTTAAAAAACTTGTTGATAAATTGCATATGCTTGCGTTTATAAAATACCGTACATACATAGACATGTCAAGAATTATACAGTGGTAACGTGAACATGAATCAATTAACTGCCTTCCTTCCCCTTAACCTCTAAGCCAAGCAGCCACACCCAAAACAAAAACACACAACATGATATCATTCCTCACCATCTGCAAGAACCCCGCGTATCTCACAGCCCCTCTAACAGTCTTTCCAAGTCCACCCGGCAAGAACCCCAAAACCATTCCCGCGATTCCTCCCAACCCCTTCCCTTCACTACCTTCCAAAAGAACCTGTCCACTAATCAACGCAGCCTCACCAGTTCCGAATAACCAGAATAGATCAATGGGTAACTCGGCACCGAAACCCTGTGTATGCCGGGCCATAAGACTCCCCGTGAATGGGGTGAGCAGGATGATATACCCAGCAAGAGCCAACGCAAAGAAGATGTGAAGAAGGTTAAATACCCTCGTTGTAATAGGCGAAGGAGGCGCCGCAACTGGTGCCCCCATCCCAGGGAAGCCGGGCATACCACCGGGCATACCACCTCCATTCCCGAGCATCTGCGAAAGAAAAGCCATAGGATCATCCGGCATCTCAGGCATATCACCAGCTCCATTTGCAACACCCGGGGGAGGTCCCATCCCAAGCATCATCTCCCTCATCTGCTTCTCCGACATGCCCTCCGTCGGCGCCTGGAACTCAGGAAGAGGAGCGCGTCTGGTAGTAACAGGCTCATAATAATGAGTTGAGATATCCACCTCATCAGGGTCCTCTGTATTCTTCACTCTGGCGCTCTCATTCTTCTCTGTAGTCTCCTTCGGCTCGGTAGACACAGGCGCAGGTGCTAGAACTCGTTAGTCACCATCCACTCAATCCAGGAACTAAAGAAACTCACCACGTCCACTTAATCCCGTAATCTTGTCTAACCGGGAACTCCCCCCCTTGAGAATCTTCGCTTCTCTTTTCTGTTTGCGCAGTGCAGCTGCTTGGGCAGCTCTCGCAGCGGCGGCGACGGCTTCGGGAGAGTCGGGGTCCATTGTTATTGATGAATTTAATGAAGATGAAGGTGAGAGAACTAGAAAAGAACTAAGAAAAAAAAGACGAAAGATGTGTCTTTTATGGACAAATGGAACCTAATGGAACTAATTTGGGCGCCAACTTGCACTTGTACATACATACACTTGTACGCACACGGACTACATACAATGACGATTTGCCTTTGGGCTAATTGAGTGAGCTGTCACCATCTGTCCTTATCTTATCTACACAGACAGGGTTTAAAGTCCTCCAGGCACATAACCCTAATATTCAACATCACTAACAAGAACAAATACAGTAAAACGGAGGAACAAAGACACATCAATCAATCAATCAACGATAAAACGAAGGCTAACATTTACTACAGCATCTCAAACACACATAATATAACCAACACATTACCCCAAAAACAACATCTAAAAAAACATCGTACAATCAAACCGTAGAGCCACTTTACGCAGCGTGCGTCGCTCTGCTCATGCTAATGAGACGCTTGATACCGACCTGTGACATAATGTTAGCATTAACTTTAAATCAATCGCCTGCACAAAGATCAAAACTTACCATCCACTTGCCGCACTGATCCGGCTTGTTCGTCGAAATATCCACCTGGATAGCCTGTGCCGCCTCGTAGTTCTTCGCATTGAGGTGTTCCGCCAACTCAGCCAACTGACCAACAGTATCCGGTTGCACCAGATCCCGGTTGTTCAAGTGATCAAACAGAATGTTAATCCGCTTTTGAGAATCCTTGACCTGCGCCGCAAAGTTGGCCGGCGCCACACCTGCCACCCGAGCCATTTCCCGGCTGATAATCTCAACAAGGTTGTGCGCCTCAACTGGAATGCTGTTCCGGTCACCAGTGGCCGCTCTAGAAGGAGGAGCGGGGCCAGGGGTAGGAGGTCCGGCTGGCGGAGGAGCAGCAGCCTTTGGTGGAGGAGCAGCAGGAGGAGGACCAGCGCGAGGAGGAGGACCAGGAGGAGGACGCGAGGCCTGGGGAGGACCGCCCATTGGTGGGGCCGGAGCACCGTACGCCTGCTGAGGAGCATATGGGCTAGCACCAGGGGCGGGAGCATAAGGGCTAGGGGCCGCAGCCGCGGGGGCAGGAGCCGGGCTATATGGGTTAGGAGCCGCAACGGGAGCATACTGGTTAGGCGCAGGAGCGTAGGGGTTGCTAGGAGGAGGAGCAACCATGCTAGTAGGAGCCGGAACACCACCAGCGGGGATAGGAGCCGGAGTGTAACGGTTAGCAGCCGGCGCACCAGCGGGAGCCGGGGGATGGGCACTGTAAGCCAAAGGCGAAGAGACACGACCCGGAGCAGGAGCATAGGGATTAGTGGCCGATGACTGAGGGCGAGATGGCGGACCGGAAAGAGGGCTAGTCACCCGGGCAGGAGCAGGTCCCTTGGGAGGAGGGGGTGGCGTAGACGAGGCAGGGGGGGCACCGTATGGGTTGGATGGAGAAGGAGCAGTCATACCACCAGAGAACGGGCCCGTGATGACCTGCTGAGGGGTGGCCTTGCGGGGCTGTACCTTAACAACCTCAGGCACATCGTTCCATGACTTCATGTTCTTAGCCTGGGAGGGAGGTGCAATCGCAGCAGCCGGGGGTGGCGTGTTACGGGGAGGAGCACCGAACCCCTGGGGAGGACCATAAGAAGGAATAGGTGGTGCGTAACCTCCGTACTGTGGCGTGGGAACTGAAGCAGAAGCAGCGGCAACAGGAGCAGACGCGGCATATGGGTTGACAGCACCAGCAGCAGGCGCGGCATATGGGTTAGCAGTACCAGCGGCAGGGGCCGGAGCATATGGGTTGGCGGCCTGAGTGGGAGGGCGGTAACCGCCAGCAGCAGGTGGAGGAGCACCGAATGACTTGGTGATCGGAGGAGGAGCTACGGGGCTAGGAGTACCCATGATGTTGGGGCCAGCAGGAGCGAAACCAGTAGTGACAGGACGGCTGCCGGGAATAGCGGCAGGCGGCTGAGCACCCCTGATAGGCTGGTAAGGGCTAGCGCCAGGGACCACGGCCGGAGCAGTCCGAGTAGGAAGAGTGCGCTTGGCAGTAACAGCAGCAGCAGCCTTCTGCGCGGGCTTGGTAGCGAGCTTCACGCGCTCACGGGAGATCTCAGCTGGGGGGTATGTGGTAGGAAGGAGATTCAGGTACTTCTGGGCAACGGAAAGCTTGCCCTGCTCGGCAACCAGATCGGCGTACTCAATGTATTTGGTGTAAAGAGCAGCCAACTTCCAGTCAGCCGTCAACGCAGTCTCGCTGTCCTTGAAACCAGTAACCGCACGGAAGATCTCAACCTTTTCGATAAAGGCTTGTAGAGTACGGGCGTGAATTGAGAAGCTGGTGTCGTTGGTGGCCTCCTTGAGCTTGTCGCTCTTAGCCTCCTCAGCTTCGGCAATCCAGATACCGACCGCCTTCTCCAGCTTGGAACCAACCAAGTAGCAGAAGGAAGCATCCTTGCGCTCACCAGACTCAATGATGCGGTCACCAAGAGCCTCGCAAAGATCCGAAAACTCCTCAGCAGTAGCATAAGTACACAGAGCGGCCATGGTCTGTCTCCAGTCGTCCAGGTTGGCGTTGTGAACAACATCCCACAGGTTCTTAGAGATGACAGAGCCAATGAGACGCAGGTAGCTGGGCTTGCCTTCGGCTTGCTCCAAGTACTTGGCCTGCACCTTCTCCACCAAAGAAGCTCCGCTATAATTGGCAATGATAAAGGCATCGGCCCAGCGCTTCTCTTGGATGCACAGGTCAACAGCCTTCTCGTAACCACCAAGAACAAGTGTCTGCGTGATATCCTGCTCAACCGGGGACTCTGTCTCCTCAAACAAAGAGAAAGGAGTTCCAGCCTTAGCAGTCTTAGATGCAGAGATGCTAGCCATGAAGTCGTCCTCATCCAGATCACCATCATCATCGCCACCAAAGAAGTCGTCACCATCCTTCTTGTCCTCCTCCGTCTTTTCAGGTTCCTGAGCTACAGGCTTGGCATCCTCCTTCTTGTAACCCAGGAACTCGGTGATGCGATCGCGCGTGCTGACGTCGCTGTTGTCGGTCAGAGTCTTCATCAGAGTCCAATCAGCCTTGTCCTCCTCCGAGGTAGCGACATCCTCCTTGGCCGCGCAGATACCAGCCAAATCACCTGACTTGAGCTTCTCCTCGAACTTTTCAGTAGACTCAGCAATCTCATTGTCTGATGAGAACTGAGTAATGACGATCTGGGATGGCCGGGCCTTATCCGAAGCCGGCTTGAAGACAATCAACTTGCCACCAAAACCGAACGATGCACCGATAGGACGCTCTAGCCATCTGGGTGCCTTAGGAAGGGTGAAAGAAGACTCCTTAGGCTGAGCCTGTGCTGAAGCGAAAAAGTCCTCACCGTCAAGACCGTTTTGCGCGGTGGATTCTTGGGGTGTCGGGTTGGTGTTTTGGAGAGTCTGCACAACAATCTTACCATCGAAGCTAGCCGTAGCAATGAGACTGGGGTTGTGAGGGTGGAAACGGGAAGAAAAGTTCCAGTTGATGGCTTCTTGGAATTCGCCATAGCTGGCACCAGTCTGAGGGTTCCAAAGGAGAGTGCGAGCGTCCTTGCCGCAAGAAAGAAGAAGTTCGGGATCCTGTGTACACCAGCTGATGGAAAGGACTCCGCCCAGATGGCCTTGCATTGTAACTTCAGGCGCATTGGAGTTGCGGAGATCCCACTTGTAAATTACGGGGGCGTTATCGTCGAATGATGCAGTCACCAGCTTAGTCGAGTTGACAGGATCCCACTCAATAGCGCTAACGCCTTTGCGGTTGTTGTTGAGCGTCAGAGACTCCTTCTTGTTCTTCATGTCCCAGACAGTAATCAGACCACCAGCGCTACCCCACGCCAGAATATGAGCATGTGTCCGGTTCCATGCGACACACTCAATGTCGTCTGGCCGCGCCTTCGCAGCGCCGAGTCGGAAAGCAGAAGAAACGTCATTTACGTCGTACACGTATACTTCGCCCTTAGTGCCGGCGGTGGCGAGATACTGTGGTTTCAAAGAGCTGAACTGAACCGACTTGATAGCACCGGTGTGCTTGTTTGTGCGGGAGATAAGAGCTTCCTCGGCAGAGGCGCCAGCCAGAAGCTTGGCAGCGTCGTACAAATCTAATGAGCCGTTTTCGAGGGCACCGGCAATGATACCATGGGGGTGGGTGTCGTCAGCTGGACTCCAAGCTAAGTCGTAGAATCTAAAACATTATAGTGAATTCCCATGTTAGTTACTTACACCCCAACTCGATCCCTCAGGTTTCAAATCGGTCATACCTTGAATCGGAAGTGATGCTAGCAACAGGCTCCAAATCAGCACCAACATGCGCAGCATCTAGGTCAAGATCCCAGAGCTCTAGCTTGGTCTCGTCCGAGAAGTCGGCGTTGACAGCTCCGGCGCGAGTACCGGTCACAATCAATGGCTTGTCGGCACCAGGCGCCCAGGCAAAAGCCGCCGTGCGCTGAATCTCACGGAGCCGAACCATAGTGTCGTTAGTTTGTAGTGGGTTTGGGTTCTTGGGATGGCGGGGTTACGAGAACTCGTTGATTATGTGGAGGAGATCGTTCGTGACTGATACGGCCTCGGGGTGGTATATGTTGGAAGTGATTCCGTAAACGACTGCCCGGAATAGACTATGTGGCGTAAGACTTGGGATGGAAACAATGGCGAAGTAGCTGTGATGGAAAACGAGGGGGAATCGCAGATCACCAGTTCCTATAAAGTGGCGCTGTAGTCCAGACAACAGCGTATTAAAATAGGAAATATAGAAGGGTCAACCGAAACTGGTGGTCGATATCACCACGGTAAATGCAAATAATATCAAGCTAAACAACAAATGAAAGCCAAAAGGGTTGAAATCAACGAGGCCAAATACAAACGATCACGATACTTGAAGTACTTCAGAAGCTCCAGGAACACATCATGGTCCCGCATCTATGTCCTCCTACGCTGACGGCTCTTTACCTCTGCAGGCAACCCCGAAAGTGGGATTGAAGCCAGATTGCACAGCGCCAGCTCTGTTCCTTATTGGTCAATGCCGTTCCAAACATGGCAATTATAGTTGTTTAGAGCCACAGACCAGGGGCCCCTTGAAACCAAAGCTATGTACCCCACCAGACGATAACCCTATAAGACCCTGAGCAGCTGAATTCTAGATGATTTGGCAGCTGCCATCCCGTCGTGGCATGTGACGGATAGCAACGTCAAGTTTCCTTGGTACCACCGCAATGCGCTTGCGACAAGCCGCCGAATCAGCCGATATATCATCGCCTCGCCCATCCATTCCGCCACGCCATGTCAGAATCTAATTGGAAATCCACAGTATACGTCGGTGGCCTTACGGGGCTCGTCACCGAAGCCAACATCCTCGATGCTTTTATTCCATTCGGTGACATCACCCAGGTCACCATTCCGAAGAGCCGCCCAGGAGAATCTGCGCAGGAGGAATCCACCTCTGGACCACAAAACCGCGGTTTTGCCTACGTCGAGTTTGAGGAAGCTGATGATGCTAAGGAGGCCGTTGACAACATGGATGGTGCTGAGTTGTTTGGAAAAACTCTTAAGTGTAGCCTGGCAAAGGCGCCCAAGTCTGAGAATGAGGGTCTTGGTAGCAAAACTGCCCTTTGGGATCAGGTACGTTCACATATGATCACAACACCGTGAGGCCTCGGATATCTAACACAGTGACACAGGAAGGATGGCTGGCCAAGGAAAGCGCCGAAGGTCTTGCTCCGGATCCTGTGGCCGATGACCCGATGCAGGGTCTCGAGCAGATGGACGTAGCCGGACCAAAGCGGGCGGCATAAGCGCGTTGGAGTTATATTTGTCTTTTGAGCTCCCATCTAGGGTACCGTACATACATCATACATGGCGTTGGCGTTGTGGAATCGGATCTGCATTTCATCTTTGATATAATACCACCAATATATGCAATATAGAGTTACTCTCGTAGTCTAAATTAAACGGACACGCTTTTTCATTACATTCAGCACGTCCTTCATGATGTTGTCGAGATCACGATACTCGCATCCGACGCGAAAAATGGATCTATGACGTCCTGGAGCATATACAGCCGCACACCATCCGAATCTCGTCATCATAGCATCTCTACCCCAATTCTACCACCAAATGCCCATCTAAATCTAGTGGTGCTCAGAAGCGGGCTTGTGGGTGTTACCCTGGCGGGAAAGACGGATGGTCTTGTCGGTAAGAAGGTGGCGAGTCAGGGAGTAACCAGCAGCACCGACGGCGAAGAAGACGACGACAGCTAGAGGAATTGTTAGCCAAGCTGTACATGATTATGGACATCATAGAGTTGCCGGAATCATACCAAGGGGGTAAAGCTCAGCAGGGACGGACTTGAGCTTGCGGAGGCGAGCAGAGACACCGTGAGCTGGACAAATGGACGGTCAGTTGTGTATTCAGGTTGCAAGCTGGTTGATGCGTTGGTGTGATTATTTCGTCGCCCGGGGATCGGAGTTGGCGATTTCTGGGAGTTGGTTGTCTAAAAGATGCAATCGTTGCCGTAATCTACCGTCCATGATCGAATCCGATCAATCCCAATAAACTTTGTTGCTGTTATATCGGTCGACAAGAGTTTTGGTGTTCGAATAATGGCGAATCTGGTGAAAAAAGAGAGGGTGGTTACGTACCGGCCTGGTCCTCAATCTATCAAATACATTGTTAGTATCAGGTCATATTATCGACAGATACAAGGTTGTGCATCATCATGTCATATTGGTTGCATCTTGTTGTGACAATGCCATGTGCCATGTCCTTCCCCGGATTTTGAGATATGCCTGTGTTGCAGTCCAGCGAACGACGTCAATGGGAAACAACATCATGCCATATATCAGACGAGGTCTTTATGGCGGATGTCCAATTGGTAGGCGCAGCGTCGCAATTGCATATGAATTGTCACGGACACCCAATATGACGTCGGCGCAAATCCACAAATCGGCGGTACAGGAACCCACTTGACGGCCCAGGAACTAGCCGGCAAGATGCACAAGCCTGTAATAGAAACCCTTCAATCCCCCAAAAACTCAGATATACTTACGGGAGCGGCGCGCATCATGCGGGGAGTCTGACGGATCATGCGAAGACCAAGAGTAGCGTACATGGTGGGCGATGTGTGATGTAGAGAAAGAGATGTGGAGAAAAAAGAGTTGTCTATCGGAAATCAAAATCGGGAGTCAAGAAAGAAGGTTGAAATTTAGCACTGGCCAGGAACCTGGTACCCATCCTGCACTGAATTGGGGCTGCCAGTTATTATAGCTACAGGCCTATGGCGGCATATTCCCAAATCTACTACTAAAAATGGCGACCGTCACCGAATAAATCCCCTCCCAAGCACCCCGGGCCAACGGCTGTCGTGCATGATAATGGAGGCTCCATATAGAATTTGTTACAATAATCCATCTGTGTTTCTAAAGGCTGTGTAGGCCAGCTGACTCGTCCGTAGACAGCCAAATGGTATGATTCCAAGCGAAATCAGACCGTGACAGCGGGGTTTCTATGCGGCGCAAAAATTCCGAGCCTTCGCGACCGAGGAGTATTAGCCTGGCAAACCCCATGCATCAATAACCCCGGCTGAACCCAAACTACCAGCCAATGATATCGTCGCCTCACAAATCAGGCTAGAAATCTCTGCAGGTTCGAGTTCGCCCATTGCCGAAATCAGTCAAGATGGGGTCATAGTGTCTTCCTTGACATCGGCGGCCATCCTATTCGACAATGGGTTCCCTAACCAAGCTCTTTAGGCTAGGTTCTAGGACTGGCAACCACTGAACTTCCACTAAAAGCGAATGCGCCGCCCGTTAAGAAGCACGATTGACCCCAGATTGGGATTTGATGTAACCCAGACCCTGGTTTCAGTTACTCAGGCCAGCCAACCGTAAGCAGCCGCTGTATTTTTTGCACCTTGGCCAAAGCGATTTGATTATCCCCATCGCTAGCTTCACCTTTTTCTATCTTAACACCCTCCAAATCCCAAATCGCCTGAATAACCGCCAAAATGTCCGACGAGGAAGTCACCAAGCCCTTCAAGTTCGTCACCGGTATGTGATTTAATCTTCAAACCAGTCACTGGTGCCAATTGGCCCGCTAGAAGCAACCATACCTTGCACTCCATCAACACCTCCATATCATTTGCGGGATGCCGCAATCCGCTTGCTATGATTGGCGCTGTCGCCGATGTGCTTGTTGCGATGGACTGCTGGTGGTCTGACTTTATATATATAGACATGTAACAAGACTAACACACATATTTATAGCTGGTATGTCTTTCCCATGATGCATTGATGTGTTATGTCGTCGTCTCCGAGTGCAATGATCGCCAATGTCAAGTCTATTGATGTTATCCCGCATGGTCCATCGCCGCCCGCCCGCTATCCATCGGCCGGAATCTCGGTCCACTCAATCCTACAGGTTTCCGATACCCCGGAATATTACCGCTACTTCCATTCGTTGTATCTACATGCATCATCCCATACTTGAGGCATATCGCTACCCAATGTTATTGCTTTCGTATTACACTCGACTCGACATCCATTCGGTTATGACGCCATCCACTACCAACAAGATCTCCATCTGACCGAATCTTTTTACAATACAGGTGTCGACGCCCGCTTCCCTAACCAGAACCAGACCAAGCACTGCTGGCAAAACTACGTTGATTACCACAAGTGCATCAACGCCAAGGGCGAGGACTTCGCTCCCTGCCGCCAGGTAAGAATCACTGCCGTGTAGTATGCGCAAAACGTGTGCATACATCAATGCCGATGCACAGTCTTGCTATAGTCATATTTGTCGATAAATATTAACATTTCTCGTAGTTCTACCTGGCCTACCGGTCCCTGTGCCCCTCGGCCTGGTACGGTCGCTGGGACGAGCAGCGTGGTAAGTGACTCCCTTCCCTTCTCCTGGCCACTCTCCAAGCCATTGTGGTCCATCTAATTGTCATGCTAACAATATCTATAGAGGCCGGTACCTTCCCCGGTCGCCTGGACGTGTAAACCTGTTCTGGTATCTCTTGCCCGTAGTTGAATTGCATTTTAGATCTGTATACAGTGTGAAACAGACATATTCCTTAACCCACTCTTGACCATGTACATCATTGATAGAAGCCACCCATCAAACTCGCCTCTATATATCAATACGATACTTTCTTGATAAATAACTTGGACGTAATGAGGTTGGGACTTATATGCATGTGGATTTATGTATATGCACGTTAATTTCATACATGTCACGGTAACATGAAGGATGCAAGCATAGTGAAAACCAAAACCACCCATATATATTGTTAAACCCGCTTAAAAGAACCCATTTGACATTTCAAACGTAACCCAAGCCAAAAACGCCAACGCTGTAAAACCAAGATAACCCAAACTCTGATATCCCAAAAAATCCATAACTCAATAAATAAACCTCATCCTCATTCCTCATCAGAGCTACTCATGTACTCCTCATCAAAACCAAAGAAGGCCACGGGCTTCTTTCCTTGGGGCTTAACGGCACCCGCAGCTGTAGGAGCTGATTGTTCGCTTCCAGAAGAGAGACCGGCCACGTCGGTATCTGAGTTCTGGGTGTCAACGGTAGAAGTAGAACCGTGAGAGGTACCAAGAACGGGAGTGTTGTTCATGGCGGCAAGGACGGCATCCCGCGTGCGATCTTGGGTCTCCCTCTTACCCTCAATCCAGGACTCCTCCAGGCGGCCCTTGCCTCCATTTTGAATTTCGCTGACTTTGTTTTCCGCCATCTCGATGACCTTCTCGAGGCGCTCACGGCGTTGCGCTTTTTGTTTCTTGTCCATGTTGGGCTTAACGGCAAGGTACTCAGCAAGGGCTTTCGCTTCGTTAACAGTCCGGATGCGACGTCCGTCAAGGTTGCGGCTGGAGCCATTCTCTTCGGCATCGCCACGCTTCTTGCGAGAAGACATGCGGCCACCGGCGGCGCGCAGTTGTGAACCGAAACCACCCTTTCCACCGCAGAGGGGCGCCCAAAGGCGAAGGGGGAGAAAGTCGGAGGTGGACGCGCTGGTGTAAGAGAGTAGGAGCTCATCTCCCGTGGTGGAGAGAGCGTTGTTTTGGTGGGTGCTGAGAATGTATCGGCGGTTGGTAAGAGAGTTGGGGAAGCGCGCGGAGAGGGCAGCCCACAAATCGGTAGTCGTGGAGGTGCGATCGAGTGGAATGACCACAGTGGATGGAAGTCCTGTACCAGCGATGCTGTTGACGAGGACGTTGATCTTGGAGACAGACATTTTGTGTGAGTCGTGCGATCGCAAGATTGTTGTGTGAATTTTGTTTTCTGGCGCGGGACGAATCTGAAAGATAAGGTCCGGCTAATAAATTAAAGAATGGTTGTTCTGTTGTCTGGTGAAGGTAAAGATGCAATATTGATATGAAGTATACAATAGCGATGAGTGTGGTTAAGTATGTAGATGGATGACGGAAGAAAAGAAAGCCGCAATTGCTCCAAAATGCGCGTGCCTTCTTCTATAACCTAGCCAAACTACACTTGTACACCGCTGACTAAGGGTCGCCCGCCCGCGCAAAGGCAGGGGTTCTAAGCTGTTTTCTTATCGACAATGAAAGATAAGAGCCCCTCACGAACAGCCTCAATGTTTGTGGCGTCCATTTTTGGGCCCCTCTTAATGTGGCGTCGATCGGGCTAAGTCACGTGTCAATAAAAGCGCCACGGCCCACAACAATTGCACTACTTTGAAAAAAATTCAAGGCTAATTAGCGGAGAACACCCCCCCTGTCCCACGGCGTATGAGGGTTTCCACGCCACACAAAAGTGATCGAATTTGAACCATACGCCAAAACAGTTATTCAGACTTTCCCCCTTCTCATCTCGACCAGCACACCGAATCGTCAAGACCGCCACGATGCTTATTCCCAAGGCTGACCGCAAGCTCATTCACGAGGTACGTACGGATCCTCGATTGTGGTTTTCGATTCCATGATTCTTTCGTTTTTTCCGTTCGACGTCGACCATCTATCGCTCCCGGCATCATCAACAAATTCGACATCTAAAAATGGAAAAGGGTGGATCTGCAAAATGGATGTTTGGATTTGAGGGTCTTGAATGTCGGATCTTTGGTCGTTGAGGCGGAGGATATTTCGAAATTACATGGGACACGGATTGGATGCTATGGTGGATTGATTCTTGACATCTCTGGGCCCGGAAAATCGGAAACAAAATACGGATCAACGACGTCGAACACCACGCCGAACGAATCATCGAATTGCATCATACCATGAGCCACATAAATGCGGCAATCGACCCCGGAACGTGTTGAATGGACACGTCTATCCCTCTGCAGAATATCGTAATATCTAACAATGGATTTTTCCCATCGTACAGTACCTCTTCCGCGAGGGTGTCCTCGTGGCCCCCAAGGACTTCAACCTGGCCAAGCACCCCGATATCGACACCAAGAACCTGTTCGTCATCAAGGCCATGCAGTCCCTGACCTCCAAGGGCTACGTCAAGACCCAGTTCTCGTGGCAGTGGTACTACTACACCCTCACCGCTGAGGGTCTGGATTACCTCCGCGAGTGGCTCCACCTGCCTGCTGAGATCGTCCCCACGACTCACATCAAGCAGCAGCGCCCCAACGCTCCCCCCAGAGGAATGCTGCCCGAGTCTGAGCGCAGACAGTTCGGCGGTGGCCGTGGCCGTGGTGACCGTGAGGGTGGTTACCGCCGCAGAGGCGAGGGTGAGAAGGAGGGTGCCCCCGGTGGCTACGCTCCTCAGTTGTATGTTTCCCCATGATCCCGTAGTGTTGGCCGTTATGTTTGAGTGCTGTTGCGTATCTGGGTTCAATTAGACCCCCGGTACCGCACTACGGCAGCACCTGCATTTCGTACCCCACATTGTATCCACTTATATGCACACATTGCTAACCCGCATTCTTTGTACCAATAGCCGCGGCGGTGCTGGCCGTGGTTCCGCCCCCGCTTCTTAAATCTAGAATCTCTTAATAAAAAAATGGGATCTGACGACGGTTTCTTTGGACGCGACATTTAAAAGACCACAATCCACGCATCAACCCGGAGGCCTCTTTTGCCTAGGAGCCGTTGTCCAGATCATGGGCTACCTCATCAGCCGTTGAAAGATACGGAGATGCGGTTGATATCCATTTTTTGGTTACGGATTTCGGGGCAGTGAACCTTGCTTGTTTTGTTCAGTTTGTTTTTTTGACGGGAGTACTTCAAAAATAGAAGGGCTTCTTTTGGTGTGTGGGGTTGTTGGACTCCTCGCGTGACGACCTGCGTGGGGGCGGACAGTAACTTTGTTGATGTGACTGGTGGTTGATCTACTTTTTGTCATCGGCAGAGTTATTGTCTGCTTTGGATGGCGTATTCCAGAAAAAGGCGGGTGTGAGTTGAATGAATTAAAAAAGTACAACCATGTTCTTTCCGACGTCAATGATTGTGATTTTGTCAGGCATACGGAGACTCTTTTAGATGTTTGCAGGTATCACTTCCGACTTCGCCTGCGCAAAGTTGACGTGTAGGCCAACTGATCGTAGCGGGTACGCAACCTATGTTGTCCTATAGACTGTGTCCCTTGAGCAGTCCTGTTGTCAACAGGTTGGTTTTGTAAGGTGTTGTTGGAAAAAGTGAGAATCTCAGCAGAAACTGGGACACGAACGCAAGGGTTACATGGCACTGATCACTATCACATGAAAACCCAAGAAATATCCATCAACTTGTAACAACCAAGAGACCAGTATCAATGTCAAAAGCAAAGCCATTGAGGTAACCCAACAATATTTTTCATGATGTTTGGAGGGCAGGTAAAATTTAGATTCGTGACTATTCTTCATTCGCTACACCACGAACATGTTCACTCAACTTAATGGTACGGCTTAACCCTAACCCCAATGAGACAGCTCAAGCGGACTAGAGTCAAAATAAGCAAAATCTCATTCAACTAGGTCTGATGGTGTAGTTGGTTATCACGTTTGTCTAACAGTAACTCGGTTGCTTGGACACAAAAGGTCGGCGGTTCAAGTCCGCCTCAGATCATCTTCTTTTGCCCTTTTTCTTGAATTTGGCAGTTTGTTGGGGGCTAAATTGTCTGAAGATATCCATATCTATGTGTGTGTGTATGTACATCCATGCATTCTTTTTGGTTGTATCGTTACGAGTTGCGAGGCTGGTGTACAATCTACACACAAAGTGTGTGGAACTCGCCTAGGTCTACTACCCTTACTGTAATTGATAACACAAACATGCTATCAATTAGTTACGAAACCTGTACACGGTGGGGTCGGATGACATCTCACTTGAATATTCTAGATAGAGTTTGACCGAGGAAATTATTTCCAGCTACTGGCTCCAAGGGGATACCAATAGTCTTGTATAAACTGGAGAAGGTGACACGAAGCGCCTGCATTATTATATTATTATACACCTCGTAAACACAAGTAGACAGAATATTACTTTAACGAGAGAATACTGATTTCATACTATGAGGTGCTCCGGCTCTAAACTTCGTTCACCATCAAACAGTAACACTAAGGATTTCCAGATTCAAACCAAGAGAATCGTGGCGACTTGGCCTGCCTTGGCCCTATA
The DNA here is from genome assembly GCA_002018275.1 of Huntiella bhutanensis. Taxonomy (NCBI): domain Eukaryota; kingdom Fungi; phylum Ascomycota; class Sordariomycetes; order Microascales; family Ceratocystidaceae; genus Huntiella; species Huntiella bhutanensis. The sequence goes on from MJMS01000124.1 coordinate 26,116, forward strand.
TACGGCTCGTTTGGCTGAAAACACGGACTCTGTTTGTAAGAATGTTTCCCTCAAATCTGACTGGCGATGTGTTTTGTTCAATCTTTGAGATACCTTTAGAGATTCAAACAGCTGCTATGGCGATTCACATTAAGTTGTGAGTTAATGACAGTTGATAGATAAACACTCTATACACTATTACCTTAACTGGAGACTCAAAACAGAGCAAAGAGTCCTGGTTGCATGTTCCTGAAAGTTGTGATCGATATATGTACATGTGTACGTGTGAGATTGTATACCGTTACCAGGCGATGCCCTGTAGGCCTAGTACTTGCTGGTTGTAAACACACTGTTCTGTCCTAAAGTAAGAGACCGTGGGGATAGAGTAGTAACAGAACCCTTTACTTATAAGGAAGAATAGAAGCCAAGATTATAACGAAACACGGGTTCCACATTCTTTTGGCGCAGTGGTCTGCTGATGGGTCCCCTTGTCCGGGAACTGTGTAGTCAGCCCAGAGGTCTGTAGCATTTAGGCAGTGTTTCGTGGTTCGGCCTCCCAGATAAAGACCTGCCCATGCAGTGACAAGTGGCAATCGGGGTATGCAGTTTACACTCAAGGTACCCAGATGTGATGAAACCCCCCTCAACAATACATTTGGTAGGCTTTGAAAGAGCCTCTAATGTTCTGCCATCAACTGATATGTGTTGGGACTTCATATTCCAGCTATGGTTCGCCAAATCCTCGGCCCAGAATCTCCCAGGGGGGCCTCAAAGTTAACATATGGACACATATATACAATGTTTGTGTACAAAAATGACGTCATCATGCTTGACAGAGTAGGCTCGCTAGAAGTAGTTGGGTGTTACTGGAGACGCTCTAGATTCCAGGGTATCATTTACCCCGCTTTGTATGTCAGCCTACGTGAGCAAGCACACGCATGTACATACATATATACATATGTACATACATACATATGTAGAATTCTCAACCCAGATTCTTTGGCATGGACTCTAAATGTGGCTATCTGCGTTATACAGCGAAATTATCAATTTTGGGTCATTTTGGAAGTTGTGTACAATCATAATAACGTGGAGTTCAGCGGGTCCAGAACAGCCACGGTTAAAACATTCGCGGTTTCCTAGTGACATGCTTTATTGGCCCTTTGGTTCAGAGCTTTCTACAGCCGCTCTATCAAGAAACCGACAAGTGACCGTATTGTTAACATGGTGTTCTTTCACTACTGGGATAAACTTCCACGGGGCAAGGAATCTATTGGCTTCATGACCGAGGATGAAGCTAATGAACATTGTACGTACGCACCAGGGTATTTCAGCATCAGAGACTGTCAACCATCTATTATTACCAGAGTGTTGCGCTATAAGCAGCCTCTTCCAAAATAGCGGGTACTGACTGTACATAGGGCAGAATGAAGACTTTGCGCCGATAGTAGACACTGAGGTTGTTTTGGATGAATCTGGAGCCCCGCAAGCAAACGAATACCGATTCAGCCACCGGAGAATCACTCGGGTCGGTTCTCCTAGCACCGGATTTAAGATTCGTGGGCCACTTGGACCGTTGTCATACAACCACAAACCATTATCCCAAGAACACACACAAATCCGAATTGTCACATTACTACCCGGGAAGGGATTAGATCGGCTGCGATGTTCTATTTCTACGCACAACTTTCCGCATGACACAGGCAAATACACGTGTTTATCGTATGTTTGGGGAAGTCCGAAAGGAACATATCCGATGTATCTTGATTCCGGCATTATCGGAGTCACTGAAAGCCTCATGGCAGCGCTATGGCATATCCGTCGCAAGAGAAAACCGATTCGCCTGTGGATTGATGCTTTGTGTATCAACCAGGAAGATGACGAAGAGAAAGCCCAACAGGTTCAGATGATGGGCACGGTTTATGAAAAAGCAGATCGTTTGATTTCGTGGCTTGGCTCTGCTCAATCCGGAACCGCTCAGATTTCGCGAGACTTGAATCGTCTGTTCCAAGCCTCATTGGATTGGCACCAAAATGATGATACCCGGAGGAGGCTGTTAGACGCATTTATAAACGTCGATTGGATCAACCTACGCCCAATTTTTGACAGTGGTTATTGGTCTCGCGCCTGGATTGTTCAAGAGGTTGCCGTCCGTGAAGAATATCGTGCACTATGGCCGTTATTTCGCAACAAATTGAATAAGTCCCAATACCCGCGGGCTAGACGGCACGCACAATGGCCCAGAATCACAGGGGACACAGAGGATTACCTGTTATATGGGACATGTAAGATTTCACTCTGGTGTATTTTATTAATCACCGAAACTATAGATGGCATCGACTATGATAGTGATTTCGATCATATTCGTGGGTCGTTTCCATATACCTGGAGCTTTGGAGATTGCATTTTTGGACAAGGCAGATCGCTGATGTCAAAAATTAGGACCCCATCTTCAGTCCATCTAACTCGTCAGCTGCAATGTTGTTCGCGGAAATACATGAACTTTGCTCGAGCATATCGTGACTCGTGTATAAATCTGCGAGTGAATCTAAATCGCGACCGCTTATATTCCCTTGCCGGGATATATAAAAACCTTGAAATAATAGTTGACTACACTAAACCCGAAGTGGAGGTGGTATTGGATATTGCCGAAAAGATATTCGAGTCTTTGAAAACGAATCATTTTGGGTTTTACTTGCCTTGGGAGAATCATGGATGCCAGCCATCTTCCGAGGGGGCCCTGCCGTTGGCAGATACTTTACTATCTTGGGTTCCGTATGGCAAAACCATATTATTCCCTTGTAAATTCTACCACGGTAATTTTATTGACCTTCAAAAACCATCATTCGAAAGTGCGAGAACAGACACATTCAAAAATACAACATTCGTTCGTGGTCCAGGGTGGGGAAAACTATATACTCAGTGTATGTACCGAGCCAAGGTTGTGAAGTTATTCCAAGAAGGCGACGACAAAGAGCTAAGAAACGCAATGGCGGCACGATTTGGTGGAAATCGGATGAACGACGAAGGCGCGGAATTCTTGCTTCAATGGTTGCGCTATACACCGCCTTTCGATGCGATTGAAAAGGATTATTTGCGACGTTACTTGGACATCGATAGATATGGCGATGGTGAGGTTGGCCAAGACATGGCTGTTGTCTTCCGGTGGATACATGAGGATGGCCATAAGCTTGGTGTCTTGTCAGATGGCAATCTATTCGTGGGTTGCTCTTATAGTCAAATCAACGATGAAGTTGTCTTAGCTGAGGGATTTCATCACCCATTCGTAGTGCGAAGTGCAAACCCACAAGGTGAGGTTGTCTTTGTCGAGTCTGCCCTCCTAGCGGGCGTAAGTCATACGCAAGTGGTTACTGAATGGAGAGAAGAGCTTGTCATGGTCTGAAATATTCGGGCCATATTGAAACAAAAGTTTAAGGATTATAATGAATGCTTTGAATATTCATATGTTTGTATCCGGTGGCATATATGTGACCTTCATAATACCTGTGCATGTTGTTGCATACTCATTTCAACGTGGGGACTAACATGTTGGGCCTACTAATATCAGAATAGATATGCTTTAAAATAATCTCGTGGCGCCGGCTACGCCGCAGCTACTTCACGGCAACTCGGGTGGAGACCTTGGGTGTATAGCGTTGTCCCTGTGTCGTCCCTCTCTCCCTATTTCATACCCCCTCTTTAGAGAAGGTAACATATACGTTGAATAAGCACAAACACGATTCTACTATCCCCACCTATGACACTCTAAAAATATACCATCACTCGTGAGTGTTCAGCATCGTTGTGGATTGTTGCGAACGCGTTTACCATACAACAAAACCCGCTATGCAAGAAAACTTCAGTCTTGACTGACTCTCTTATGGGTTCTTGCGCACTAATTTTCCACAATTGTCACTCAATCTCTGGTCGTCTTGTGGACACTTACCACCGCTGATCTACGGCCATGACTATCGTCCAAAGTGTGAGCCTTGACGTTGGTTTGGCCATTTTCCGTACTCTACACTGTTACGTGGAAAGTGACGTGGTCGCTTTTACCTTCAGCGCTCTATAGTTGCATCATGCTGCCCTATTTCTATTATGTCCGACAATTATGCTCTTAAGTGATGTTAAACAATAGGTAATTGGCCAAACTACTGTTTATGTGTTTGTTTTCATTCAATACCTGGTTAGCAGGCCTACTGTCTCTTTTTTTCGGCCGAGGGACGATTCCAGACCACCCCATCAACCCCGAAGTATCTACCCTATAATATTGTCGTATAGTTGCCTATTTCTCTTAGTTCTTCTTTTCAAGATGGACCGCTATAGGAGCGCCAGTTTGCGGGTGGTAGGGGGCCCTGTATTTTCGATGATCTTTACTTGTTTTGTGAGGTATACTTCTTGCGGTTTCTCTCACACAGAGTCAATCTGGTACTGGCAGTATCTCCTAGCCTCAAGGGAGCCCTAAAGTCACCATCAAGCCAAATGGAATGATAGACAGTGACTTTGGCGCCAGAAAGTTTTCCGAAAGCTGTAGGCTTAAAGGAAGGGCATGGGACTTGGTGATTTTGGTGCAAGTTCCCAAGTCATACGGGAGATATTGACACCCTGTATGCTATCCCTGTTCTGGAGAGTTGATGCTGGCCAAACCCAATGTAGTCAATCTGGTCATGTTGGACTGGGGTGGGAGACTTCACATACATAACTCGCAAACTGGCGCTCCTACAGAGGGCGTTACCTTTACCAGTTGATCAGCTTTTTCGTTTCCGCCGATTCCTGTGTGCCCTGACACTCACATACAATGTACTATGATCCCGCATTTCTCTGTAAGATGTCTCATCTTTTTCTTGGCGCTGTTAACCACCCACTAAGAAGTTCCTGTTCTTATTGCTGTTGAGTCCATCTTCTGGACTGCTGCTATATTGTCAAAGGAAACCTAAGTTCTCTCAAATCCATCCATTGCCTCGCTAGAAATAATACATAGCTCCTTGTTAATGACGTCCAAGTCGGCGTCCGCTGATTCCTGCCACCTTCCAGTCCTGTGTTTGCCACTTGAAATCATGATTCGTCCGTCTTTTCCAGTATACCAGCCCGCTCCTGTCTAACCAGTGTTAAGCTTGGAGTGATCCGCATAGATCCAAATGTCACCGGATTCCTTCCGCGTCGCCCTCGGGTTTGTATGTCAAACCGTGTGTGATATCTTGTCGTCTCTGCGGTGATCTCCTTCGCTGGGTATCGATGGCGGGGGGGGGCAAGTGCATCCAGTGGGAAAGAACAAAGATGAGAGATACCGGGGTTCTATATATTGCCGGCGTCTGACACATGCGCGACGCCGGCCAGTCTTCGAGTTCAAATATTGGTTAGTCGGAGCAGGTTGGGAGGCCGACGACAAGGGGTGCGGGGCTATGTCAGTGGGCACTAGGATCATTAACTGTGACATTCGTCCTGTCCCACTCTACGTTGTGTCGTTTATGTGACAAATGTGACGTAGTCAAATTGTTATATGCGCTCATCGTGTCGAGTAGCACCGGGACCAACCATTCACACCCCAAATTCCCCGATCCGGATAGTTGGTTTTGATGTGTCGTGCAAGGGACTGTGTAGCGTTCGGAATGTCGACTGAACTTGCGATGTACCAATACTGGGATATATCCGTTAGCTAACGGTCCTCCTCTGTCTCCAACTTGTATGACATAACGTTTTGTATCGCTCGAACGTAATACCTCGGAAGGGACGGTATGAACCCGGAACCTATGTCTACCATAGACAAGCCGAGAAATAGAACCACAAGAGATAGGTTTCATCAACTATATGAGAAACTTGGAGCTGGTAAGAACGTCGGTTTCCGGCTCATGAACTGGCCGAATCAAGTTCACATTATCATGATACCTCACACCAGGGTTTTTGAGTTGAATCCCCTAACCCTACCATTGACCGAGTCTACCTGGATGCTACAGCGACAGTTTCAAAGATGAATCAGGGGATTACAGAAACATCAAACGTTTTTGTGGACCTTGAACTGTATGGGGCATTCCAACAGGACAAGGATAATTTCTGGTGGGTTACAGATCTTACGGGGGAGAAAAAAGTGGGACTTACACCTCTTTCCCTTTTTGTAGATTTTACGACTGAATGCGGAAGTAAACAGTTTCGTCTGATGTCTAGTTGGATTAATGGTCACGATGCAAAATGTTTACTAGAGTGTTTTGGATGGGAATAGAAAATGGTCGAGTAATAATACAGAGAGATATTACAAGTGGCCAATAGAGACATCACCACTGTGAAGGTTTCATCAATATGGGGCATAGTTACAGTACACAGGGAAGTCTTCAATCATTCGAGTGTTCAGATGTCGTGAGCTTGAAGCTCCGACTGGGTGGATGAGATAAAAGGTGCTACATACATACAGACCAGAAATATGATCAATCTATGATTAAGGTCTGTGGTATTATCGTGACCTCACCTACCGTATACTGGGTCATCATGGAGCCCCGCTGTCCAAGGCCTATAGAGCTACATCCAGTGGAATAGCAAGAGGTATCACCACTGTCAGTTTTCTACACGCCGGATTTAGACATTGGAAGCATCTAGCCAATCAGAAGTAGTTTTCCCCTATACATATTTGCAATACAGGTTGACTCACTATAAGAATCATCGTCCCAGGCCTCCACCCCCATAGCCATGACCCAAAACGGTAATAACCGCCCACAAGACCACACATCTACACATATTTAAACCGCACAAGGCAAAAACGTACGTGATAGTCATCTAGAATGTAAAAAAGGTCCCCACATTTTCTGGGGTGCGGCTCAGTCAGGTTTCCGCACCCAACTTAAATTCTTCCCCTCCGTCTTCTCTTCTTCATTTCCTTCTTCCTCTTTTTTTTCTTCTCATGAGTTTTGAACCCAAAGTCCAGTTTTTGTAAGTTTGTTTCTGCGATTCATCTCGTGGTGGTTTTGAATCATTGAAGTAACTAGCTAACCAGTTTTCTTGAAATAATTCTAGCGTTTACGATCTCGCTCTTTTTTTAGCTCGACCTTAGTACTCTTTGATCACTCGACCTTTGCTTCATTCGCCTCGTTCGCACCGCTTTGCAAGCTTCTTGTTTGCCCCCGTTGCTTTTTGTTCGTGCTGCTTTTTGCTTCGCGAATACATAAACCGCTTGCAGTTTTTGCTCCTGGCTTTCGCCTTTTTTCGCTTTTTTTCGTTAACTCCTTCGTTAACTGTCGCCATGGCTCGGTAAGTGTCGTAACTCTCAGTCTTCTCGAATCTAGCTAACACGTTCATCACCAGTTCCTTTGGCTCTTCTGTCGGTGCTGGAAAACCTCGTTCTTCTGGTGCCGCCGGCTCCTCCTCGAACACAGTCTCCACCCCGGCTGCCCCTTCTGGCTCTGCCGCCTCCGCCGCCTCCCTTCCTGCTGCTGGGTATGTTGCAACACCTCCAAGTTATCATCACCATTCCATCGTACTAACGTTCCATTCTTCATATAGGTCCTCCTTACGGGAGCGTCCCATGGCGCGCCGACGTTGCACGGCCGCCAATTCGAGCGCCAACCTTGTTGAGTCTGCGAAGATTGAGAACGCAAGCTCGCAGGTTGACAAGCCTCGCCCTTTTGGGCCTGGGACCAAAGCCGGTCTCATGCCCTTCCGGCCAATGTGGACCACGACGCCCCCCGTCTCTTCCGCTGTGTCGGCTCGCCCTTTCGGTCCCGGGACTCCTGGACCTTCTGTCTCTGGTGGCTCGTCTCGCCCTTTTGGTCCTGGGACTCCCGGTCCCGCTGTTCCCGCCGCCTCTGCTCGTCCCTTTGGCCCTGGGACTCCCGGCCCTGCTGCCTCTGGCGCCTCCTCCCGCCCCTTTGGCCCCGGGACGCCTGGTCCTGCCGTTCCCTCCGCTTCGTCCCGCCCTTTCAGCTCTGGAACTCCTGGTCCCGCTGTTCCTGCTGCTGCCGCTCGTCCCTTTGGCCCCGGCACCCCAGGCCCAGCTGCTACCGCCGCTCCCTCGGCAAAGCCTGCTCCTTCTGGGACTTTCGTCTTCGTCGCCCCCGCTGGTGCCCGCAATGTCTTCGCGCGCCCCGCCCCGGCTTCTGTGCCCTTTTTTGCGTCCGCTTCCTCGGCGCCTTTTACCTTTGGCGCGCAGCCTGCCGTCACCTCTAACACTGCGCCCACCAAGAAGTCGGCCTTTGCTTTTGTCCCCCCGCCGGCTGCTTCCATGCGCCAGGCGCCTTCTTTCCCCGCGGTGTCCCGCCCTGCTCCCGTCGCAACACAGACTCCTGCTGCCCCATCTTCCGTTAACAGCGAAGATGTTGAGGACTCTTTCTCTAGCGTTGAGTGGGAGGATGTTCCTCTTGGGCACAAGAGATCTAGCTCGCCGGAGTACACGTACGCGGATTCGAGAGAGGGTTCACCCGGCCCAGCACCACTGGTGCGGCAGATTCGGTACTCCGAGTCGCCGCCCGTGTCGTTCGCGCCCGGTGCGCCCGCTTCGGGGTTCAGCCCCAAGAACTCTCATCGTGGTGGGTCTCCGGATAGTGATTCCGGGGACTCGTGGATCAGCGCGTCTTCCGAGGATGAGGAAGACCAGCGCGCGCGTCGTCTTGCCGGAGCTATGGCAAAGATGGACGCTGCAGCATCCCAGACTGTTCAGGCAGTCAAAGACGAGGAACTCGAGGAGTTCCAAGACGTGGTGGGTCACCAATGCGACCCAAAATTCCGGTATCGCGGACTTAACCCCGCCAACCAGAACAAGGCTGTCGTTCCCGCCCCTTCGTCTGCCGTCGCTCCCTCTGTCGCCGTGCCGCCTCCTGCGCCGGTGACCGCTCAATCTGTTGAGCCTTCGCGGGGTCCAACCACCTCTGTTGACCCAGTTTAGCAGGCTGTGGTCCAGAAGACTGTTGTGGCCGCAACTGGGGCCATTTTGTCCCTGCCCGTTGTTTCCGCGACACCCTCAGTGTCGCTCCCCACCACCCCGGCGCCTTCTGCCTCCCAAGGGGCGGTAGAAGCGGTCTCGGGCCAACTTCCAGTGGTTGAGGAGGAGACTGAGACGGAGCTGGCTGCTATGATGCCGCTCCCGGACTCTCGTTCGCCATCCCCACTGGCAGAGGGTCCCAACCGCGCTCTTGACGTCGAGCGCCAAGTCGTACGTCCTGTCCCGGCGCCAGCCTTCCTCCCTGCCCCTCAAGTTGAGGCGGACAAGGAGATGAAGCTGGTCCTGGGTCTTCCTCTTCCGGTTTCCCGATCGCCATCTCCCACGGGGGTGGCTTCGGTTCCTGCTCCGCCTGTGGAGCCCCCCGTTGTTGTCCCTCTTGTGGCCTCTTCCGCCGCTGCTCCGGCCATCGAGCAGCCCACCGTCGCTCTGAGCGCAGAGCTTCCCCCCGCGCTTCCAACCATGCAGGCCCGCGCAGCCTCGCCTTCGCCTTCCCTTCCATCGTCCACACCGCCATCGCCACCGTCGCTCCCTTCTCCCCCTGCGACTGCGGTGGCCCCGAGACCCCGGATTCGGTTTGTCTCCTCCCCTGCTGCTCGCCGTGCTCAAACTGAGTGCGCGGTATCTGAGCCGGTTCGCCCCACCCGTGCGGCACCGGCTCACAGCCCAATGTCTCGGCTGCTTCTTCGCTTCCAGGGCGATCCGCCCCGAGTCCGCCCACCAGTTGCCCAAGCTTCTATGAAGCTCCCCCGGGCCACTGTGGTAGAAACCGACCTTGACATGGTCGATGTTGCGCCTGCAGCGCGCTTTGTCCCTGCCGCCGCTACCCCCATATTTGGGGTTTCTCGTGGCTCTGGAGTCCGCCGTGTCTCCCCCCCTCAGGAGGAGGTTGAGATGACGGAGGCTCCCCCAACCGTGGTGGAGGTTGAGATGCGGGAGGCATCTCCTCCCCCGGTTGAGGCCGAAATGGAGGACGCTCCACCTCTTGACGTCGAGGTGGAGATGATGGATGCTGCCCCTTCGCGCCCATCAATGTCCTTGGCTGAGTTTGTGGCTCAGCCACACTTCTTCTTCCCGGGGACTACGAACAGTTTCGTAGCCCCTCCGCCATCCCGGGCGTTTGTCCCGTTCTCGGTTGCGCCTGTGGTCGCTCCCACCCAGGTTGCAATCCCTCCGGTCTTCGCGCTGCTCGCCCAACAGCAGCCGGTGGTTGTCGCCCCCCCGGTTTTCCCTGTTGCCGAGCTGGCAGCATTTGTGGCCCCCTCCGTTGTTACGGAGATCGTCACTCCCGTCGTTGCGCCCCTCCAGCCTGTGTCGTTGGTAGAGATGGCGCCCGCTCCTGCTTTGGAACTTGGAGTCCCCGTGGCCCAGGTTCCCGTTGATGCGGCTCAACCGCAACCGGTTGAGCCCGTTGTCCCTCTGCTCGAGAGCAGAGAAGAGGTTGAGGTTGCTCTGCCTGTTCCCGTGGCCACTTCTCTCTTGGCCGTTGCCCCACCGTCCTCTGCTTCCCCTCCTGCCGCCCGTTCTGCTACCGGCGGAAGAAGCACATACTCGTGCCCTGTTTCTTGGGAGTCGGATTCCGACTCATCTCCTTCTCCTTCGCCGCCAGCATCCCCTGCTGCTTCGGCTTCTTCTTCAGCTGCTCCTGCTACTTCAGCCCGGCAGCCCGCCTCCCCCGCTCCTTCTGTCGCCCCCAAATCCGGGGGTGGCAGAAGTAAGTACGCAGTCCCTGACTACTGGTCATCGGACTCCGATTCTCCTTCTCCTTCGCCTCCAGCTTCTCCTTCTCCTTCGCCTCCGGCTTCCCCTGCCCCTTCACCTCCGGCTTCCCCTCCTCCTTCGCCTGCTCCCTCTCCGCCCCCTCCTCCTTCCCCGGCTCCTGTCCCTTCTCCCCCTCCTCTTGCTGTGGGCGCCGCCCCCCCTTCCAGCCCTGCACCCACCCAGCAAGCTGCCCAGGTTGGTGGTCCGACACTCGAGACCAGACAAATCCTGGGCAAGGACAAGTCCCGCTTGTCCGACCAAGACGAATCGCAGGGCTCTGCTAAAAGACTCTGCACTCGTGACCACCTTGTGATGGTCCAAGTTTGCGGTCGCTCTCTTGGAAAGCGGGCTCGTGATAACGAGCCCGTGGCAAGAGAGCCCAAGACCAAACGGTTTTGCGTCCGTTCGTCCCTCGCATTGATCGAGGTACTCGCTGGTCGCACGCTTGGGAAGCGTGCGCGCGATGACGACGAGGATCAGGTGGGTCCTCGCAAGCGGCGTTGTCTTCGGGGTACGCCCCCAGTATTTATCGCGGAGTGCTATGCACCCGCTTCTCCTTCTGTTTTCTCTTCGCGGGCTTCATCCCGTTCTTCTTCTGTTTCTTCTGGGGACCGTTCCCCCGCTCCAACTCTTGGCGCCTCTCCTGGTCCTGCGCGCCTTTCTTCTCCTTCGCCGGCTTCTCCAGCCAAAGCCCGCGATTCTTCGCCTAGCCGGGCCCCGCCACCACCCGCCTCTGTCTTGGCGACGCCTGTTCGGCCTTCTGGTCACATCTCGGTGCCCGCCACCCCCAGTGGCCGCCACTCATCTTTGCCGCCCACACCCGTTCGCCCTGGTGTGGGCACTCCACTTCCCGCTGGTTCCGGTGAAGATCTTGCTGCTTTGTTCGCCACCCCGGTTGCTCGTGCATCTTCTGCGCCTCCTGTAGAAGCCAACGACCGGTGGTCGCGTGGACGCTCTTTGAGACGGAGAGCGCCAGTTAACTACAAAGTGTAGTTGACGCTTTGCCGTCTTCTTTTTATCCTTTTTTGGAGTTTGGGATCTGTTTTTACAGATATCTTGGTGTGCTCGGTACGAATTTGGCTCTCTACACTGTTGTGTACTTGCAGCCCGGGTTTTACTGTTTTCCTTTTGTTGTGGTGTTCCGTGGTGGATCTGTTGTTGCAGATTTGCCTCAGTGTTGACTTCTATCCGCTTATTCTGTTGAATATTTGTGATTTTCGTCTCTGGTGTGGTTGTTTGGGTTTTTTCTTTCTGGTGTTTGGGAGTTTGGGTTTCTTGTTTTGGTCTGTTTTAGCAGATTGTTGTTTTCGGTGATCACCGCTGATTTATCCTGTTGGGTAGTTCGAGTTTGGGATCTACATAGTTCGAGTATACTGTTGGATACTTTATGGATTATGGGCTTGGGTTGTAGCTCTTGAGTCTTGTTTATTCTGTCGAATACTAGGAGGTTATCGGGCTACATAGTGTTTGCTTTCTTGTATAGGTTATAAACTATCCAAATGTTTGTTTTCTGCCAATCCAAAAATGCCTCAGTGACGTGATGTGCACCGATGGAACTTTAGTCCGCGGAAGGTCTTGATTGTAATACGCCGTGGGTTGAGCAGGTTAATGCGACAAATCTATGCCTCTGTATATTGCTTTGTTGTCTCGCTTTTCCCATATACATATGTACATATATATCTTGCAGCATATGTGCTAAACCTTCACGAGCGCTGGTCTCAGTATTATAGGCGGTGATGATACCATAGTGTGTCTGTAATTCGATGTGTGTGTTAAGTTCTCCAAAGAGGGGAGAGGAAATAAGAATAGACACAGAGAGGTAAGGGTCGGACAGTACACACAAATTCTACAAGGTAACTCCGCAGCAGTAGACTCCAAGTATCCAAAGCAAGTGCTTCATGTTAACTGTGGCACGGCCTGTGTTAGAAGCCTATTTTGTAAATAGATATTCTGACGTCAATATGTCCGACACCTTCGTCAGCATGTTGGCAGGTATCTGTGCCTATTCCTGAGCCACGATAGAAACCCAAATTGACCCGTGGACGAAATGCCAGGAATTTTGGGTATCGCCCGCTATGGGCCATCTCTCTACCATAACCTCCCTGTGCTTGTCGTTTTTGAGTGGAGGGGTTTACAACTCGCTGTCATTTAGATCTGGGATAGTCAGCCTAAGGGTCCATTTGCGTGGTCTGCCCCGTCTTTCACGTCATAGGAATCAACACAGGAGATTGTTGCATTCGTGCCACGAAGTGTGCAACGACATGTACAAGGCATGTTGAAGGTCACATGTATCCCACCGCATACAAACATTTGAATATTGAAAGCATTTATTATAATCCTTAAACTTCTGTTGAAGTTTGGGCCGAAGATTTTAGACCATAACAAGCTCTTCTCTCCATTCAGTGACAACTTGCGTATGACTTACACCCGCTAGGACAGCACACTCGACAAAGAGAACCTCGCCTTGTGGGTTTGCATTTCGTACTACGAATGGGTGGTGGAATCCCTCAGCTAAGACAACGTTATCGTTAATTTGACTGTACGAGCAGCCCACGAATATATTACCATCCGATAAAATGCCAAATTTATGGCCAGTCGTATGCATCCACCAGAAGACATCAGGCGTTTCTTGGACAAGCTCATCATCCCCATAGCTATTGATGTCCAAGTATTGTCGCAAAACTTTCTTCCGAGCCGCTGTGAAAGGCGGTAGATAGCCTAACCACCGGAGTAGGAACTCCGTGCCTTCGTCGTCCATCTGATTTCCACCAAAGCGCGCCGCCATTGCGTTTCTTAGCTCCTTGTCGTCGCCTTCTTGGAATAACTTCATCACCTTGGCTCGGTACATACATTGAGCGTATAGCTTTCCCCAGCCTAGACCACGAACGAACGTTGTATTTTCGAATGTGTCTGTTCTCACACTTTCAAATGATGGTCGTTGAAGGTTAATAAAATTACCGTCGTAGAATTTACTGGGGAATATGATGGTTTTGCCATACGGAACCCAAGATATTAAAGTATCTGCCAACGGCAGCGCCCCCTCGGAAGATGGCTGCAATCCATGATTCTCCCGAGGCAAGTAAAACCCATAATGAATCGTTTTCAAAGACTCGAATATCTTTTCGGCAATATCCAATACCACCTGCGCCTCGGGTTTGTGATAGTCAACTACTATATCAAGGTTTTTATAAATCCCGGCAAGGGAATATAAGCGGTCCCGATTTAGATTCACTCGGTGATTTCTACACGAGTCGGCATATGCTCGAGCAAAGTTCATGTTTTCCCGCGAACAAGATTTGAGTTGATTAGTTAGATCAGTTGAAAATGGAGTTGTAGTTCCTGTCACCAGTAATGTAGGTTTTCCGAAAAGGGCATCTCCAAAGCTCCCGATACGTGGAAACGTCTGATGAGTACGATGAAAATCTTCATCATATTGGGACAATTCTATAGCCTCAGTGATTACTAAAATACACCAGAGTGAAATCTTACATTCTCCATACAACAAGTAATCCTCTGTGCGTCCTTTAATTCTGGGCCATTGCGCGTGCCGTCTAGCCCGCGGGTATTGGGACTTGTCCAATTTGTTTTTCAATAACGACCATAGTGCACGATATTCTTCACGGACGGCAACCTCTTGGATAATCCAGGCGCGAGACCAATAAGTACTGTCAAAGATTGGGCGTAGGTTGACCCAGTTGACGTTGGTGAATGCGTTCAACAGCCTCCGCCGGCGCCTTTTAGTTTTGTGCCAATCCAATGAGGCTTGAAACAGACGATTCAAGTCTTGCGAAATCTGACCCTTTCCGGATTGAGCAGAGCCAAGCCACGAAATCAAACGATCTGCTTTTTCGTAAACCGTGCCCATCATCTGAACCTGTTGGGTTTTTTCTTCGCGGCCCTCTTGATCGATACACAAAGCATCAATCCACAGCCGAATCGGTTTTCTCTTGCGACGTATATGCCACAACGCTGCCATGAGGTTTTCCGTGACTCCGGTAATGCCGGAATCAAGATACATGGGATATGTGCCTTTCGGGCTTCCCCAAACATACGATAGACACGTGTATTTGCCTGTGCCATGCGGAAAGTTGTGCGTGGAAATAGAACATCGGAGCGGATCTAATCCCGTCCCGGGTAGTAGTGTGACGATTCGGATTTGTGTGCGTTCTTGGGATAATGGTTTGTGGTTGTATGACAACGGTCCAAGTGGCCCATGAATTTTAAATACGGTGCTAGGAGAACCGACCCGAGTGATTCTCCGGTGGCTGAATCGGTATTCGTTTGTTTGCGGAGCTCCAGATTCATCCAAAACAACCTTGGTGTCCACTATCGGCGCGAAGTCTTCATTCTGCCCTATAAACAGTCAGTACCCGCTATTTTGGAAGACGTTACTGATAGAGCAGCACTCTGGGAATAATGGGTAGTTGACAGTCTGTGATGCTGAAATACCCTGGTGCGTACGTACAATGTTCGTGAGCTTGACCTTTGGTCATGAAGCCGATAGATTTCCTCCCTCGCGGAAGTTCATCCCAGTAATAAAAGAACACCATGTTGACAGTATGGCCACCTGATAGTTGATTTACACGACAGCTTTGGAAATCTATGGGCGAAAGTTTTGATAGAGTATAGCATTACAAGAGCATACACGTCTTGATATGAGCTATTGTGACCCAGTTGAACTCTACATCATTATGAATGTACCCAACTTCAATAAGGGTCCTTTCACCCTTGTGGTTTTGTACATACTAGATCTACATATTGTTAGGCTGAGAGCAAGGTATATGGAACAATACGTTGAGATGATGAATAGGATAATTGCATTGAGGAGTAGAACTAAACTAAGATATGAACACGATCATGAGGGGGTCTTTATACATATAGTGAAGGAGGAGGCTCGGCATGTTCGGCATGATCGGAGTGACGGACTAGGGAAACACATGACGTGGGCCGGCGGAGTGAGTGAGGCTCGGCACGGAGTGCGCCTCTAGAGTAAGGCCGGACACGTAAGACCTATCGGGGCGGAGGCTTAACCCATAATAGTTATAACCCTTAATATGCTCAATAAGGGGGTGTGTAGCGGGGTGTGTAACTAACACAGGGTGTGCCCTAAGGAGTGGGGTGTAGACCCTAACATCCGCCTCCCGTCATATCTCGCCTGACAAAAATGTAGACAACGATCCAGAAAAGCAAAGAAAAACAACAAGGCAAAATGATACGGCGTGAAAGAATGAGTCGATAGTGCGTTTAGAATGGGTAGTCGGTTGGTGGGTCGATGGCGGTGTCGAAAAGTAGCGGTCCGTAGTTAATCCGGGTGAGATAGTCCTGGACTAGCGGGTCGTCGTCGATTAACTTAAGGGGAATCCACATCGTGAACCCTTCTGTGACGACAAGTAATTCTGGTTGAGGCGAGGCAAGGTTACGATGGTCGATGATGCGGTCGAGGTCAGAGGGGTCGTCAGGTAAATGGATTGGGTCGAGGGCGCCGGTTCGGACTTTGTGGATCTCCTGGGAGGGGAACGGGTCGCTTCCGAGCTTGCGAAGGCGTTCGACGTTAACGTTGGCATGGGCCTTTTTCCGTTCCTGAGAGACTTTATAGTTGTGGGTACCCGTTTGTCGGATGATTTCGACGAGTTCCCATTTGGAAGAGATGGAGGTGGTGGGAGCGATAGCTCTTGCTGCGACGGGGTCCTTCCTCATGAGGGCGCGCTCGCCCGGTTTAAAGGGTTCATGAGGTTGGCGACGTTGGTTGACTGTTAGCTCCATCTTCTCCTTGGACTCGATTAGACTTTCACGGGCCCAAGCAGAGGTGTCGACGATGGCTTCGACGAGGCCGGCTGCGTCCCTGATTTCCTCTTGTTTACAGGCCTTGGCGGATGCGAGAAGGGCGATAGCGTCGGAGTTAAGAACGATTGGGTCAAGGTTTCGTCCGTGGGTGAGAGCGAAGGGGGCGAATCCCGTGGCGGCGGCTGGCGTTGAGTTGATGGCGGCTGCAATAGCACCGATGGAGAGAATCCAAGGAGTGTTCTGCGT
Source organism: Huntiella bhutanensis (assembly GCA_002018275.1). Lineage (NCBI taxonomy): Eukaryota > Fungi > Ascomycota > Sordariomycetes > Microascales > Ceratocystidaceae > Huntiella > Huntiella bhutanensis. Next base: position 42,806 of record MJMS01000124.1, read on the forward strand.
GAGAGCCCATTTGATGATTTTGGCCTTGACTTCGGCGTTCATACGTTCGGTGGCACCGTTGGATTGAGGGTGGTAGGCTGACGACAAGCTCTTTTTGATGCCCATGGTTTCACAGACGGTTTTCCAGAATTTATTCGTGAATTCACGGTCCGCCACGATCTCATCAGGCAAGTTGTGGTGAGGCACATAGTGAAGCAAAAATTGTTCGGCGACAACCTTGGCCTTCTTCGTCCAGAGGGGAATTAAGACGACTCCTTTGGAGAGATGGTCGACGACTGTGAGAACAAACTTGTATAACCTATTAGCGTACTTGACGGGTGCGAGCTGAATGAGATCTATGCCGATGGTAGACCATGTACGGAGAGGGACGGGGAGTGGTTTAAGGAATCCCTTCTGCTTTTCCCTTGGTGCGTTGGCGTAAGAGCAGACAGTGCAATTTCGTTGGAATTGGCGGGCATCGACGGAAAAGTGTGGCCAGAAGAAGGAGCGGCGTACGAGCTCGGATAGGCGGGGGCCACTGGGGTGTAAAGCGGTGGAGGAGTCATGAAGGTGTTGGAGGATGGCGGTTCGCAGGGGTTCGAAGTTAGGAATCCAGATTCGGCTACGGTAAATAAGAGCGTCTTCGTGGGAAACAGAAAGTTCGTCGGGGCTGACACGCAGCTGGAAGCCAAGTTTGGTGCGCCAGCGGGGGACGTTATTTTTAATCATGGAGACAATTTGGCGATATTGGGCGTCTGCAGCAATGCCTTCGAGATAAAGTCTGGCAAGTTTGTCGTCTTCGAAGGGGGTCCAGGCGTTGTAGTTGATGTCCGTGGGTGGGATGGCGTCGGTGGGTATGGTCGATGGAGAGGGTTCAGCGGAGTTGACCCGGAGTGACCCGTCGTCGTGGGGTGAGAGGACTGTGCGATTGCTGTCAGAGCGGCGGGGATCGGATGGTGAGACGATGGGATTGAGTCGGGAGAGGGCATCAGCGGTTTTATTGTCTGTTCCCTTCATGTGGACAAGGCGGAAGTTAAATTCGGAGAGGAAGCCGACCCAGCGTGATTGTCGGCGGGTAAGGTCTTGGGGCTGGGTGAAGTGCGTAAGGTTGGCATGGTCCGTCATAATGTCGAAGGTGTGAGTGACTCCCATGAGCTCCGGTCTCCAATGGCGAAGGGCGAGGACCACGGCAAGAAGTTCCTTGTCGGCGATAGTGTAGCGAGACTCGGCTGCAGTCATGATCCTACTGGCGTATCCAACGGGGTGGAAATGCGAAGTGTCGGGGTTGCGTTGGAGTAGGACGGCGCCTGTAGAGTAGTCGGATGCGTCGACTTCTAGACGTGTGGGTAAAGCTGGGTTGAATACAGACAAAATTGGTGCTGATACGAAAGCCCGTTTTAGACGGTCGAAAGAGTCGATTTGGTGGGAAGTCCAGTTGAAGGTGACGCCGCGAGTGCTGACGGCTTGGCGAAGAGGCTTGGTGAGGCGAGCGTAGTCCGGGATGAGGTCGCGGCAGAAGTTAGTGAATCCGAGGAAGCTATCTACGTCCTTTTTCTTTGTGGGAATCGGCCAGGAGCGGATGGCATCAGTCTTGTCAGGATCCGCCTCGACGAACCCGGGTGATATCATCCAGCCTAGATACTTTACTCGTTTTACACAGAATTCCGATTTCTTGGGGTCGAGAGGAAGGTGAGCTTCACGAAGCTTGTCGAGGACGAGATTAACTGTCTCATGGTGTATCTGTTCTGACCCTTTGGTGAAAATGAGGATATCGTCGAGATAGGCGGATACTGAGATATCAAGAAACTCGCGAAGGACTGAATTGATAAGTTTCTGGAACTGTGCCGGGGCGTTGGCTAAGCCAAACGGCATTACAGTCCATTCGAAGGTCCCTTCGCGAGTGCGGATTGCTGTCTTCCATTCCTCACCTTTGGCGATTCGTACACAGTGAAAAGCTGAGACAACGTCGAGTTTTGTCAAATGGTCGCAGTCGGCAATGTTCTGGAGCGTTTCTTTGGCGTTGGGTAGAGGGTAGCGATCTTTAACTGTAACATCGTTTAAGCGGCGATAGTCGGCACAAAAACGGACACCACCACCAGGCTTCTTTACAAACAGGATCGGGGCAGCGGCGGTAGACGTGCTTGACCGCAGATGGCCCTTCCTGACCAAACGTTGGATTTCGAGGCGAAGGAGCTTAAGCTCATGTAGTGATAGACGATAGAGAGGGGCCCATGGGGCTTCGTGGTCCTGAACGGTGAGCTTGATTGATAAATCGTGCCCAAGGCGATATGGCGGGAGGCCATCTAGCAGCTTGCTGGAGGGGTCGAAGAGGATTCTGTTATCGGGGTGAATCCAGGGTGGCAAATGCGCGCTCCAGTCGAAGGCTGCTTGAAGTTTGGGGGACCGGCCCTCAAGTTTGGCGATTTGAAGTTCTACATCTGCTGGCGAAACGCGGCCACAAAACACAGTAGTGGGGAAGGCGGAATCGGCGTTTGCCCAGGTTTGGACGGCGGAGACGGAAGCAAGATGGCGGACGTCGGGGGTTTTATTGAGACGGAGACGGGGAATATATTCAGAGCCGATTTGGATGTGGTCGGAAGAAAAGTCGAGGTTGTTGGTGAACTTCTCAAGCCATGGGAGGCCAAGAAGTAGTCGATCGGGAATGTGGTCCACAATGAAAGCCACAAAAGAGAAGGTTTCGGCGGCGAAGCATATCGGGACGATGGCGGCTTCGGAGGAGGCGCTGTCTACGGAGCCATTAAAGCTTCGGAGGGACAGGGGCTCACGGAGTTTCTCAGTGCGCAAGTTTGCTTCACGTACAAGGTCACGGGAGATTAAGGCGGATATGGAGCAGCCAGTATCAAGGATGGGGGTAACAAAAACACCATTTATTAAAGCTTCAACTTTGAGAGTTGGGGCAGTTGAGAGCGGGAAGATACTAGACTGAAGAGAACCAAACAAATAACCAGAAACAACAGGTAACGAATCGGAAGAAGGCAAACTGCCCTGCACGCGACTAGGTGTAGGGCGACCTAGTTTTTTGACGATGAGTCGGCGGCGTGCTTGGCAATGATCTTGTCGATGTGGATTTTGCAGCCGAAGATCGAGTGATCTCCTTTACATTCGAGGCAGCGGTAAGCGGGACGATGAGGTCCTGAAGAAGTGGTATGGGAGACGCGGTCAACATCCATAGCATCCGAAGATGCAGACGAGGTAGTCACAATGCCAGAGGGGGACTCCGAGGCGGCGTAGTGAGCGAGAAGATGGGCGAACTTGGGAGCCGCTTCCTTAGTTTTGCTATGGTTGCGACGCCAATTTTCCTTTTCTTCCCACATGAGGAAGACCTCCGCATGGATGGCCGCCGTAAACTCGTCGTAGCGTTTGAACGAGGTGTAATTCGGCAGCCGGGGGGTCAGGGCACCATTTAAGGTGCGCCAAAGGATGCGGATTTTATCAGCCTCGGAGCGTTCTCTGCCGGACTGGGTGAACAAGCGGTTGACGACCCGGATGTGGTCGGCAGGATCATTAAGGTTGGACATATGAACGTGCTCTAGTGCAGCGTCAGCACGAGAGGCGGCAGATCGGTCTGCCCAGAGAATCCAGGCTTGGGAGGCAAAATCCTCGATGTCAAAGTCCCAGTAGCGGACTTTGGTTAGTCTGGAGATGGTCGGGGAAATTGCCTGGCGGTCCTCGATTCGCAGCTTGTCTCTCAGCTCCTGGAGGAAGCTTATATGATTGAATTGACCAAATTTTTTGCGGTTGTCCCACACGTTGGCGACATGGTCAATCCACTCTAGGTAGTCCTCTGAGCGACCGGAAAACGATTCCAGCTGGAGACCCGGTTTGCGGCTACCATGAGTATAGACACTCTGGTAAACCGCCACACTAGCCATAGCATCTTGGTCCATTTCGGCGACGGTGAGACCTTCCGGGCGCGGCTCCATCCAGGTAGAAGGGTGAGCCGACTCGTCTCGGCGTTCCTTGGGGACGGCCCGCGGAACGTAGTTGGGGCTGATTGTGTCGCGAGAGAAGGCAGGTATCGGGATGGAGGCGGAGACATGTGGAGGGGCTTGAGCCAGGAGCGGAGCCTGTTTCTTGCTGAGGAGGTCCAAGATTGACTGAATTTTGCCGTCCAAAGTCGTTTTGGCGGTGTTGGCGGTGTCCATGCGGGACAAGGCAAGGTCCAACTTGGACTCGAGACTCGCAACTCTGGCACGAAGGATGGCGTTTTCATCCAGTGGCTGTCCCTGACTGGCAGAGAGTGTCTGGAATCCTTCTACAATTTGGTCGGCTGAAGGAGTTGGCTGAGTGGGCTCGGTGTCCATGGGAGTGGTGGCGGAGAGAGGCTCGTTAGACATGATGACGGTGATGGGTGGGGACGGGGAAGAGTCGGAGTCGGAGGAGTAGTCGGCGGTGAATGATCGGTGGCCGGAGACGGGAGGTTGATTGGGAGACGATTGAGCGGAGTGGTAGTCGATATTGGGAGTAAGAGGTGAAAATACCGCGGAATCTTGACCAGTTGCAGGCGGGGGCGTTCTGGGTTGGACCGACGGGAAAGCGGCAGTCGTGCGGTGATCGGGTGAGTCCGGGGGCAGACGGTCACCGGTCATGAATGCACACGAGTGGCGTTTTGATGGGGGAGAATGCAATTATAATGTTAGGCTGAGAGCAAGGTATATGGAACAATACGTTGAGATGATGAATAGGATAATTGCATTGAGGAGTAGAACTAAACTAAGATATGAACACGATCATGAGGGGGTCTTTATACATATAGTGAAGGAGGAGGCTCGGCATGTTCGGCATGATCGGAGTGACGGACTAGGGAAACACATGACGTGGGCCGGCGGAGTGAGTGAGGCTCGGCACGGAGTGCGCCTCTAGAGTAAGGCCGGACACGTAAGACCTATCGGGGCGGAGGCTTAACCCATAATAGTTATAACCCTTAATATGCTCAATAAGGGGGTGTGTAGCGGGGTGTGTAACTAACACAGGGTGTGCCCTAAGGAGTGGGGTGTAGACCCTAACACATATTCCTCTTATAATACCATTACAATAACATTACACTGAGTACCGGACCATGATTTTCACATCAACAGGGATAAGGGGCGTGTATCCACACTCAAGGGTTTGTATACCCTAACACAAATAGGCCAAGTTTGAAGACCAATGATGAAAGCCTGCCCGGTAATTCGTCCTATGGTCCCTCCAACCTTACATGACTAATCATCAACTCGGAATAACAGGGAAACTTACAAAGTCGGTTGATGACAGCGGACGTTGGGATATGGAGCAGAGGCCCAAATGTGTGTGTTGGATGTACGTACATATGTACGTTGTCAAGGGTGCATCTAAAATAAGATATATTATTAGTTAGTCTATCTAGTACTCGGGTTAGAATGTATAAAAGGTCCACACATATGACGTTGTTCACCTGCGGTTGTGACCTGCGATTCCCGGGCAAACGATGGTGTCAGCGTCAGGGTCGTCCACAGTGTATCTCGTGGATGGACGAATCATGGTGTCACGCGGTTGTCGGCCGCTGCCCTGTTTGATGGCTGCTCACTGGATGTTCGCTTCTCCTTATATAGGAATGTCCGGTCGTGCGCCCTACATTGACCTTGATAAAACATCCACCCCACCTATGACAAAGTCCAACGCTTCCATCTCTTTTTGGCGCAGCTGTATTCTGATGCCTCCCATTGAGTCAATTGCACCCTGTCTGGAGGTGCCAATTAGGGTTGGCGATAGTCAGCACTAGGGCTGAGCATAGTAGATATTGCAATCGTATAGTTGCGGATGTCACTGGAACCAATAACAAAGACCAAAGGATTCGTCTTTTTAGTGGAATGGTACTGGTGTATCACCAAAACGCTAGCACATCGACGCATCTGTTTGAAGACCGGGGCACTGTTCTCGAATCCCGAGTGAGCGTCGTGGAAATGACCGAAATCGTTTTGTAGCTTTACCATGATACAGAAGTGGGCACAATGGATGATGAATGACCCTGAGTGTGTGTTTTTGTTAGATCATGTCTCGTTTTATGAATATGCACTCTCTCGGCTGCACTTCTGTAAGCTATGTAAAGACTCCATACTACGCAGACTACCATAGAACATGTACATACGAATATCCAGTCCAAACGATCCACTTCGTCTTGGCGCAGTGATACCAAAATACCTCCAATCCAATAGTTGTACAGTAACAGGTAGTTTCAGTCGTGCCATGTTTAATTGTAGATATACAGGTGATTAACTAGATAATATGCCCATATGTCCACCCTCCCCCCATGCCCCGACATCTACCATAGCGAACCATCTATGGCAGCCTCCTCGTATTATAAACGCCAAGGTTAGCGGTACAAGGTCAGAGGGGCATACCGACCATCAATTGGTGGTATGGGGCCATTTTTACCTTGGCCAGTGCAACCACGACAGGTCTTTGTATGGGCAAGTATGGGACCTTGAGCCGCTAGATACTTGGCTGCGACGATACAACTGGAAAACAATATCTGGTAACATGGAACCTGTTGAAAATGCGCTCGCCAAGCATCTTGATTCCGAGTATTAGAAAAGCCTCCGACGAGTGGTCTTTCGATCTACTTGTTACAGACCAGTATATGACATCTAGTTCTCGCCTTGGCCCCTCGGGTGCGGGTATCATCGATATTGCCATGTAAGGGAGCCGATTTATGTAGATACATGCCCCACAACCACCCAGGCTCACCCGAGAAGAATAATGTGAAAAAAAACAGAATCTGGAAGAGTTCTGATCTACCAAGTATGGATCTATCTTGTTTGTGAAGTGTATGCATGAAGATATGTAATGTGAATTTATGAAACCTCCCTCGCAGCGCATAATTGATAATAAAACAGAAAACAACATAAACAATGAATCTCTATGATAGCCATAGTGATAATATGGACAAGCAAAACAAACTATTCACAATGCAACCCAAAGAAGCCAGACAAAAATAGACATCATGTCCGCCCACACAAAGAAGACGCTTAATCGATACAGGTGGGCTGGTACTCCGTTGTCCCAATGACTGTCGTTTCCATTGTCGTTGGCGCCCGATGTTCCCACCTCACCCATAGAAGCCGGCCTTTCGTTCACCGGGGCCGTGAATAGCCTTCAGTAGACTGGGTAGCTCCATTCGCCATTCTGGGCAAGGCGATTAAAATGTCCAATGAATGTAATCTCGTCGTTTTCTATGCTTTGATAGGGCTACATCATCGACAATGCTGTCAAACAATTTGTTGAGGGCCCATGTCCCGAAAATGGTCTCTTCCCACCAAACTTGGGACCTGCTGGGTTGGTTTTACGGGCGAGACAACCTTGAGTTCTCTCGAGGCAGCAGATACTACTTCTTATTGAAACTACATTGCCTCCGGTTCAGTAAACATGCGGTTGTGAATAAGTGGGGACAGAAATAATTGTGACTGAAAGCTCGACACGAAGTCCCTCATCACTAGCGACCTGGGAGTCGGCAGACATGATATGTAAATGGAATGAGGAAGCTCAGCAGTCATACATGAGCGGAGGGCTCTTGGGATTACCCTTAAATCGATAACAGAACCACGGATCTAACCGGGCGTGACGGACCGAAAGGGTATAACTGGTGGATTCTTCTTATACGAGAGCTCTGTTATCCGTCTCGTAACCCCCTTATTCTAGTCGTGTAGGTTATTTGTTCGGTTTTGTATGCGCACTGACTTGCCCACTTTCCCCGGGCTAGACTGACCGTGTGCCATCGAAGTACAATGAGTATCATTTGCACGTTCTGGACCCCACGAAAATACACAACGTCATAATAAACCTCGATACAAGCCCTACCGACATACTACGGCTGTTTGATATCATCGGCATGGTTAGAGCACTTCCAAATCCTTTACACAGCAATGTAGTTAGAGTTTGTCGGAAATAATTCGGTTGATTATGTCGCCACGACCCGCAAAGGATCGTTTGGTTTTTTATGCTCAATCAATGTTATGAAATAAGGGAGATTGAGACAGCCCCACTTTACTAAGTGGGATTTAGGCGACCGGGTCGGATACTGGATGGTCGGAAGTGGGGCCGATATGGGTCCCGCCGATCGAAGGATGTCGGGGTGCGGAATTTTGTAAGGGGCGAGAGAAAGAAATTCGTCGCTACAAACAAAACATGTGCTATGAGGCTCTTGATCATGGTGATTTGCATTTTCATGAAACTGTGTGACGGTAACTCGTACCTAAAGTTACATAGGAAGGTTAAATAGTCCACAGGATTTGACAGCTGGATGAACCTGCAATAGTAACCCAAAAATAGGTTTATTGTATGGAAGTGCTCTTCCTCCACAACCCATTGGGCATAGATTCCATCTGTTTTATGAGATACTCTCTCTCCCTGACCGTCATGACGGGAGGCCGATGTCGGAGAAAACGGTACGAGCAGATATCATCACCACCACTTGAACATCGAACATAAACAGCCAAGCAATGGTAATAGAGTATCATCTAAATTCTGTCGATTCCCGGAATATCCCCATAACCAATCAAGACTACCTTGGTTTTACTCGGGGATTCTCTACCTGTCTAGCATTATTGATATCATTGAAGCTATTCCACATCCGTCCCGTGGCAGTGTTTCCAACATCACTCGGAGAAAAATTCGTGAAGCTTGTCAGATATCTCGCATGACAATTCTTCCATCGAACAAACAAGTATGATCCTCGTATCCGGTTTCAAACAATACGCAAATTGTGCGCAAATTGTATACCATTCTCCAATATAGCAGCCAGGTCCATTGGACAATACTAAGAAGTAGGCCTACCAAATCAGTCTACGTTCAATCGTATCAAAACTATCAGTGTCGAGATGGAATTCTTGTCGGAACTATGGCTACACATACGGTTTGTTAGCATCTTCTCGGGTTTCAAGTGTATAGAGCTTTATCCTAGTCAATCACGGTAATTCACATAAGAGTAGTGCCAAAAAATCATAGCAATTCTACACTACACAAGCATGACGTCGCCGCCAACGTTGACATGTGATGATACGCTGAACTTTGGCCATAACATACTGGATCCGTGTAAGCGTGCGGTTCATGACGGGTACCATAACTAGGGTTCCTTAATGAACAAAAAAAAAGGGAAAAAGCCCTGTGGCTCATGGATGTCAGAGATCCTGCGGATGTACATACATACATGTATATTTAGGTAAGTGCGGACTAAAGTAGTCACACAGCTGTTGTTACTTACCAACATATGTACACATTGTGAAAACAGACATTTTGGTATGTACACTATAACTATTCACATATATCCCCCGCGGTAAACAACAGATCCTGTGGGTCCGCTTGATTAACAAGATGTTTGTATATTCGGTGTATCTCCATACATACATATGTAGTCGGTTAACTGATTAGCTCGAACAAGACATATCCCAAGTTACGCTATGCACTCCTGTACTGCTGTGATCGTTGATCCACAGGTAAACGAGATTCTAAGAGTGTGGTAAGTTGCCTGACCCCTGCCCATAGTGTTGTTAGCATGGTGACGTCATAGGCGTAACCCCTGCAAATGAGTCTGGGTGATTGTTCAGTTGTGGGAGATTACGTTTCGGGCTGTTGCCCGACTATTGTGATATACGGGCGCTTAGTATCTAGGGGATATAGTCTCTCCCTCTCTCCCTCTTTCTATCTTCTTCTCTTTCTCTTTTAATTAGATGACTGAATATACTGTGACCTTACGATAACTACTACAACTATCTTGATCCCTTCTTCATACTCTGATATTCACAGTGATCACCAAAACGCTTGCAAGTGTCAGCCTTTGGTGACGTCAGTGCAGGGGTTGACAACCAATAAGTGGGTCTTGTTGGTTGGCAATGTTTATATAGATGAGTGATACGTGGTATGCTATCGCCCGAGTTGTGATCGATAGTCTAACACGCGATCCATGTTGTTCTAAATATACATACATCTTACTATCTACCTCAAACAAAAATATTTTGGCCCCTCCATATACGGATGTATGCCATGGTCAACCAAATTTAGTGGTTTCTCCACTCACAAGTTGATCATTGGCGATATAAGGCGGGAGGGACCATAGGAAGAATCGAATTCGCAGACTTATGTCATTGGTCTTCAAACATGGCCTGTGGGTGAGTAAATCCTCGTCCTAAAGCTCCGCGTGGGGACCTCGATTGTCGTAAGGTTTCATGCACATGTGTATCTATGCGCGTACATAAAATGACGTCAGCGTACTTGAAGCAACAAGTTCCATCTATCTAGTCGGGCGTAACACCAGATATCCGAAACTGGTGGGTTGAATTTACCCCGCTTTGCATGCTAGCCTACATAAGCAGGTGTGTGCAGAACTGCGGGGCTTCTCTGAAAAATGGCCTCGAATGCACGGTGACTGTCGGCATCTATGTACATATATAAGATGGTTGTATTGGACGGAACTAAAACGCTAAGGTGAAATGACCCTTATTAAAGTTAGGTACACTTATAATGATGTAGAGTTCGACTAGTCCAGAATAGCTCATGTTAAATATTTCTGATCTTGTAGTACGATACTGTATCAAAGTTTTCGGCCAGAGATTTTCACAACTGCCGTGAAAAACAACTATCCAGTGGACATCTTATCAACATGGTGTTTTTTCAGTGCCGGAAGAATCTTCAGCTAGGCAAGGAATCTATCGGCTTCATGACCAAAGATCAAGCTCACGAATATTGTACGTACACACCAGGGTATTTCAGCATCACAAACTGTCAACCATCCACTATTAACAGAGTGCTACTCTATAAGCAGCCGCTTCCAAAATAGAGGGTACTGACTGTATATAGGGCAGAATGAAGACTTCGCGCCGATAGTAGACACCAAGGTTGTTTTGGATGAATCTGGAGCTCCGCAAACAAACGAATACCGATTCAGCCACCGGAGAATCACTCGGGTCGGTTCTCCTAGCACCAGCTTTAAAATTCGTGGGCCACTTGGACCGTTGTCATACAACCACAAACCATTATCCCGAGAACACACACAAATCCGGATCGTCACACTACTACCCGGGACGGGATTAGATCCGATCCGATGTTCTATTTCCACGCACAACTTTCCGCATGACACAGGCAAATACACGTGTCTATCGTATGTTTGGGGAAGCCCGGCAGGGAAATTACCGATGCATTTTGATTCCGGCATTATCGGGGTCACGGAAAACCTCATGGCGGCGTTATGGCATATACGTCGCAAGAGAAAACCGATTCGCCTGTGGATTGATGCTTTGTGTATCAACCAGGAAGATGACGAAGAGAAAGCCCAACAGGTTCAGATGATGGGCATCGTCTATGAAAAAGCAGATCGGTTGATTTCGTGGCTCGGCTCTGCTCAATCCGAAATCATTGAGATTTCGCAAGACTTAAATCGCCTGTTTCAGGTCTCATTGGATTGGCGCAAAAATGAAGAGAGCCGGCGGAGGCTATTGAAGGCATTCACCAACGTAAACTGGGTCAAACTGCGCCCAGTCTTTGACAGTGCCTACTGGCCTCGGGCTTGGATT
>MJMS01000125.1:4192-53671 GCA_002018275.1 Huntiella bhutanensis
TCTAGCGATGAATTCACAAACAGAGGAGCGTAAGCCGGGGGCCTCCTGGTCATCCAGTATCTGCTTGTTGGTGACCGCAACTGAAGCATCTGGATATGAACGAATCAAGCGACCCGATGTCTCGTAGACCTTTTTGTTGGGTGGGTCTAGTTCATAGGTGTGGAAAATCACCTTCTCCAGGGTACATTCGATGAGAATGGCGGCATTCTGACGACCGATGAGGATGGGAAGGTAGACGGCTAATGTATCTTGTTAGCATAAGTTGGGAATAACATTCAAAAACAATAGGAAACCTTACATTTATTGTGTCCTCTAGCTTCCTCGGTCATAGCAAATAGACACTCTTCCAATGGTCGCGAGGTGACATCCCAGTCGACGTCCACAAAGCGCGCCATTCTCGCAAGACTGGTGGAGATATTACCCCAGGCTTTCAGCGTCGCTGCGGGCCATTCTGGATAATCCAATGGAAAACTTTCTGCAGCTTTCAAAATGAGGTTGAGTAGATGTTTATTGTTTGTAGTGGTACGTCCTTCTTTGTTTGGGACCTTTCGTGGACGAAAAATTTCGTAGGCAGGATTGTCGATGACAAAATTATCAAGTGAGCCTGAATCATCCGAATCACCACGACGGTGAGTCGGAGAAAACAACCCCATTTTCAGATGTCTTCGGTGGTTCTGATGGCAAAATTGAGATGGATTTTGAATTTTATTTGATGAAATTGTAAGGGAGAAGGTTGCAAAGTGATGAGGACAGAAACTAGTTTTATGGAATTATCTAACAAGCTAAGAGTTGATTCAACCCCGCATTGAAACTGCCGTTCTAGATATGGCAGTCATGCACGTAGGCAGACCACAGACCCAATGTGAGACCCCGCATTTAACCAACACTTTCAAAATGTATAACATATATGTACACACGTCAGTCTACGCATAAAATTGGTGTTGCTTTTGATACTCATCACACAAATTATGTTGGTGTGTTCACCCTAACCCGCAAAACACAAGCTTACCAGACAGTACCATTTAGGGTTTTTATGTCCAGAGTCTAACCAAATCCATTAAGCATTTGCGCGTTTGTAACGTCGTATGGGCCATAACAACGGCATTTCCATGGCTGCATGCATAGCGGGGTTAACAACGATGTTGAGGCTGAGCAATGATGATATTTATTGATTAATTTATGTGGTTTGATAGTATGTGACATGCATCCGAAATGGGATCTAACCCACAGTTGGTGCGACTGACTTGTCAAATTTTGATATGAAGTCGCGAAAAACCCAAAAACAACAACGGTAGGAATCGAACTTCTAGATGATATCACATAAGTGGGGTTATATCTAACAAATAGGGGTTAATTGTTTACTTTTTTACATAAACGGAAATCTCTCTATTTTGCCGTTTCCTCAATAGAACATCGTCAACTCAAATTCAGCGCCCTCACCCGGAATTTAGAAATACACAGGTCCATGTCTCATGCATATGCTCTAATTCAAGCACTGCTGAGAGCGGTATAAAACTGCGGAGTTTGCCGTTTTCACGCATAAAATATAAATTCTGACAAGAGGTCAGCCAGATTTTGGTTGTGGGTCAGACAAAATGGCCCTTCGGTACACCTTGTCTTAGGTACACGTGTTAACGGGCAGACGCGCCCGTGATGTTGGTCATGAAAATTGCAGTCACAATCGGCAGTCTGCCTTGCGCAAGTCTCATATAACCCTTATTTGTGTATGGTTAACCCTACATCTGACCCAGAATGTTGATGTGCGGCATGAGGTTGCAAGATGTGAAATGTGTGTGCATACATGTGTGTAGGTGCACACCCCTATCGACGCCATAGGAAGGGGGTCTTAAGATATCCATACCAAGTTATTCTATACGGACTACTACATCATTTAGGGTTTCCCTCATGTAGCTTTCCCGTTCTTAGCGTTTGTTTCAGCTAGAGAGTTATTAGAATCTACTTGAATCACAGTCACGTGACGTGATGCATGCTCCCAGATGCCTGTTTATTAACACAGCATCTTGTACATATAACGGCATAGCAGACGGTTCTTTGTAGAAAGGGAGTAGCATAAGTAGCTTGCAATGAATGCAGGATTAGAGCCTGATATGAAACATGCAGTAGAAAGCAATCCCGGATATGCGCGGTTTGACCAACGTGATACCGATACAGTATGTATGTATGTAGGTATGTACATATGTAAATGCATGCACAGTCTTAATCATGCCTTTAACTTAAACCCAGAGGCTTCGCTTGATATAAGTCCATCCTGCCACCTCAAGACGCGAGTCGCTAAGTGAAGGTTATGCACACATGTGTGTACACCCCGGTCACGTGACACAATTGAATCGAGCCGACGTCGTTAGAGCTTATGGGTTTTGTAGTGAAACCGCCATATGCTTGGAGAAAAAGAATTAGCCTCAGTATACACAATTTTTATATGGTATTGAACGTTGACCAGAGAAACCGTAGTTAGGTGTCGCGATGTAGTCGAGCTATATATATACATACATACTAGAATCCCACGTGTGAAGTCAGAGCTTGAATGATGGCACGTTACCGAATCCGAGAAGATAGACATCACTGGTAGTATACAATACCGTTTCATCAAGGGTATGTATGTACATACAACGGATAACAGTATTGGTGAAGCAAGTGCGATTAAGAAGAAACACTAAAAATATACTTTAATTTCTCTTGTGAACGGGCATTCGTTGTACATATCCGACATAATCCAGCGGATAGTCTTCATTGCCACTTTATCATCGCGATCGCCGGCATGCGTATATTCGCAGCATATACAAATGACCTTGTCTTACCTTTTAACGGGTAAATGCGCTTCAAGCCATTACTCGTATGGAATCAGTAGGAAACATGCACCGAACGCCGACCTCTAACCCTGTCTATCGGAGTGACTCACCACAAGCGACGTGAGCGTAAGTAACAAGTACAGACTCATATGAGTAACTATTTGTGATATGTAGTCGACCTTCTTTAAATCTGTGCCCTCTACCATACCATATCCCCTACAAATATGTACATTTCCGGACTGACTATCAACTTTGTTACTCTCTCCACATCTCCCTTGTTAGATAACTGTCCCCAAAGAAACGCGCAGGTGCACCAAGTAACTCAAAAATGGCCCACATGCGGCGTCTAGGAGGAGAAACCACACAGTTGACACACAAAAGCACATGTATGTATGTAGAGACAGTTTGGTATAGCTCACACAGCCGTTTTGTTTGTATATAAATATATACATCATTCATTATTATAACATATACACCTACCATCATTCCCACCCAAATTCGACACTTACAGGATGAAAACCTCAAAACATTAAATATCCAAACTCATTACCATAAATCATATCAATCCTATCCTGGAACTCTCCACTCGACACCCCCATTCTCAAAGTCATCCTTGGTCAGAAACTTAGAATCCAAAAGCACCGCCATGTGAGTTCCCGCAATCTTCGACTGCCCCCTTCTAACATGTAACAACTTCCTAATGACCTCTACCGGACTCTTCTTGAACCGTTCAACTGGAGGGAATCCCGTCATATCCGTGTCTACAGAGCCGTTAGACTCACAAGCTAGCTGGGTGATGAACCCGTCTAAATTAACGCGACTACCGGCAGGTGTCTCGGGAGTGGCGATGCCGAGATAGTCGCAGACGGCGATGTATTCTTCCCAACTGCGGATGTAGAGTTGTCCTGCAAAGAGGTTCAACTGACGTATTAACCGTCTAAATCGAGAATTAGCGGCTCCTGGTGTCTCATGACTGGAATATAAGGCCGCGTCATCTTCATGACGACGTCCCGTGACGACGTATAGTGATAGAGTCTCCAACAGGGGGTTATACGAGTTAATTCGAGGCGCGTAGATGTGCATACTGACGAACTGAGAGTTCCGCACATATGGGAACAGTTTGTCCGCTTCGAAAGGGGTGATAATAATCATCACTCTTTCCTCCTCCGGTCCAGAATGCTGAACTAGAACCCACTGGACAGGCCGCAGATACAAATCCGTCATCTTGGCATTCATCTGTCCAACCGGCACCGTGATAGTGAAGTCCCGGGTCACAAGCAAATCGCCGGGAAACTTGAAATCCTTATCCATGTCCACCATAACTGAGGTAGACTTTAATGCCCACCAAAACGGCATCACCATGGCTTCCCCGACAATACCCGTCTCAACAAATGCCTTCAGCCCGGGATCTAACTTTGGCACAGCTGCATTTGCGGAGTAGTGTCGTTCCACCTCGCGTTGCTCCTCTGCCTCGGGTGCCAATTCACGCTCTTGTTCTTCACAGAGCGACGCAAGTGATTCGGGCGTTTGGAAGGCGTCGGCGTGGCGGAGAATGGGATCGCACATGGACATGTCAATTCCCTCGATAGCTAAAGGATGGCGTTCTTTACTGCGCACACTAGGCTTATACCGCTCCTCTAGTGTTTGTGACTCTTCCTCGAGAAGTAGTTTAGCTATCGATGTTGACATACCTCTGGATACAGCGGCTTGCCTGTAGACTTCTAGAGATTGACGATGACGGATTCCTTGGCGAGCCCATAGAGGCATGTTATATGAAGTATAAGCCCAGGTCTCGGAGATAGTCCAGGCCACGACGTCTTGGGGAGTAATAGGGGATGAATCTTGACGGGAACGGAGAGCGAGAATCTTGTTGCGAATTTCGATGGGGACGCAGAAGACTACGGTCTGGCCTTGTCCGAGTTTTCGCATGCGCATGCAGGCTGGGGTTGATGTGTTAGTACATGTATGCTTTTAGAAAAAGAGGTGGATGACATACCTTGGCTCAGACGGTCCTTTGTCAGGCCCATTCCGAGGGTGACAGCTGCGCGATAATCCCGGGGAAGCTTTAAATCTGTACCGCGAGTATGCGCTTCATCTAAGAAGATGAGACACTTTTCAAGTTGGGTACAGAGAAATGAAGTCTGCAATGGCTCTACAAGGCCATTCCGGTCAAGAACAACTAGCTGATCATGCGGGCCAAAAAAGACTACCGCCTCAGGAGGGTTCTGGTCATTTTTCGTGAGAAAGAGCCATTGATGAGCGACCTCCTCATTGGAAAGCTCTAATATTTGCGCTCCAACATCGATAATCACCCTGACTGGAGGGTCTAACGTAGTCGCCACCTTCAAAACGGTATGGGCATCTGTTTCCTCAGCCGACATATCACGCATCGGAATCAACGCCACTTCTGTCTCCGGGCTTAAAAGATAGCTGATGACCAATGCATTCGTGCCCTTCTGGGTATCCAAATCGAATTGTTTAATATCCAGGGGCAAATGATCCTGTGCATCATTCGTCCCACTAAAGCCTGTTGTAGGGTGCGTCTTGATTTCTGCCAAGTCCCAACCGGACGCCGACAGACGCATTGGGAACTCACTCATGTCGCGTGGAAAAACAATTTGGCACAGGAAATAATCAATTGCCAACTTACAGAACCGGAGATGTGGAAAGATTTCGCGTTGACACATAGGCCGGTCTTGAAGGTTAACTGAGGTGAAATTCCGGTACTGAGCGGGCATCTGGGGAAGAGAACAGGTCCAGTTAGAGTACTCAAGACCAGCACGACCAGTCATTTTCATGTCCTCAATGCATTGGAATAGTTGGGCGTCGCTTAACCCACTGTAGTAGTAACTTAGTGCTGTCAAAGCCAGGGCAGAATCCGGATGACTGAATTCTGCGCGGGCGGACGGACAATCCTTTGCCCTGTATGGAACAGCAAGAGAGATGGGTGGTACTCTATCGGCTGTGAGACCATAGTCGACTCTCCACCGTTTGTTCATAAAAATAAATTTGAAAATGCCTGTGGCAAACAAGCCTCTCATCAAGAGAAGAATCTTCTGCGCCGTCGACGTCCAATCTTGTTCTTTGATCTGCTTGTAAAGTAGGTCGGTGATAGACTGGGGAACGTCCGGATCACTAACAAACTGGCGAATCCGGCCTCTGGTGGCCTTAGATAACACACAAATAGGGAAACTTGTCAAGCCACTCTCAATAACCGCATCAACGACCCGAGATACGAAAACCATGTAAGCAGCATTACTCATGATCCGAAGACGTGGGAACTGTCCCGGGATAACGTCAGTAGTAAGGGTGACAGCATCAGGAAACTCCTCGTGTAATTGCTGGGCTAGAGCGGGTATGAAGCCGAAGATCTCGAGCATGGTAGACCACCGGGTGGGGCTTCCATCGACGGGCTGTTGGACACCCATAGTATAAACCAGTTCGAACTTGATACTAAAATTCTCATCGCTTTCGTCAACTATAAAGCGGGATTCTCGTAGCAGATCAGCTTGTAGTTTATATAACTCTTGACCAATAGGCTGTCTGGTAGAACTGAGGATTCCCTCGATACCACCGAGTTTGAAACTAAGAAGATGTTCTGGTTGGACTAACAGGACACCGCCGCCCAATCGACAGGCCTTGAGAATATCATCGATCAGCTTGACCTGACTAGCTCTAGGTTGGATGTCTCGACCGTATGGTATTTGGAAGATACGTCGACCGACCAACCCACCCAGCTTCGAAAGAAGAACGTCACGCATTTGAGCAGCTTGTGGTCTCCCGACAATAACACATACGAGTCGTGAGCCGTCAGCTAAAAGACAAGAGGCCACAGGGACAATAACAGAAGACTTCCCCTGGCCCATGTTCAACTGTGTAACGCAATTCTCCCCATTTGGCGGGGATATCATGAGCGAAGTGACTTCCTGTTGGACATCCCAAATCATGAGATTGGACTCCAGTTGGATTAGTACTGAGTGAGGTTGTGACACTGGGCTCCACGAGACATATCCCGGATTCGAAAGCTCCGTAAGGAGAGCCGTCTTGGTAGATTCCGCATCGAGAGAGGCGTGTAAGATGGATTTCATCCGATAGACCCGTTGAAGCAGGGTAAGAGCATGACCGTAGTGACAAATTGCCATTTTCCAATCCTTAGATACCTTTGAAGCGCCCAAATCAGAGTTCCCCAGACGTGACAAAATAGCCATTGGGCTTTCCAACCGTTGAAAAAGACGACGAGATATATGGTTGACGTGGTTCGGGGGAAGTGTCATGTCATATAACTGGTGGAGTTTCTGCTTCATCAACTCGACCGTTCGCTCTCGCGCCGTAATCAACTCTGATATCCCAAAATGTACATCCTGTCCAATATCCCCAGTCCAAACACTCTCAAGAAGAGAAACCTCATCAACCAAACACTGAACATCCACTGAACTCGACCCGCCTCTCAAACAAACTTCTTGACTCTCTTCCAACCGTCGTAAGTACTTCCCATGCTGTTCGGTCACCGCATAACCCCGTAATTCATCCATCAAACAGCCAAATCTCTCACTCTTCGGCCGAACCACTTCCTCTGAATCTGGTACCGCCGGCAGAACATGTGTAACGCGAATCGGCAACTCACCCTCCATCTCAGCTGGAATAAGACCCTCTCTAGACGGACTTCTAGTGAACAGATCAATCGGTACGCTAGACTCATCTGTAGACTCGTTTCCAAACTCATCTGTAGACCCATCTGTAGATACCTTTCTAGAGCCCATGGGAGACGGGATTGACTGCATTGACGGCGCCCAATGCTCCCTCCAAGTCGGTTTAGTGTCCACCGAGGTAGCCCTTTCTGCAGCAGAAACAACAAGCTCAAAGGTACGTTCCAACCACGTCATCACACGATAAGCATAAAGCCATGTAGAATGTCTCTCGGTAATCTCGATACAAATAGCCTCCACGTTGAAATATTCAGAAAACTCCTCGGCTTTTCCAAAAGTGTAGTCCAGGATATTCTGCTCCCATTGCTCTTGAAGAGCGTTTGCCCAGGCCTCACGTTCTGTAGCTTGTGCGTTGATGAACTGGCTGCGGCCTCCGTGAGCTCCGATGGTCCATGTAGTTTGATGCTTAGTTATCACACCAGTGATCCATTCCGGCTTATGCTTTCTATACTCCTCTAGGTTGACTGGTTTGTTGAAGCTTTCTGGCACTGGCATCAACTCAGTATGAAAGACCCAACAAAGAACCATGAAGCGGACGAAGGTCTCAGATAACAACTTGCCGGTATATAATGAAAGTAGAAGAAAGACGTAAGAAGTAGGATTGATGTGGTCAGTGTTGTTTCGGCGATGCACCAATTCTGATATCACCGTGAGAACATTCTGAATCAACGACTGGTCAGGCGTTCGGAGGATCACCGGGTCGATGTCTAATAGGCCGCTTCCAGGGCCCATGAGAGACACGGGGCTTAAGGAGTTGAACATTTCCAGAATAGAAGAATTCACAAACTTGCGGACGTCTTCTAAGTTCTCCTTGAGCCCCGGTACACAGATCCCCTTGATAATGCACTGGGCAATATCATAATGCCCCTTCATTTCAGTGACGTCATACCGACACCCCGAAGAGAAATCCACCCTGTGAACACCAAGTCGAGAAGCCGTCGAAGCAGTAAGGACATACTGCGCGTCATCATGTAAAGCTCTATGATATAAGGCCGGAATCCCCACACTCTTAAAGCCCAACACCGTGACCGCCGGAAACGAGAAACTCTCCATCTGATTAGACAATTTGCAAGCCAAGATTGCGAACCCGTCGTGTTGGGAATACCGATCCATAGAATGATTCCACTCGACTTGTTGCATGCCAGAGCCGCCTTGAGGAAAATATTGGCGGTTGGGAGACATCTCCTGGATATCGTCGAGAACCTGCACTTCACTAGCCATCATGCGAACAGTCGACATGAGTGCTGCGGAGGAGAGAATTTCAAGCGCACGCTCTGTGCCGGTGACCCCGGTAAATGGGTCAGGAAAGCAGTGGTTGGCGGTGTGTCCGTGGATGCATACGAGAAATAGCCTGGACAGGAGATTTCCATTGTCGACTAGGCGACGGAGTGAATAATCAACGTCATAAGCGTGCAACTTGAGAATACCATCGGTTTCCCGCGGTGTGATGATACAAGAATACTCCCCTGTCCTAGTCACCCTCCCATGCGGAACAATCACCTTCACCCGGCTATCATCAACATCGTGCCTCAATACCAACCGACTTGTCAGGCCAACCAAAGTTCCCAAATCCTCTGCTTGCTTGCCATACGTGAAGCCCAAATACTGCTCACTCCGAAACACGTGATCACCCTTGTTCAGATAGAACGACACATTAAACCTCAACAACTGGACGTATATCCGAGGTGGATTCTCCGATACCGTGGCCTCAACATAGCTAGGTTTTGACTCGAGCCGGTAGAATGCGTTCGCAATGTCGTAGAAACTTTGCGAGTAAGGCATAATTTTCCGGTCACCCAGCGCGGCAAACCATTTGCCAGGGTCGTTTTCGGCACGGTGAAGCCGCCAATGGTTGGAGAAGGTAGAGAGTGCCTCAACTGGCGTCTTGATCTCTACACAGCCAGTTGCGCGGTTGTACCAATGCGTCATGCCTTCCCAGAGACTACATGGAAAGTGTTGTTCAAATAGGGACTTGGGTAGAAGGTCCCGGATTACACCGTTGGAATCTACTAGTGCGAGAATTATAGTGTCGTGTTTACCGACGGTACGATGCTGGGAGGATAGATGGACTTGGTAGCCGCCTATGAGATCCCGCATCATAAGGGTGAAGCCGTGACGTCTGAGAGTGGACGGGACGACTTCGAAGTTGGCTTGACCAAAGATGCTGACAAAGACTTTATTAGTGTGCACAGAGTCAGGAACTGCCTTGATATTTTCCCCGTCAACTTTAAAAATACCGCACAAGGTATCCACAAAGATTTGCCGATCAACCGCTGAACTTGAATGACAATAGCGATATTTTGGGTTTTCAATAGTCCAAATGGGGTCTTCTGAAAAGCCGCTCCAGAAGCGACGAACTGCGGTAGATAGACATCTTTGCATTAGTGGACAGCTACTGATATCCTCATCACTGAAAATCTGGAACTTGGTTTTGAACCAGCGGTGTTCGATGCTTTGTCCCGCACTAGAGTGATCCTGCGACGGCAACTGTGTACTCAACAACGAAACATAAATGGCATCGGTAAGCCACCCTGAGTCCCGTAGGAGTACAGACTTTACAATCTCCCATGGTAATGAGAAGGTATCCGCCATGATGAACACCATCTGAGACATCTCCCCAGTCATATCTTCCGCGGTAAGATCCGTATGACAACGCTCTTCTAGCCTGTGATACCACGTGAGACACACGGTGCGAATCTTGCCAAGTGTGGCCAGTATCCCTTCGATGACCTCGGTGGCCTCAGTGAATGCCGGCCCACTGACGATGTGGAGCAGCCGGACCAGAAGGGCGGTGACGACGGATAATTCGATGGTGAATGACCAGTTCCTTTCAACCCTGTTGATCGCGATGTTTGCTGCTGTGAGAAAGTTACTCGCCATGGCGACGTCCACGTTTTCATGCAGCTGTCTTCGATGGTCTAACCCTGGCGGCCCGGTGCGGTAGAGACACTGGAAGATGACCAAGCGATTCACCTCTTTGTTCAAATCCACTGTTGGCGAGGCAAGTTGGAGCAGCATATTAGCCCATTGTAAATGTCTCCCGTAGGGCAACAAAGCAGTCTGATGGAACTCCTCAGGGAGATAATCGGCTGGAATCCGGGAAATATGCGCCACCGCCTCATTGGGATTCACTGAGCCGTAGCCTTGCTCTTTGCCGCCATCCATTACAACAGGCTGCAGGTCATCCGTCGTCTGAATAAACGCATCAAGAACTTGATGAGACTCCCGTAAAATCCCAAAGCGGGTCTGATGCGGAACAGCCTGTGACAACTTTAAATCGCTCCCCTTAAATAGGATGACATGCTTGAGTCGTTCGGAGTAGAAATTCCATTTTGTCGTGTGATTTATCAGCACGGTGTCTAGGGTCGCTACTGAAACTTGGATACGTTGACGAGTCGTCCTTCTGACGGGTCGTTGGTGTGTTACTAAGCGGATTGGTTGTTCATGGACTATAAACTCCCGGGCATCCTGAAGGAACTCCTTCATGGTTGTGAAATTTGAGTCGTCGCAGGTTAATGTACATTGTAACACGCGGTGAATGGTAAAGCAGCACTCTGTCCACGTGGTAAGCCACTTTGGCGGATCCATAGCGACAATGAATGTATTCCGATGCGGGCCAGCCGGGGGAAACAACTCTTCGTCAATAGCAATTGTCATCTTCATTGCCTCGCCATGCGCGTCACAATGAATACATGGCAAAACATGTTTTTCAAACTCCACCTTGTCACCGTCCTGATCAACCATTGTTTCTCGAACATAAACACATGTATACTTGGCCGACTGCGCCATTAGAGCGTGATATCTGGCCTTGGCTCTTTCAAACTCGGCCGTTTTCCGTCGTTTACATCTTTTGATATGTTCCTCGGCACGAAGGGCAACTGTGGCGTATTTTGGATCTTCGGCGTAAATCGCCTGGTGGATACCATTTGGGGAACCAAACGTGCTACAAACAAGGTTGAACCTGAATTGGCTTTCACGAAGACGACGGTCCATGTATTGTTCGATATCACGAAGCACGCGGTAATCAGCTTCGTCATCAAGAACAAGATTATTTTTCCATTCCATGGGAAACGAAGGAGACCACATTGACAACTGGGGGAATACCTGAAGACAAGCTTTGTCTGCAAGAATCCACATGACCATGATAGCCAACGTAGATCGAGACATGGCAATGGGATTATCAGAGCAAAGATTACGCCAATTGACGTAATCCAACATCCAGGAATTGAGCCTCTCCGCTGGTATTGTTTGTAACTTGGGACCACCTGAGAAAAGCCAGTTCTCAAAGTTGAGAATACGTATCCTCGATTGATCTCGTGCTACCCCCACTAATATCCCATCTTTCGGATCACAGAAATCAGACTTGATCGTCAGCCCATGAACGACCCCTGTGGAACTTGTCGGACGGGAACTATGTTGTAGAGTCCCAATAAAGGAATCTAACAAAGGAAACTCAAATTCGACTTTGAAGTTACTTGATGCTTCAAGGATAGCCTCGGTATCGATGGTTTGTATATTCGCCGCCACAACAAGCTTTGCCCGTGATTGTAACAGCGCATGACAAGTGTCGAGAATGTGGTTGATCTGTGTCCGTAATGGTGCTAGGATGACGGTCCCACGACGCTCAAGTTTGTCCAGTTTACGGTTTATCCCACACATGATCATGTGAAGATTTTCCGATGGCATGGCATGTAAATGGATCATGGGAACGGCATGCATGACCAAATGAAGCATGAATAACTTGTACTCCTCGAGAGAATCATCGCCAAGTAGGTGTTGTAAGATCAGGCGCAGTGTAACCTTTAGAAACAGGAGAAATGGTGACCTTCTCCATGGTGGGGCCTCATCACTGTAAAAGATTTCATTCTGGGAACGCTTGGTGATTGTTGTCACAGGACATGATTCCCCGTGTGCCAACAATGAAGACACGAGACTTTTGCCAATAATGATAGAAGATACAGCCTCCTTATTCTCGGGTACGCGGTCCCCGTTTTTCGATGTTGTGAATTGTACATTATTGAGTGCGTGGGTACTCATAGTTTGGAGAAAGGTACTGTAGGCGTGTGATAATGGCGTGGCGGCATTGTTCCGGACGAAATGACGAGATTCTACGCGAACACATGTGTCTGGATAGCGTCGATGGAGTCGTCCTGTTGATCGGTAAACGGTGTGATTCTCCGTTTCCAACTCAAAGGTATGGAACAGCAAGTGTGGATGTAGACGTTCAACCAGGATCCCCGCATTCTGCAATTCGACATACAAAGGAACAAAAGCAGCTATATAATTTAGCGTCAAAGTTAGCTCCCACTTGTTTCTAAAAATTAGGCGTCCAACAAGGAAAAAGAACAAAAAGAACAAAAAAAAAAATAACCCTTCTTTTTGTAGGGCGTGTGATTCTTCTCTTCCTCCTTCTTCGTTGTACTACATCAATTCAACGAAGCGGGACGACGTCCTAAGGGACAAAACTTACGTTGGTCAGAGCCACCAGACTCGGCAGCGAGAATCCCTAACAATTCATGCTCAAGCACAGACTTCTCAATCGTCGCCACACAAGCCAACCCATGGATTCGGTCCAAGAGCGTAAACGCCTGTCTCGCGCAGTCCCAAACGCCCGTGTGTCGGGCCGTAGCCTCCGAGGTGAGTAGCGCCGCATGGAATGAAGACAGCGCCGAGAGGAATACATCCAAGATGGTTTGGGGGGCATGACTATTCCTGTCGGATGCCGATGGTCGGGTCCGTGGCCGAAAGATGTGGTTGAGTAAGTAGATGTGGCTGTCATGATCTGCCATTTTCTCATATTACGGTGGGGTGAGGAACAGGAAGCTATGTATGCTAGAAACCCAACAAAGTGAAAACAAAAGCTGGCGGAATGACAACGGATGCGGGTTCGGATGCGGATTTTCGGAAATTGAAAGGAACGATCTTGCGCGATATGGCACAAGCGGTTTATGAGAAGGAGTAGTTGTATTTTGGTGATTGAAGATGTTGGTGATAGTGAATGACGTTTGAATTCTGGAGCCTTGGGTCTTTTTTTTTTTTTTTTGCTGAGGGAACGAGCTCAACTTTGCGTTTAGAGCAATGGTAAGAATAAGACGAGGATTAAATGTGAAAAGTGATTAATGGATGAATGGCACACAAATATGCGGGATTAGGCTGAGCCTTGCGATTTTGTCAATTACCCCTCACTCAGAGTAACTTTGAAAGATTCCACTTTGTTTTTTTATCGAACGAGGAAGTGAATGAATATGTGCATATGTACATACATATCAACAGGGCAACAAAATGACAAAACTCAACGATAAAAGACAGACGGCAAGACGGAGCCTTATCTTAGTTAGCCGGTTATATGTCTGTCTATACAAAGTACATATAAACAGATATATATGTGCAATACATGCAACATGCCCCTCATATTTCCTACTCTGAAAGTTGTTCTTCTCTCATCTTCTCTCCTGCACGGCGACGAAATTCCCCGGCTTCTGATTGGTACCACTTCACGCCCATATCCGCCCATCACCGACGACCGGGCCATGCTAGAGTAAGGTCTAGAACAGCCCTTTTCGAGAAAGTCAGATGTGTACATACAATAAGCATGTTTGGTCACACCAGATTATTGGCATGTATCTAGGTAGGCTAAAAAAGGGAAACACAGGACATGGAAGGGAGAAAAAAGTAGAGTGAACATGTAGAAATGCAACTGTACATACAAACCCATGCTTGATCCGTGGGTTCAACGGAAAAAGTACCAGCCATTCTTTTTTTTGAGCTAGTTGTGGAAAGTCCTATCGACACCTGATCAGTATGTATGTGTATGTACATATATATATGTATATACGTTTCCAACAAGTCTGTGATGTAACCATTGCAAAAAGTGCACTTTTCAGTCCACAATAGTCGGAGAAATAAAGCAAAAGAGGGACACGGAATACACATTGTTTGCATGTCCAACAAACGTGTTACATCCACGGGTTTGGGTTTGTCATAACCCTAACAACGACCAATATACCACGCCCAGGAAATAAAAAGATCTGTCTGTAATTATGGTCTGATGATCTCAGTTGATTGTTTTCTTTTGGAAGTTTGGTGATTGGATATCAAAAAGTACGGACGTAGGGTGATCCCTCGGGCGGCCGGAGCCGAGAATTTCATCTCCGATTGCAGTTACTTTTGCAAGAAACATCCCCCATCCCGCCCGGTTAGCTCAATCGGTAGAGCGTGAGACTCTTAATCTCAAGGCTGCGGGTTCGACCCCCGCATTGGGCTCAAATCCTAATGCTCCGGACTATCCGGAACATCTCGAACCATCGGGAAATGTAACTTTTTGATGGTTTTCTCGACAATCGGCCGGTTGCTTTTTGGTGGACTTTTTTTTTTTTACCGGGGCTCAGGTGGAGATCGATATGGAGAAAATCGATGGTCTGTGCACGCTGTCAGTGGGTTGGATTTTATCCTATTGTAGTGGGAAAGCACGAGCGGGAAGAACAACAACTGTAGCGGCAAAGTTACGCAGACACCTCGACGGTTAGACGGTTAGACGTCATATATGCGTGCCTTGAGATGCCGGTGGACCAGAAAGTAGGGACCATGGCATTTGCTAGCTAACAAAAGCTAAGGTAAAGCAAAAGTAAGCTAGGATGAAGAAGAAAGGACCGAGGCCCTGTATGACGTGGTTTATCGGAACCAAAGGATTCCGGGAGGGAAGGAAGAATACCAAAGCATAGGATAGGGAGTTGACAATTAACAAGAGTACTTTTTTCTATCTAGCCTGGGTAATTACTGTATTGTAAATAAATGTGAATTTTCAACGACAGTTTATCAACAAGACGGGTTAACCGGCGACGACATTGCAATTTTTGATTTTTCACGAGATTCAGATATACCAAAATGATGCCAGAATCAGGGAATGAACAGCGGGAAAAGCCGGCAAAGAGGCGGGCGCAAATGAGTTGTGACCGGTGCAAGATGCGGAAGACCAAGGTAAGCAGGGAAAAGTGACGTCTGACGGTGGCTATTTCTAACGTATCATCATGTCTTAGTGTGTCGACCCAGGTAATACATGACTATCCCTTCAACCTTTATAACGACTTCACAGACTGACAATTCAATCACTAATCAAGTCCCCGGACCATGTCAATTCTGCGCCTCGATCAACGCCGCCTGTCACGTCGACGTATCGCGCCGTCGCCAACGGCCATATTATCAGGTGTCTGAGGAGGAATTCCGCTATATGACGCGCGCCCTAGAACATTTCATGCCAGAGACGACACTTAACTTAGCGAATTTGCGCGACTTTGTACAGAATATTTCGGACGGCAAACATGTGGAGAAACCGGGGATGACGGTACGTTCCCCGGCGGGGACCGATGGGTCCGGGTCACGACCAGGTACATCAGGGGCAGGTGCGGAAAAAGGCGATATGGATTTGCCGATGGAGCCATTTGATGGAGTTTTTAATAGGACGCCGTGGTTAATGAGGGATGCGAAAGGCATAGAACGTGTGTATCCCCTTTCAGAGTGATCGCCGCGCAAACTAACATGTTTTTGAATAGGCTTTATTGCGCCGAGAAGTGCCCAGACCTTCCAATCAATAGTAACAAACCGACTACACCCGGCGATCCCGCAACCTATCCGCCCGCCAACGCCACCTTCCTCAATGCCGCTACCCCATAGAGAATCCGCGCACCCAAGTACACAAGTGTTCCTGCCTCGTCGCGATCTGATGGATCGCTGTCTGAATCGGTTCTTTGCAGAGATTCACTCTGTTTATTGGTTATTCCACAGAGAGACGTTGGTGGGTATTATCGATGGCTTATACGCCGGGAATAACCGGGTAGCAAGCTTACAGATGTTATGCTGTTTATATTGTATTTTGGCGTTGACGGGAGAGAGCGAGGCGAAGAGGTGTGGAGTGGAGGTTGATGCGCATGAGGATCCGTCGGCAAAGTACCTTTTGCTAGCGAAAGGAATGGTGGGCGAGCTATATGACAAGGCAGATATCGACTCTGTCAGGGCATTTTGTCTTTTGGTAAGTTTTGATATGATCCGTCAAAGGGACGCAACTAACAAGATCTAGGCTTTACTTCATCACCCAGTATCGCCTCAACAAGCATACTTCTATTCATGCGCTGCAGTGAAAGTCGCCTGTAGTCTCGCCTTACCCATAAAACACAAAATCACCACCCAAACCCATTGCGACCAGGAAATCTCCGCTCGTCTCCTCATAACAGTCTACATTCTCGACCTCGATGTATCCCTTCCGCTCGGTTATCCACCGGCTTTTACAACTGACGACTTCATATCACAACAGCTGTCACCCACAAGCGAGCAGATTCTTTGCGTAGACAGTTTCTCACCACCGGGATACCAGAACTTAACAGGTCGGCTTAGTCAGATTGCCAGAGCGGTCTTGTCAAAGATGTATCCATCACTATACTCGGATGAGCCGAGATGTTCATTACGAGAGGCGTTGGGGGTTATTTCGGATTTAAATGCGTGGTGGGGCGCATTGCCAGAGGCATTCTTACGACCAGAGAGTGCAGCGCCGGGGGCAATGAGGGCCGTTTTCATGCTTCATTTGAGATATCACATGTCTATGATGGTGGCAACGCGGCCATTCTTATTATACGCAATTGATTCCACGGAAGGGGAGACGACCCCGCGCATGCTCGTATCCAAGGAACTTTTGGAAACGTGCATCTCCGCTGCCGGCAAAACCCTCGACCTTTGCCAAGCCCTCCAATCACTCAATCTCCTCTCCGGACTCGTCGCTATGGACATATTCGGGTTGATCGACTGTATCCAGATCTTCCTTCTTTTTGTAGTAGCCAACACCCAAAACCACGCACACCTCGCGCAAACCTATCTCCGCAAGATTCACGCCACACTCACCATTCTCGCTACAATGGAACAAACACCAGCAGTACAAGCCGCCCGACAATCCATTGCGTATCAGATGCGACTACGGGGTATCCCTGAGCCGACGAATCCACAGAGTCACAGACAGGAGAACCCTGGGAATTCAGCATCTGCGGGAGTCGTCTCGATGGGAGAGATGCAGAGTGTTTTACCGTCTACAGCGCCGCCTGTGATGAGTGGCATGTTACCAACGTCATTTGGCACACCCCCCAGAGTCGATATGGGCTTTGATTCGCTGTTTACCGACTTGAATATTACATTCCCCATGGGTTTCTATGGAGCTGGCGAAATGGGCGGGGACGCGACCAATGCGAAAAACGTCAACGCCAATTTCATGGGTGCTTTAGGAACGGATCTTACTGGTGCAATGGATACAGACGACTTTGGACCTATGGTTTAGATGACATAGAACCCTTGACCCTTAGATATATTATAGAATTGTTTTTGTTTTTGAGCATTTGCGAATGTTTGTGATGAGATGGTGGGTCGCAACGACGGCTCGGAGACGGCTCGCATTTCGGTTAAACCGAGGAGTAACCTTAGAGAAGCGGGGTTAAGCAGGTACATGCATATTTTGGGGTAAAGAAACAGGGAGATGGTAAGTTATTTTGTTTGTTGGTTGTTATACATCTTGAGTATAAGTGGGTATAGTAGTAAGTGACGTCACTAATTGGCTTGATTTGATTTGGACTAACTGTGTAGACGATGACGGTTCCCCCGCAAATGATCCTTCTCGGGGACTCACTTATTGAGTTTTCTGTTCCTGTTACAGATGGGTTCTCTTTTTATGCGGAATTACAAAATTGTGAGTTTTTTACACTGTTTGAGGTTACATAAATATATTAATCTGTCAGATTACCTTCGCCGATATGACGTTGTAAACCGTGGATACTCCGGCTGGACTACGCAAAACATTCTCGACAACTTCGAAAACATCATTCAGCCATACACCGCCGGCTCTGCCCGTATAAAATACATTGTATGTGATCTGTCTTCTCCGTCGTACCCCGCTAACAAACCAGGCCATTCTTCTCGGCGCCAATGATGCCTGTCTTCCACTCCCGACCACCGGGCAACACGTCCCGATAGACAGATATCGCGCCAACCTAAAAGCCATCATCAGCCACCCAAATCTCCTTTCTCATGATCCTCAAATCCTCCTCGTTACGCCGCCGCCTCTCGACGAAATCAAATCTACCCCGCTGGATATCGCCGCTGGCCATCCTTCGGCCACACGTACCTCTGCAGTGACTGCTGCGTACTCGGCCGTCGCAAGGGAAGTCGCGGAACAGACTGATGGGGTGATTTGTGTTGATTTGTGGAGAGGATTGATGGAGAAGGCTATTGAGATGGAAGGGAAGAATTTCAACCCCGACGACTACGACGGTGCCTGGTTAGGTGACCCTAAGACTGGTCGTCAAGGTGGCCTTGACGACCTTCTCCGTGATGGTCTACATTTGACCGGTCTCGGCTACCGCACTTTCTACTCCATCTTATTAGCTCAACTTCCCATCGTTTCCCAAGATGTAGATGCCCGCACCGATTATGTCCTCCCGTACTGGCGTACAATCAACCCTTCATCGGTCAATCCTATTCCCCCGACCCAGTAGATAGAACACCCTAACCCTACCACCACCCCCACGTTGGACACCGGTGACCCCCACAATCGGTAGTTCGTGTGGACTTTCCTTATTGGCGGGCGCCACAAGACGCCTCGCGTGGGTTTTGCTGGGGTGGGGAGGTGAGGAGTTGTCGAAGGCAGATTTAGGCAGATAATGAGAGTCGTGATGATTTTTAACAATTCGTGTGTAATAATTTTCCGTGTGTGGTAAATTGATATTTTCATTGACCATTTTACTCTGGTGGTTTTCCCCTCACCATTTCATCATTTCCAAGATCCGACGAACCAATCGCTAGAATCAGCCGCTTCAATTCCATTTATTCAAGCACCAACGCCATCTCCATCTCCAAATTGACTCTATTTCCTAAACAGCATCACCAAAAAGGAATCTGCCTTTCATTGATCCGCCATAGCTTGCTCATCTAAAGAATCCAGCAGCAATCCCAATTGCCCCCGACGCCCCGGCATCGTCACCTGGACGCCGACCCGCGCCAGTTCATCCCCACCACGAGACACGCCCCGACGCCTTCTTCAGTATCTTCACCACAATTAACAGCAACAACCCCCGTCTCTCCATCCACAACCGACGCCTCATCATCAGCCGCTGCCGCTACTACCTTCCACGTTTGCCGCCCCGATACTCGCACAACCGGCCCCGTCGTCTCTCCGTTCTATTCTCGACGGCTCCCCCGGACATCCCGTGGGCGCCGTGACTCGCCGGGTAGGCCCCGCTATGGATACCCGGTTCGTGGTTAATAGGGATGAGTTTCACAGTTTGCAGTCCGAAGTTAAACACCATGCGGAACGGCTGAGTAGGTTGGAGAGACGGCAGCAGGATGATGCGGCGTTGAAAAGTGTTTGGAATTCGCCGTTTCCTAGTGTTTTGGCAGGGACGCCGCAGCAAGGTAAGTTTACACGAGAGAGGAACTTGCGGAAATTTTGGCTTTTGTCTAACTTTTGTCTGTTTTAGAACCCGTTGATCCTACCAACCCAAATGATTACTTCGATCTTGATGAACACGGCGACCACCTCCTCGGATCCTTAACACTCGACCCCTCGGATGACGAGCCTATTCGTCGCGGTGCTGCCTCCCGAGCCAATAGCGTACGATTTGCTGAAAGTGCCTTTCACCCGGCAAGTTGGAACACGCAGCCTCGCGCTTCCAGTGAATTCAACCTCAGCCGGCCTGGTAGTGGGTTAATGATGGAACGAACACTCTCGCACAAATCAGACGCTAAATCGGATGGACGCCATAGTTCGACGGGCCATTCGATTTATTCGGGGGTTTCTGGGCGCGCTAGTAGCCTGGGGATGGGCCCGGACGACGAGGATGAAGATGAGGAGGACATTGATGTTCCGGTGCCACCGCCAAGTTTGTTCATCATGGGGTCTGTGCCGAGTATTGTCCGGTGTTGGTTGACGCCAAGGTTTTCGCATGAGAGTTTATTGTATGCGGACATTTGCACGGGGAGTCAGAAGTCTACGTTGGATTTCAGCTTGGCAAAGGAACTTGATTTGCATCATACATTGGAGAGAGACATCCATGGAAACTACACGTTGA
Source organism: Huntiella bhutanensis (assembly GCA_002018275.1). Classification (NCBI taxonomy): domain Eukaryota; kingdom Fungi; phylum Ascomycota; class Sordariomycetes; order Microascales; family Ceratocystidaceae; genus Huntiella; species Huntiella bhutanensis. The sequence goes on from MJMS01000125.1 coordinate 24,806, forward strand.
CAATGCCGGTATATCTCGCCGAGGCGATTATCACCCAGCCGCATTCACGGCACGCTACGAATTTGCACCAAATCCCGAGCATCATGGTCACGTTCGAAGTAACGGGGCTCGATAACACCGGGCAGTCTGACTCTGTGGGGTTGAAGATTTTCATCGGCAGTGATGCGCTACGGGCCAACTCTGCAGATGTATTATTGTCGCAGAATAAGGTGGTTTTGTACAGCAAGGAGCGGGATAAGTTGGCGGTTCCGTTTGTTAGACCCGAGGATGAAGCAGTGTTCAGGAATATCACGACAGTGCATCTTTCCCGCGTTAAACCTTTGGTTAGATTAGATGCTACAGCCACACCGTTTGTGTATGGTGGGGAGAGTAAGGTATCTTCCCAAGCTGCATCTCGATCCGTCTCCAAAGGTCCTGAATCTCGAACAGCCACCAAAACACCCGAGCCACCACGTACCACTCCTACCCCCGCAAGCACGACTAAATCGTTAACGGCCGAAGACTCATGGCACGATCCATCCTCCTCCAAATCCACCACGCTCACTACTCCCTCCAACACTAGCACGCGTTCGGAGCAAAGCGAGCCTGACAAGTCCTCTATGCCCTCTATAACGCCGACATCCGCAGTCGACAAACGGCGCGAGTCGAATGCTGGAATCTGGGGGTCTTGGCGGAACGGCCCGGTCAGTGAGAGAGATGGGCTTAGTGGGTATCAGCCGGCTGGAAAGGGTGGACGGACAATGAAGATTTTGAAGCCTAGTAGACCGGCGGCCGGGCGGAAGGAGAGTTTGGGGACTATTACTACGGGGAAGAAGATAGATGACAAGGAGAAGGACAAGGAGGGCAAGGTTGCTGATAAAGAGAAAGACCCCAAGGAAGGAAAATCCCGCTCTTCAAGCACTGCAGGACCGCCAACTGGTCTTGCTTTTTCCTGGATGAGCGGGTCCGTCTCGGGGACAGGTAAGATGGGTGGCGACTAACTAGATAAGGCAAATCAAAATATATTATAACTAGAGAAGCGTAACCTTTGCTTTTTCCAACCAGGCGGTATCGCCTTTAATGGTGCCGTTTTGCAGGCCGTAAAGAGCGTCGATAAAAGCTGTTTGAAACGATCCTGGACCGCCAACGGAGGATTTCTCGGCCGCGATCTCGGCCGCAACTTCGAAGAGGATGAGTCCGGCGAGGAGACTGATCATGGGGTCTTCCGTGGGGTTTCTCACAGCGAGAACAGCGGAGAGAACGGTGCCAAGGACACATCCCGTCCCGGTGACGTTACCAAGTAGGTAATGACCATTCTCCACCGCGAAACATCTGGTCCCGTCGGAGATGACATCGGTTGCTCCAGTCATGACTACCAGTGATCTTTCACGGGCAGCGAGGTCTTTGCAGAGTTCTGCTTTCTCGGGGAGTGTCATTTCAGAGGATGAGTCGACACCGCGTTGTTGTGGGGCATCTTTGAGATAGAGAGTGGTGAGCTCTGATGTGTTGCCTTTTAATAGGGTGAAGTGGATCCTGGAAAGGAGGTGAGCTGAGGCAGCTCGGCGGGCGGATGTGGCGCCGGCGCTGGGAGGGTTAGTTTCTGGGACATGTATATGTATAGGCAAGGAACTTACCCAACGGGATCAAATACTATAGGGCGTCCCAAGGCGTTATACTCGGAGCCAGCCTTGACGTAATTCTCAATAGCCTCGTTGGTTGCCGTGCCCATGTTAATAACCAAGGCACCCCCAAGGCGCGCCAAATCGCCCGCTTCCGCCCCATTAAGCGACATAATCGGCGACGCACCCACCGCCAACGCCACATTCGCAGCAAAGTTCTGAACGACCTGGTTCGTCATGTTATGTGATAGCGGCTTCTTATCAGCAACCCGTTTCCACACGTCGGGAATTCCTGCAAGGAGCGTGGCAATGTCCGACGGGAATGCCCGGGTAGGTAAAGCAGAGAGTGGTGGGGTGGTGATAGCCTTGTAGAGAAGCGCGGAAGCGTCCTTGGGAGATTCCGCGGCGATGATTGCAGAAACGAGGGCGACGCCGTCGAGAGATTTTGTGGGGGTGCATGCTTGGTGGAGAACTCTGCTTACATTACCGGCGTTAACACCACCGATACAAACCGTATCCACGTTCTCAAAACCCGCCATCTCCATATCCGCCAAGATGTCACGAACCCCGCTAATCCCAATAATACCTTTCGTATCCGTCTTCGTCTGCGTCGCAAAGACGGTTCCGATACCCAGATAATTGGCTCCATCACGGCAAGCCGCGAGCGCTTCGGTGGTGTTCATGGCCGTGACACCGATGATTTTGTTGGGGCCGAGGAGGGACCGCGCGGTGGCTAGGGGGATGTCGTCTTGGCCGATGTGTACACCGTCTGCGTCAATGGCGAGTGCCACGTCGAGACGGTCGTTGATTAGCAGAGGTACGTTGGCGGCACGACAGACGGAGAGGAGAGCGCTGGCTTCTTGGATCATGGTTAAGGTGGCGGTGTTTTTCACGCGGTATTGTACGATAGTCACACCGCCGGCAATTGCCTCCCGGACGACCTCGGTGAGGTCCCGGTCTCCGAGAATCCCGGGCGTACTGTCTGTCACCAAGTATAACGTGTAATCAACCATTTTCACCTGTCACATTAAACTTCCAAGGAAACATCTCAATTGTCATGTCATGACTTATATAAATCTATAATCCCTGTTATGCATGCGTCATAAGCGGGGCATTTCTAACCCTAAATACTTGACCAATTCACGGAGTTAAGAAAGACCTCCCCGTTAAGGTCACCCCATACGGAGTCTTCTAGGCCTTGATAAACGGGGTCGAACATGGTAGCTTCAGGAACGGGATAGTCCCATTCTGGGAAGACGGGTTGTGCGGAACTTGTAGGCATAGGCGGAGGAAGTAGCGGAGTATTACCTAAGCGTGGCATTCGAAGTGGTGTATCTGGACGAGGAAGATTCGGCTGGAAGTGTGTGAAGACGCGTTCTTCCGCCATGATCCGGATTTGTTCCTTTTCTAACAAGGAATGCAGGTGTTTAAGAGTCCCCATGAGACGTGCGAACGGGTCGACTTTGGACCCTGTACCGCGGATCTGAACGAGGGCTTCCATCTCGGCAATTTGTATGCATATCACCTCTGACAAGCCAATGTCCCGGAGGGCACCTAGACGGTCCCACCCGGGGATTTTGAGAGATGCTAGACGTAGAGAGGTTAAAAGGGCGTATGCGAAGTCGTAACTTGCTAGACATAATAGACGCTTAGGGTCGCCTTCGTTGGAAAGAGGGTCTCGTGGGTCATATGACGGGGGGAATCGAAGGGATAAATGGGTTTTGAGAGAGCGAGAAAGTGACGATAAGAGAGATAGACGTGGTGTTCTAATATGTGGGGTTATTTCGTCGAGAAGAGATGGCGAGTATAAAAGGGTCTGGGCCGTGGCAATATGTGACAGGAGCGTGGCTATAAAAGTTAGTTACTGTAGACAACCGAGATTCAAAAGACTTACGATTCTCTTTATATCCCGCGGCAAGATCACTTTTAAACGTATCCAATCGCTGAGCATAATCCTTAATAAACTCCTCAATCGCCACTCCCGACCGAGTCCGTCCCGTAACACAAAGCTCAGGATACACAACCTCCCTCGAAATCCTTTGCGACAGTACCTGCATTTTAAGCAACAGCACTAAAAACTCATCACCGGGTAACTCTCCCTCCTTTTTAATAAGCTTAATCCATCCTTCGACGTCAACGTCCATAGTGACATCGGCTTTCTGATTCGTTGTGAACACGCTATAACCAGTTAGCTTAATCCAGTGGAATGCACGGAAAGATACTCACCAACTATTTAGGTACCAAACGCCAGCAAATCCCCTGATGACATTGATTCCGCCGTCTCTTCCGCCGGCTACTATGCCGCGTCCAAGGAAACATAAATTCCCTAGTTGGAAGGCATTCAAATCAAAATGACTCCATGCCATTATCACCAATAAAGCCTGCACCAAATCCACAGCGTCCTTGCCACCACGACAACTCCCCAAGACTGCCTCATTGACTATATCTCGAAGCAGTTCTGTCATCGCATTTCTTTGTCGTTGGCCATCCCAGAAGTCCTCGGTGACTAATATCGCCCTATACAATAACTGCCCCGGCGAGTCCACCGGTACAAACGGGAACAAAGCCGCCCTAGTAGCCTTATACGACTCAAGTTTCCCGGGATCGTGCCCTTCTTTCCCTTCTTTCCCTTCATCACTAGCCACCGGACTAGTCCCCGGCGGACTAGGAAATAGATGACCTAGAGTAATCCCGCCCTTCCTCTCTTTATTCCACGGCCCCGCACAATCCGAAGACGTCGGTGTAGGCGTATCCTCCGGCGCAGTAACTCGCCTCGCCAACTCTTCCAACCGCCTCTCTAACTCCGCAACTCTTGTGACACGACCTTTTCGTAACTTCGGCTTGGCGGTGGAAGCTTGAGAGGCGCATGGCTTGGTGAGCCGGTGACAGCGCTCGCATATTGAGGTTCCGGGGGGGCCGGGGATGCATCGAGCTTTAGCTTTGGCACAGGTTGTGCATGCGCGGGGACCTTTCTTGAGATTTGATGACATTTTTGTGATGAGAATATTGACGAAAGAAGAAAAAATCGCGATTCAAAATTATCGTGTCTAGTCGAAACGGGTATTATATCAAGGCACTAACACCGCCAACGGAGACGGGTCGATTTTGACTCCGTCTCCGTTTCCAGAAGTATGCCTACACTTTGTACCGTGATGTGTCAGCAGACTTATGATCTGATCGGAGCAATACACCATTATGTCCGTGTCACCCTAACCCTATTCTAAACGGGTAACACAAACTACATCTACGATCCTACTTTAACGTCATATTCTACATCACATAAAGATTCAATTAGATAAGATATAAGTAGCTCTAGCACGAAGCGAGCAAGTTCAATTGAAAAAGGGTAGCTAAGCTAAACGAAGGTAAAGGAGAGAAGAGATCACAGAAGAAAAACTTTAAGCCGAGGCCGAAACAGCCTGCTTAACAACACCGCGCTCAAGCAACGCCTCGGCAAATCCCTCCTGCTTCCCATCCGAAACAATCTCCTTAACCTCCCCACCAAGACCCATCTGCTCCACTGTCCAAATGGGCTCTTCAACATGATCCGTCCCAACACCCAAGAAACCACCCTCGGAAGCCCACTCCGCAGTCCGTTTAATGCCCAGATCCTTCCAAATCTCATCCAGCGCGTCAACAAGCGCATCTCTCAAGTCCTTGGTATGGCCCGGAGTCGGGGTAATCCGGAGGCGTTCCTGGCCGCGCGGGACGGTAGGGTAGTTGATGCTTTGCACGTAGATCTTGTAATTGTCAAGAAGAAGGTCGGAGGCCTTCTTGGCGAGAGAGGCGGAGCCGACGAGGACGGGGATGATGTGGCTGGGGTTAGGGATGACGGGGATTCCGCGGGCCGAGAGGGAGTCTTTGAGAGCGAGGGTGTGCAGTTGTTGGAGGTGGCGGTCGCCGGGGTAGTTCATTTGGTACTCGATAGCCGTCTTGGCACCCGCCATGACAGCCGGGGGGAGGGACGTGGTGAAGATGAATCCGGGAGTCAACGAGCGCATGGTATCGATGAACGCCGCTGATCCGGCAATATACCCACCAACGCAACCATACGCCTTACCCAGCGTTCCCGTGATAATGTCGATTCTATCCATGATAGTCCCCTGTTTCTTTCCATCTACGTGCGCTTGCCAGTCAAGGTGCTCAGCGACACCGGCACCGTGGGGACCGTACATGCCTACAGCGTGGACTTCATCGAGGAAGGTAAGCGCACCGTATTTCTCGGCAAGGTCGCAGATGGCTTCGATGGGGGCGATGGATCCGCACATGGAGTAGACACTTTCAAAGGCGATAATCTTGGGTTGATCTCTAGGCAGAGCAGCAAGCTTTGTCTCCAGATCAACAAGATCGTTATGCTTCCAAATGATCTTGGTAGCGCCCGAGTGACGGATTCCCTGGATCATACTAGCGTGGTTCAGTTCATCGGAGAGATAAACCATGTTGGGAATTTTACTTCCCAGCGTCTCCAAGACCGTATCATTAGCCAAATAACACGAGTTGAAAACCAACGCACCCCCCTTCCCGTGAAGTTTCGCCAAAGTCCCTTCCAACTCTACCGCATGTCGGTTATGTCCTGAGATGTTTCTCGTTCCACCAGCTCCAGCACCGTATTTATCCAGAGTCTCCTTCATCGTGCGGACTACATGGGGGTTCCGTCCCATACCGAGATAGTCATTGGCACACCACACGGTAACCTTGTCCGCTTCAGAAGACTGGTGAGCCAACGGGAACTCAGCGGCCAGTCGATTAATGTTGTTGAAATAGCGATAACTCTTATCCGCCTTCTTCTTGCTCAATTGGCCCGAATACCAAGCTTCATAATCAAACGGCGGTGAAGACGAGGTAGGAATATCCTTTGCAATGGACTCATGAGCTGTCTTGTGTTAGCCACGTGCCTTCAAAAAAAAAGCAAAATCAACCCACCCGTCTGCTTGTTAGCAAAAACAGCAGCATCAGCCTCCCTCGCAGCAGTCGCCGAAGCCGAATGCAACGCCCTCTTCTGCGCAAAAGCATGCAACCCACGAAGAGTTCTCCCGGAAGAAGCCGGCTTCCCAGTGGCCGAGACCGCAGCCTTAACGACCGCAGAGGCGGCAGAAAGAGCGGCAGTCGTCGAGTACTGCGCCGACATGGTCTTTCCCATGACGGGGCATCTCAAGGCCAAGGTGGATGACGCACCAGGGGTGGTCTTTAAAAAGGGACAAACAGCGCGAGATTGACGAAGGATAGCGTCCATTTTGACGGTGTCTTTGCTAGCAGAGGACTGTCGTTTTTGCAAGAAAAGTAACAATGTATTTTATTCAAACTTGGCACCAAATAAATTTACCGCCTCAGATGATTTGCTAAGCAGCCCATCCTTCGGTGATTCTAATATGTAAAAAATCCCACTAAATCCTTAGAATTATGTACACTGTGATTGGTTGATTTTCCAACGTATGCCCTGATTTTCAGGTGCCGTTTTACGAATTATCCTAATTGGGGAACCCGAGTGGACCCTAATGATTGACCGCTAGTGTAACGCGGGATTTATGGTGTGATGTGTGCAGATGGTCTATGGGTCTTATTATTTTGGTTTGTTGAGACGACGCTTGCGGGCGATTAGCGAGGCTAGTTGGAGGTCTTCATTATTTTGCGAGTTTTGGGCGGCTGCGGGCTTTTGGAGCCGGTTTAGGTGCGCGAGGTGCTGGGGAGATGTTAGTACCTGCTCCGATGATCGGGGAGAATAAACTTACTGATGGGTCTTGATGTTTTGGAGCCGATGAGCTGGAGGCAGTGGGAGGGTTCACCGTAGGGGAGTTACGTCTTGGTGAAGCAGGTTTATTCACCCTGTCAGAGTCTCCATCCAAAGCCCGTCCAATAACCTCGGAAATAGCCACTGTATCTTCAAAAACGCCTCGTCTCCCCCCGTCATCTTTCTCAGACATGCCCGCCCGAATTTCCAACAAACCACGAAGTCCTTTTTCCCCAACAGCTTTACTTACTCTCTCTTTCTCTCTGCGTAACTCTTTATCCGTCAGATCTCCCCGAGCAGCCCATTCTATACTCATCCCAGCAAGTCCAAGTTGCACGGCCACGGCAAAGTTCGGGTCCGAGAGTAACTCAACAAGAAGTTTCTCACGGGCTCGTCGGACAAAGTCGCCAGATAGAGATGACATTAGGAAAGTGGCTAGGCGGGTGGCTGCTGAGATATGTGCGGCGTTCGGGGAACTTGAGGGTCCAGAGAGATTGTGGGTCATAGATGCCCGGTGGAAGAGGCTCTCCAGGGTTGTTGTTAAAGCTAGAGATGGAATTGCGCGGGAAGCTGGAAGAGGAGGTACAGGTGTAGTCTTCTTCTCCTTTTCCTTTCCCTTTTCCTTCTCTTTCGCTTTCCCCTTTTCCTTCTCTCTAGACGTCACTTCAAAGCCACCATCCGTAGATGTAGATGTCCCAGGTAACGTGATAGGTAACCTTGTAGAAACCACCTCCTCAGTCGACCCCGTCTCACCTTGCGTTGCCAACAGAGTTTGATATCTCTGAATCACAGGTTGCTCGTGATACGGGGTAGCTGACTGACTCTGTGTCGTTTGACTTTGTACCTTCTTGCCCGTCCCACCCATCTTCTCTCTTGCCTCAATGGCCTCAATCTGGTCACTGATCTGAACCCTGTATTCCTCTGGAACCACAATATCAGCTTCAGGTTCAGCAAAGGTGTCCATGGTATCAACATAGACAACACCTTCTCTCTGTCCACCCAAAACACCATCAAGAACCCCGTCAATCCTTCTGAACCCTTCAACATCCCGCCGTGACACATCATGTAACGGCTTAATCTGACTTCCTCTCTGATAAGCTGCTCTGGGGACAGCCCGACGGTCATCAACAACCGCATCAGTAAGCTGGATCTTGAATACCGTCCGCTGTAACATTTCCCCCTCACAACTACCCGCGCCGAAAAAGCGGTAGACGAAAACCGGCTTACGTTGATTAATCCGATAGGCTCGGCCAATAGCCTGTTGTTCCCAAGACGGATTATACTTGAAGTCTACCAGAATGATACGAGAGGCACCTTGGATATTGAAACCGGTTCCGCCGGCTTTGGTGGAGATTAACATGACTTCGGCGTCACCAGTGGGCGAGTTGAAGGCTGTTACGATGGATAGTCGGTTGCTTACTGAGCCGTCAATTCGTAAGAGGGGGCGGTTATGTTTCTTTAAGAGTGCCTCGAGGTAGTCTAGGACGACAAGATGTTGAGAGAATACCAACACCTTCTCCTTAATCCGACGACATTCATCCAAAATTGAGAAAATGTGTTGAACCCTCCACGAATACTTGATCTCATCGAAATCAGGATACTTCTTGAAAACGTTCAACAGGCTCCGAACAATATCAGGCTGCAACGTCTCCAACCGATCAGGTTCTGACAAGACCCTCTGCAATTTCATTTCAAAACACTTCGGGTGCGTCAAGATAATACACAAGTCATCCAACGCTCCAAAGTCCGTCCGTCCACGATATAACCGGACATACGCCTCATACAACTCCCGTTGCAACCCGTCCATGACCGGAAACGCAATGATGAATTCCTTCTTCTCTGGCATGACATTACTCGGCAGAGACATCAAAGTTGCTCGATCAACCTTGTGTCGCATCTTCTTAATAAGACGTGCTAACAAGGTTCGTGCGAGATACCGGTGGCCTTGGGTTGCTCCGTCGACGTTGGCGTCTTCGATGGGTTTGGCGTATGTGTCTTTGAATTCTTGTTCGCTGCCGAGGTAGTCGGGGGCTACCCAATTGACCATTTGGAAGTATTCTAACGTGTTATTCGCCATTGGACTTCCCGTAAGAGCGATTCTTGCCGTAGTTTTGATTGCTTCGCAGGCTTTGCGGATGTCGGATCCTTTGGTGTTGATATGGTGCGCTTCATCAACAACCACGATATCCGCATTCTCCCGTAGAATCTTGGACACTGCATGGTTCTTTGCAAATAACCTGGCAAACAAATTCTCACTGACAAGAATGATACCAGACCGCTCTTTCCATCTTTCAACCATGACTTGTCTCTCTTCATCGCTCGCATTACTCAACTCTTGAATTAGCGGCATTAAAGATGACTGAGCCCATTTCTCAAATTCTCTCATCCAGTTCTCAACCAGCGCAGCCGGACAAACAATCAAGAACCGACCCTTCTGATATCTCTTCGGGATCTGTCTCCGCACCATAGAATCATCCGACCCCATCGCCTCCAAGATGGAAAGTAATAACGTGATAACCTGCATCGTCTTTCCCAATCCCATAGTATGAGCCAAGACACACCCGTTGCTGGAAACCAACCCGTCATTAGCCACCACATTATCCCAAAGAAAGCGTATACCACGCATCTGAGTATCAAAGATCTCCTTGACTGAAGCCGCAATACACCGCGGTACGAAAATGAACGGGTCGTCGGGCTTCTTAGACATGTTGATGATCAGACGGGCATCTTGGCGTGGAAGACTCTGCATTTGGACTTCGGATTGTTTTGCCAAGAGGACTTTCTGTTGCCAACGGGCTTCTTCACGACGCATCCGTTCCTCGGCATCGCGAGTGACGGATTTCTTAACGTAGCGTTTATTCACCGTTTTGATGTCCAAGTCGACACGTAGATCCGTTTGAAGACCTTCAGACTGTACGGCTTCGTCAACAGCCGAGGGATAAACATCGACGATATCCCAAAGGACGGCGTAGAATTGTTTCGTGTTGGTGTTCCATTGGACACATTGGGCGATTAAAGAACTCTTTAAGCGGAGGAAAGTCTTTTCATCGTGGAATCTAGTCTTTCCAGTTACGAAACCTTCGAATAGACCGATGATGGCCATTTGGGCCATTGTTTGACGAGAGAACATGACGATGGATTGCCGGAAGAATAGTGAGGCGTCGGCTTTGGCTGATTCAACCTTGGCAAACACCTGGAGACGGAGAGCTGTAGACATGAAGTATATAGCTGCAATGAGTAGACGACCTCCATTACCGTGTTTTGCAAGAATAGCCCCGGGAAGAAGTATTTTGAAGCCTGAAGGGACGGCCTTCCATTGGGTAAGATCATAGTTGACAGAGTGCTGTTCTTCACTCCCGGAGTCAGAGTCGGCCCAGGGATCATCAACAGGTGACGGTGACAGGTCAGGCTGAACCTGTGATTCTGGTGCCACCTCTCGTACCGGCACCACTGGCGCTGCCATAGGTACATCTTCATCTTCGGAGTCAGAAATCAAAATGTAATCCCCCGTTTCCATTGTCTGAGGACGAGTAACCATAGGAATGATCGGGATATCCTTTGTGTCCTGCGAAGACGGGACGGCGAAGGGCGTTGAGGGAATGGAGACAGCAGGGGTTTTTGGTTTTGGGGGAGTTTCCGGTCGACGAGACACCGAGGGGGCACGAAAAGGTGGTGGTGCTGTGGGTGTTGGCGGCTGAGAGATAACTGGGGCTTGAGGGATTGTGATTGGTACTGGGTTGGCTTGAAGAACTGGATTTGTAGGGGCTTGGAGAACTGGTTCCGGAATGGCCTCAAGGACTGGCGCTGATGTTGATATCACTGGCTCCAGGACTGGTTCTGGTTCTGGCGAGGGTGTAGCATCATTCATCTCTTCCTCTCTAACATCCACCTCGACTTCCTGCTCACCTACTTGCCCTTCTTCATTTGAATCGTCCTCATCCTCGACAATGAAGCCTCCCAAAGTGCCCACCATCTCTTCAACGTCTTCTCCACTATCACTCGCCACATAATCACTCTTCTTAACCGGCTTCCTAACTTTCTTCGCCGGTGTAGAAACCTCTTTTGGTTCCGGGCCCCTCAACAACGCACCCAACCACCGTGCTCTCTCACGATCTTCAACAGTCAACTCAAGAGAATTCGTTTGATGCCATAACGCTTCTCGAGATGGCCATTGACTTTTATGCATATGTCTCCGCATGTCGGCGATGCGTCCCTCCATCTGGACAAACGTGGTTGCTGCGGTTTTTATCCGGTGGCCAATCTTTTTGGTTTCTCGGCCGGATAGCCAGGTTTTAAGAGCGTTGCGTTGGAGTCTGGGGAGGATGACCTCTTGGAACTGAGAAACAAGGAGGTTTATCCGGTCGTTTATAATTTTGTCCATCTCCTCGGTGCTCAAGTACTTCCTTCTCTCCTGATCCGAGTCCACGTCCATCTCATCCTCGGTATCTTCTTCATCATCACCAGGCTCACCATCGTCAAGATCCTCGCCAGACCCGCCGATGATGAAACTGCCCTCCTCATCAGATCCACCGACTTCCTCTGGTCGTACTCTCCCACCCAACACCGCCGAAACAGCCCGATACGCCTGTCGTGACCACGCAGCTGGTTTCCGTTTCCGCGATACAAATGAGAATGTCTGGCTAGGTTCCTCGTCTGACGAGTCAGTATCGGGGAACCGATTGTGATAACTGAATGTGCTGGTAGAGAATATTGATGGGCCTTTAACTACACCCTTTCCGCCCGGGGTGGTCCTTGATGATTCCCCCGCTGGACGCGCCTCGATCAACGTGGGTATTACCCTCTTTTTCACTTTCTCGTCCGGTTCTCTCGGTGCCTCTACTGGCGTCGGAGTCTTTGGTCTAACAGGGGTACTCTCGACCGTCCTAGCCACCGGTACCGCCGGCATCGCCAAAACAGGAACAGACCCCATACCCAAAGTTGATACCCCGGCACTCCTCAAAACCGGTGTTCCGGAGCCGGACTCTGACCCTCTGGCTTTACCCAACCGACCCATTCTCATCCCTTTCCAGCCTTCATACGCGTCACTTCGCGCCTGTAAATGCGCAATGGCATCCATAATCCACAACAAATGCATCGGCTCAACAATGCCGGCTCTCGCCAGAATCTTCTCTAACCCATCTGGCCAAATATCAGACGTGGTGAGTAACACTCTACCAGTAAGTCGCGTGGATATGAGAGCCTCTTTTAACGCGGTAGGCTCCGGGATTTGATCGGGATCGAGAGCCCATGGCTCATCGGGGTGACAGAGATGTTCAGCGAGAATCTCAGGCGTCCATAAATATGGATCTGTCTGTGTTCTTTCGTTGGACATCTTGCTGCTAAGTACTTGATTAGTTTTTTTTATTTTTTACATGGTCCTCTTATTTGCTACCCAAAAACGACTCACATTATTCTCACGTTGCGAACCTATCTACATCGAAATTCTCAAGTTCCCAGATTACTTTAGTCACTGCCGTTTGAAAAATGGTCTTGTCAATGCCCTATTCTCATCTCATAAACTTCTTCTTTGAAAATTAATACCCCCCCTCTAATCTCAATTTATCGCCAGGATCATCGCAATTCAAACCTAAAAAAAATAATCACCACGGTAATAAGCGCGTTAGGGTTATGATACTACAAACAAGATGGAATTCGAGGACAATGACAGGAAGGAATGAATTGTATCGCTTAGATATTATCGATACCTCGAGGACAATTGAAATTCGGGGAATTTGGAATCCCCTCAATCCTATAGTTATTACGCCTCGAAGAGGGGTAATTGGATTTGAATTCGAAGCACGCGACCGTGGCCGATGATTACCCGGTGGGGAAGTAGGATTCAGTGACGTCACTGAATTTGATTCGTTCCATGTTTCGTTTTAAAAGAAGTGTGTTTCACAATCATCGTGAAGGCGACGCGACAGTGACAATAGTCGGTGAAGTAAATGAATTAAAAAAAAAAGTGAAGAACAATGTATTCAGTCCGGCATTTTTCGCGCGCCAAGGACCCTCTAAAATCTATATCGCCGGTTAAAAGTCTCTCATCTCCGTAGCCACCGGCCTAGGCATCTGGATACCTTCCTCGACGGCCCCCACAGCAAGGGACCCGTCTGACGTAACGACACTGTGTCGACTACTTTTCGTATAGCGGCGCGAATGTTCCTTTGTTCGCACGGCCGGCCACAGATCAATCATGTATGAAAACACATAAAGGGAGAAAATGAATGCAAGCATCCATTCGACAATTGCCGCGCCGTCATATTTGTTTACCGCGGATTGAGAACCGAAGGCGATGGCGAGGACGACTTCGACGACGATGAAGATCAATTTGATCCAGAATGAGGCGTTGAGGGCGCGTTCGCCGCGATAGTCTGTTTGGTTAGTTTTTTTTCATGTTTTTTTTTTTCAAGGCGCATGGGGTTGGGATACTTACTTCGTCGTAAAAACCAGTACTCGGCGCATGCAAACACCGCACTTGCAATGAAGCCGAAAATGAACAAAACCAAACACGCTGCATGTGTTCTGGAATGACGATATGTATCAAAAATGCTAAGGCAAATTAAGCCACAACTGCCCACCAAAGCACATACTAAATTCGCCATCGAGAGTGCCTTTTCCCACCAGCCTACATTTGGAAGTAAGCGACCATGATGCCGTAACCAACGATCCGAAACAAACGCCAAGTCAAGGAAAACGACCGTCACCGAAGACCCGGCTATGAAGAGCGGCTTGAGTGTGAGGGCACCAATGTGTGAAATGTAGGCTATTGATTGGCCCTCGTTCATATCTACGAGGTGCTTGCTGTTCTGGTGAATCGTCCAGTACATTAGCATGGTCATGAGAGTGCCGAGCCAGGCGACACCGGATATCACGGGAAACCACTAGGGCCTGTTAGTATAGACATACATAGCTATTCAGTGTGTATGTAGTCATGAATGGACGTACCCAATATGATATAATTCCAAACAACATGATGTCATAAATATATACAGAAAAAGACGAAAAGGAAAAAAGGCAATCTACTCAGAAACCAAGAACAAAAAAGAACAAAAACCTCTTATACATGTACGCACCGCCGCCAGTCCTTCATTCCACTCCTGATCCATCCATTCTGCTCTGCCGCCCCAAGTAACTCTCCGACGCCGACACACGACCGTACTGGGGGGGAGGGGGGTACTCCATAAGTAAGCAAAAGCCAGGCAGAAGCAAGGACCATGCACGTCTTAGTTCCGCCCTGGACTCTACTAACTAATCAGGACGTGTGATTTTTCAGCCAGATGTGGCGTAGCCTTGCATTTCTGGGAGAGGACTTCCCGGATGCGAATCAGCGTCGGGAGGATTACGAGGTGGGGCTGGTTTTTTTTTTTTTGGTGCCTTTGAAGAGTTTATACGGGGAGAATGCGTTTTTTTGTTAGCCGGGTGCCTTACCGATAATTCTCCAGGACAAGGAAGTTTTCAATGATCGGTCATGAATTACAATGGCTTCCGTGTTATCCCCAATGCTAATCTCCGCACATCACTCAGCACGTCCTATGTATCCCCGGAAATAGGCACCGTGTGTCCGTCCGTCCGTCCGTCATCTGTCCGTACACATACACGAAGAACAATGAAGCTGTCACTTGCGATACAACGCGGGGTTACATCCCTATTTTCCCTTCTGCAACACGCGACTAAAGAATGGTAATTTTCGCTTCTGAATCACAGTCATTCATCTATGTATATAAATACTTAGGCGTCGTCAAGTTCCCCTCAAAGGATCTTAGACGCGCATCCAGACTAGCTCTTTTAGAGCTATCTATGCTTATTAAATCCACCCCGACCGATAAGTCCGGTTGATACAGGGTTAATGCGGTTAGGGTTGCACATCATCGATATGCCAAGGACGAATCAGGGAATTCCGACGATAGATTGAATTTGCTTCTTTGTGTGTTACTTGGGATGTTATATGAGATGTTGAGATGGTTTTTTCATGGTATCGGGGTATATAACATGGCAAGAGTCCGTAAAGTGATGTAGACATGTATACCAAAACATCATCATTCTAATATTCTATTACACCAATGTACAACCTTAAAATGTGTCTCTCGCTCGGTTCAAATCCGCAAAAGAATCTTGGCATAACTTGCCAGCCACCAAAGACACCCCTGAGAGATGCCTTGATGACGTCACCTACTGTTCGGAAAGAGGGGGTCATTTCACAACCCGAGAATTCCACGTTGACAGGGCTACCACCGGGAACGGAAAGGATAGTCCGGCCGAGGGCAGGCTTCGATTTGGATGCCTAAAAGGGGATTTCATCTTGTGACGTTTTTGTCCTTGGCGGTGGTAGATAGATGTCTATGGCCACGGACTTGATAACTGCCGCGCTCTCCACAGACTGAGCGTCTCGAGCTTTTTCTGGTATAATTGGTCTCTTAGTGTGCAAGACAGATATGGCGAGGAGACAATGCCGTGCATAATGTTCACGACTTTAGAAGTTTTTGGGGGCACTTCTATTGGTAATACATGAGAGATCGATATTGTTAAAGACCTACAGCCCACGGACACTAATAGCCCTGAGGTGTACCTTCGATGTCCCGTGCCGATACGAATACTATTTAGAGTCCATGGCTGAATTGACTTTATCGTTGCCAAGCATGTTCAATGCATGACTCCAAGAACACAAACAATGAACCGACAGTGCCCCCAATAAGCACATGCGCTCTCCTCGGCTGCCTGTCAGGCGGCCCTTGGAAACATCCCGACACTATCGATGCGACTAGTCCGTGTTTTCGGCTGCTACGATAATCCTGTCCCATGGAAGATCACAGACGAACAGACGGGAGCTGGACTCTCACACGACAGTTTTCATCTCATGTTTGTCCATGCAGGAAATCAGATGAATCGAGCTCGTTTGTCTCGGACATCTCGGTAATCTGTTACACACAGAACCCAAGTATCTGGTCAGGGGTACAGTGACACCGTTGTAGCGAGGACAGGGGCGTTCTTGGTCATGTCATAGTGGGGTGACAACATCACGAAGGATAGGTATAAATAGATGCTTCCATGCTACGGAAAGCATCAAGGTAACATGTCCATACAACCAACTTTCTCATTAACCTACATCCGGTCCGCCAGGTGACCCGAAAATCTCTTCGCTCAAGCTAGTTGCTCTAAAACTCCATCAGGAAGCGGCCATTGATCAATCTGGTGTCGTGCTTTCCGCCTTAGTCCAGCTTCTATCAGCCACATCGCGCGCTCGATCAAGGCCTACCTGATCTCTCGTCCGCTCCGTTCCCAAGCTCTCTGCATACAACCCATCGAAAAACCACGAGATGTTCTCCGGGCTTCGGGGCATAGGTGGTACCGGTGAGACTGTTGGTCTCGAATTTCCTACCACGCAGGACATGATTGATCCGGTTTGGTGGCGACATGGAAATGGGGGATGACCTAACCACGAACAAATGGTGCAGGCTTGGCTGTGGTTGGGTAGACCAAAAAGGTCTATATTCGCGAAGTTTTGTAACGACACCTTTATGATGTTGTTTTTTGCGTCTGGTTGGAACAGGCTTCCACAACATCGGCGGAGCTTCGGTTTTGTGGTGTTTTAAACCCAGCGCGCTTTACAGTATTGTTTCATTGCATGCTGAGTGTTCAACAGCGCGTCGGCCTTCTACAAATTATACCCGTACATCCACGACCCGAACGTTCCGTTCAATCGGTTACTCAGTTCCCCCCAGTTATAGACGCTGTCGTGTCTGTCATAAAACCCCCATATTCACCATAGCAACTGATCACACAACGGCGGCCACATTCTGTGTGCCGTCTACCGTGCCAACAGGGCAGAGCGTGGTATAGCCAGGATTTCTCACAAGCCACGAAGTTCGGAGTGCCGAACTTCACTCTCGACGCATTACTGATGCGTCGTTTCGGTCCGCTGACGCAACCTTTTGTTTCTTAACTGACCAAGAGCGTCGGTGGCTGCTCACGGCTGCTTTTGACGTGTTGCCGGACTATAAATCTGGCAAACTAATTGATCCGTTTCCTTGCCAGGCAGCGGTATCTCGTGGAACTTTCTGGCTCGTGTTGGCGTTTGTGTATGTCCCTAATAGAAAGAGGGAGCATAACTCCAAACCTTTGCCATTACTTGCGGGCTTGACATAATGCCTGTCAAAAGCCGTGGACACTGCAACAGCATTTTGTCTTCTTCGGGTGTGATCGTAGCTATGGGATCTCAAATGACACGCTGAAGCCCACAAGGGACAGCGCTGGGCGGTATATAGCCGTGATATTTGCTCATGACACATGGTGCATACCACCCATGTATCTGCTGCCTGCATCTCCCTCTGGGCAGATGTCTTGAGGGGTGAGCAATCGGGTTTGTTCGCAAGCTCTAGCGTTTTGGGCCCAGTCTGAGCTGGTGGGTCGTTTTGACTACGGCGGGGGTCTACATCTCGATGTCCTCGAAGACCACGTTCCGGTTGAGAATCGGGTCTGTGGGTCCGCTTGTTGACATTGGTGATGATAACGGTAACCCATTTTGCCTTCGTGGCAGACCTGGAACAGATTTCGGCGGTTTCTGTCGAAACCAAACTTCAGTATCAAAGAGGTAATTGTCACTTAGTTGTAGACACCGGAGAGTCTATTTCATCCTTCATCTCACGCGTGGGGTGCATGGTTTTCCAAGCCAAGGGCGCAAACTCTCTTTACAATTACGCGATGTCTACTATTCATCGGGTAATCGACAAACACTTTCCAGACCTTAGTACAGCACTACCTGTCCAGCTTGTAACTTCCTCAAGCCGTGCAAGCCAGTTTCCAGCCGCCATTGGCTTACTGTGCACCAAAGCGGACTAAGCCAATGACCTTCGAACCCCCTGGACCCATTCGAATCGTGATCGATTCGTTGCATAGAATTATTTTGTAATACTTTTGGGTGATGATAGGAGTTAGGTTTGATGGACGTGATGGAAAGCAAGAACTCATCCACCAGTAGACGCAGGACTCATCACCTGATAATGTGGGGAGTGTTTGTAGGGATGTCATGATATGTGCACAATGATCATGACTAGTTGTCATCCTTTGATGACAGGGGTGGTCACTTGGCAACCCTTAAGTGGGTTCTAAGGATGAAGTCCCACTATGTGTTGGACTGAATATATCCAGGACTGGTGTTCGTCAGATAGAATCAAAATGAATATAAGAATCAAGTCAACTGTGGTACTTTGTTCCATACGTATACACTACATCACTAGTTCAGATATGAAAGTCCATTGGGGGTCGGTCTTGGAACGAGTACCAGTTTGTTGGGGTCACTAGATTCAGACTTCAGCAAGAGAAATTTCAGCCATATACCGAGACATCAGTCTCAAAGCGCCGGCATCACTAGGAACTTGACCGGTGTTCATTGAGGTGTACAACCCCAACAGATTTCCCATTCCAGTAGATTTTCTCGATGCCCTTTCTATAGGGTTAGGGTTGACATACGTCATCGCACATTCGTGACATCGTATATTTGTAGATATCAAGATATTCATAGACGTAGAGTCTTGTGTTTTCACAATCAAAGTGTGCTACCATTCAATCCTTTCTCGTGTACTTATCAAATATGTCATGGGATGTAGTCCCAAACTAAATTGGGATGAACTGTCGTTGTCGACCCGTGTTACACAGTTCTCTCAACCGGGAATCCTGCCGATCCTTGGTCCAACCCCATGACCTCGGCGGAAGTATGTACCGAAAAAGGGAATTCTTGGGAGTTGGGCTTATCTTAGGTGGTTGATGCCGACAAAAGCTGATGTGATTTCCTGGAGGCATGTCGTTGGTAGGCACGACGTCAAACAACAGAAAGGACTGACGTCTGTTGTCTCCTGATACGACAGGTAAACAAAAGTAACTTACGTAGGTTATTCTAGCCCCAAAACGCCTATAAATGATCGCGCATTTCCCCAAGGACCATGTTCTCAAACTCTCATTCTACATCAACAAAAAACACTTCATTTTTTAGGGACACTATCAAATCCCAAAGTATCTTAAAGTTATCCTTTCTACACAACTAGAAACCACATTTCCAACTCCAAAATGTGTTTCCCTTACATTCCCAAGAACCGGAAAGCCCGCCACACTCACGGCGCACGGAGACAGCCATCCGCTCACCCCCTTCGGGACGTAGCGAGAACCTCTCGGTCAACCAATAGATCGAGCACATACCGTGCCTCTTCGCAGCGCAGAAGATCGACAAGCGCGTCGGCGCGGGGTCGGCGGAGAAATTTCAACTTGGAGGAGTGAGGGAGTTTTTGGGGGTCTGCAGGCAGACGGGGATGTTGATACTGGTTGGGAGTATTGTTATTGTCGGAGAGAAGAGCCCGGAATTTGGGGGGTTAGTCTGTTCGCCTGTTACTGATTGGTTGTGTTGTTGTTGGTGGAACCCTTATTGTTAAGTTTCTTTGTTGTTTTGTGCCACTGCACGACAAAGAGATAAAGAACAATGCCAGCCGACAAGCTTGTGTCTTGTCTTCTTGATATGTATCCCGGCAGTTTGAGCACCTTTATGTCTCCTGTTCCGATGAAACCTGATCAAGCTGCTATCAACTAGTAACTGTCAATAAATGCTCGCCGCGGGGCTCTTCTTCTATGTTAACCAATACCGTTTCTTGTTTATCTACAGTAACACTCTTATCCAAGACCGATGTTGCCTTGATCTCACTCCAAACAAATCCAGGGCAAGATGGACCCTAACCGCGAGAGATCCAAAGTGCCAGCTCCGCGGCTGTCCATCGAGGTTTTGTTATCTTGGACTAGACCTAATGTTTCTGGGTTGTCTTGAGAGTTGTATTCTATCCGGACTCACAGAACGTATCATACCATCTGCGAAATGCCACGACCCACTTATGGCCCTCTGTTTTCGACTTGTACACACGACTACCAGACCATCCCCTTTCCCCATGGCTTCACAAAGTCACACCGACAGGACAGATCCTTTTTTCAACTGGCCATGTCAACGGCTCAGGATTACACATCTAATCTGCTTGTCTATTGCAGAGCCTAAGTGGACTCTGGATATGTCAATTCGCCAACATGGCACCCCTAAACGAAGGGTCAAAATGGGGGATGTTCCTGTCGGATTGCAACCGGCCGGGTGTGTTTTGGTCCGGGGGCGAAGGCCGTTCAAGCATTAGTGGAATATATTGCTTCCCGTTGTGTTCATGTAGCACTGGCACCTTGGGTTCTAGGCGCCTGAGGAGGCTCCCTATGACGGTGGGTAACTGTTGTTGCGGACCAGGTAGGGAAACTTCTAGGAAGTTTCGAGGTTGATACTCGTATATTGTTGTGAGAAGTTTACGCCTACGGGTCTAAGTAGTGAGCTCCCCAAAAAGGCTTCGGGCAGTTTGGACATTTAGACTTCTTTCACGCATAACCGGTATGCAAATACGCTAGTGAAAGATGGACCAGAAGAGTGGAATACTATCGTTTGTATGGGCTGCTCTTGGGATGGCAAGTGTCTTCTGTGGGCTGAACTGCCTCGAACTAATACCATGCGGTTCGGTAGGTTCTCTGGACGTAAAACCAAGATCTGCCGTACTCGATTAACAAAAATATGCAGTTCGACGAAGTCGACGAGCTACGCTCTCTCAGAAGTCTACCACTGCTTTAATCCCATTTCTCCCTCAAAATGCCCCCTCGACATAAGGGCAATGATCTACTTCTTGCTTGTGATCACAGTGACAATGGATCACGACTACGTGGCAGATTTAGTGTGCTAGACGCTTTGCTCCGTGATTGTTTTACTTGATTGCCACTTTTCATCTGATGGAGAGACTCGAATTGTCCATGATCCGCGGGCCGATTATTTCAGGCCATCATTTAATCTTCCTTTTGTCGTCATTAACCTTCCACGAGGCCCACGATGACCTTTGTAACTGGAAGCTCTTGGAGTCATAAATATATGACTTATCTTTTTGTGCCATTTCTGCTGCTCCTGATGTATTTTTCATTGATGTAAATGCTACCTATAGACCTTGATAATATTTGACACATGACGTTCCATACCAAAGGTACACAAGTAATCTTACAGTCTTGTAGTCGATAGACGCACACACGAGCCCAAAAAGGGCAAGTCTCTTTGTCAGATTGCATGTACTGTCCGGAGGTACCAGTTAGGGTTGGGGTTTCTGTATAGCCGATGTTATAACCTTATAGTCATTGATATCATTACAACCAATGAGAAAGACCAAAGGATCCATCTTTTTGGCGCAGTGGTACTGACATGCTCCCAAAACGCTTGCAGTTACCCCCGTAATGGCCGTGACTAGAGTGAGGTATATGGAAGGGCCCGGAGTGCAGGCGGGCAAAGCGCAACTGGTGATCCCGCTAGGTACGACGAATACCGGTGTGAGCACGGGACTCACGCGGTAGTCGGCGGCGATGGCCGAAGTGGCGGTTGTCGAGACGGGAGTGGTGTGCAACTAACTCGGAATCACTCGAGTCATCGGCGGGGCAATTGAGATCGCCACAAGGGCAATGATGTCTGGGGTCCCAACTCATTATAAAAGGCTTTAAGAATGACTAGCCTCTGTCTATTAGAATCTTGCCTAAATACATTCAGTTTGTTCAAACACTCACGAAAAAAAAAAGCAATTTTTGATGAGAAAACAAGATGGAAATATCAGGACACGCTCTGGTTGGATGAAAAACAGAAAAGAAAACGAGAAGCGGTCAGTCTTGGCGGAAGGCTGAATTATGTGTGGTCATTGAGAAGATTCGTTCCAAAGTTATTCCTGTGATTGCGTAAGTGCCTCACTGAGTTATCAAAGTTCTCATTTTGTCTAATTTCCGTTTGGTGTGTCGGTTGGTGTCAGCTGTTCATGGCTAAGCTCCTGATTCCGTGAGATTCTAGTCATTCGGTACTCTGAGCAAGTATGTCAAGGAATGTTCTTGAGTGCATTCAACCGCTATTGCGAAAGTATAAGGCGGTTATTAAGGTAACTTTAAGTGTTATCACATTTGACATAGCGACGGCAACCGCCAAGAATGTCACAAAACATCGTATAAACATTGTGTCGATGTAGATCCTTAGCATATCCAGCACCTGGTATCCCATACAGACGATGCATAGGGGCTTTCAAATCATCATAATCACTGGATGCACTTGCATGTCGCAGCAAGTGATATCTCGCACAACGCAATACCCTATACCCGTAGGTAACCCTAATGTCTGCCGGGTAGCACAGTCTACGCGACGAGGAGTTTTGACAAATGTGCGCTGAATATAAACTCTCATCCTTAGCATATATCCCCGTGATATAAATAGTCAGGTAATCGGTTATTGTATGTCGAAGCGTTACACTAGTATCATGGTATTTACACTAGGGCTACAATAAATATAGTACCGATGAAATCTAGAAACCTCTGGATGTCCCCTTCTTGACACGGCAGCTTATACCCCATCGCCGACCTGTATATCCTGTAACCAACTAAGAAGCCCCATGGGTCGTGTCAGGCGCAATATTATCTCATAGAATCCATTGGCTTGATATTCAGTACCCCAAGCCAGATATCAATTGGTTACCGTTGAAGATGCAAAGGAATGAAAACTAGTCCACACTGACAGATCTGTCGGAAACCTCGTCCGGGTCAAGGTCCCTAGTGCGACGCGCCACCAGATTCTCCAATCCGCACCGGTCACCCGTGCCATGGCTGTGTCCACAGCCTTGATGGTTTCCAGTATGCTGATTGTCACCAGAACTTTCACCAAACTGGCGCCCGGCGTTGTGACCAGGGGCACTGAAAGAACTTCTGCCCTCGTACCCAAGGCCATGGTCATGGTGAGCCTGAGCAGTGGGTGACTCCGTGGTGTTTTGTCGGTGGTAGTTAGACTCCCAGCAGTCATGGGGCACTTCACCGTGGTGCGAACAATTGATAGTAGCAGGCACCTCGCTGTGGTGCGGACAACGAATAGTGGCGGGAACATCGCAAGTTCTACCGTTGCCGTAGTTGTGGCTGCTTGTGGATCGACGACACTCACTTCGACGGCCGCCTTCTGGAGTTGAATGACTATTGCCAGCCGTATACCCATGGATGGAATAAGGGCAAGACTCCATGTGGTTGTTTGAAGTAGGCTGGCTGGAGTACGGGCAACAGGAAAAATGTGACGAGGCTGAGTAGCCACCACCGTGATGGTTGATAGGGATATGAAACGATTGCGAGTGCCCGCAATGGGGGAGACCAGACGAGTGATGACCAAAGTTTAGATGACACTGCGGCCAGGGGTGGAGAATTGTAGTGTCGTGAGCGTGACAAGAATGGGCCGTTTGACGATGACAGCCCAAACGGTGATTGTCGCGGTAACCGTGAAACGCAACGGAGTCCGAACCAACGGAGTTGTCAGCCCTGCAGTGCGGATTACTGCAAGAGCAAAGGTGACGGTTCTGCCAACTCATTGTAAAGGGGTTGGGAATAGCTAGCCTATGTGTGTTAGACCTCTGCCTGCAGTGTATATGTGGTCTCAAATACTCACGAAAAATAGAAGCGAACTGGTGATGACAAGGCTTCAATCTGGATACAAAAACTGGCTTTTGGTAGATGAAGCAGAAAGAAAAAGAATAAGAGAAGATGGGCTTCGTTCGCTGAAGGGCTGTCTTTCATGCCGAAAACGTTTTCCATGCTGAATTGGGAAGCAACTCATGTGTGTGCGATGGTGACGTCGCCCCTGTCAAGGTTAAAATGCCTTTGTGCCTGTCCTGAGAGTACTCCCTTAGTACTGCTGGATTGCAACTGCTCTCTGTATTTCTTTTGCGCAGTGGTACAGTAGCGATGTTAAATACCTCTAGGATGTTGTGTGTGTAGGTATCATCTGCGCCTAATTCAAGACTACCCCGCCAATGCACTACCGTTTACATAGTGAGGCGACACATGTACTTTTGTGTAGACAATACACAGTCGACCGCTTAGCATTTCAGTTTGTTTGTGAAACGTTGTGTCTAAGAGTGGAATGCGGCTCGCGGTGTTTAACCCTAGCCGCATGTCCAACCCTAGCGGACGGTCTCAACGAAAGCAGCCTGCTTGTCAGTTGGGTGGCCAGGAACTTATCAAGTCAGTGTCGATGGGAAATGAAACTCCAAGGTACGAATGAGGAATTGTTGACATGCCCCAAGATATTACGTGACTGCTCAGAACTACGACGGGATGTAGGTGTAATCTCGGATGGCATTGACATGGGCATGAAGAGAATGACAAACTTCCCAATTGAGAAAGAAACATGGAACTTCTTGTGGTTAAGGTGTCTTTGAATTCGAACATGCCAGCGCCCTATGTTTCAAGATGGAATCGAGACAGAAGCGCAATTTGTCGGCCTAGATGGCACCATATCGTGCTAACAATTGCCGCTATCAAATGTATTCGAAAATATTCACGTTGTCCGCACTGGGGAGCGACCCTGGGTGTAATCTCAGTAGGCAACTTCAACACAAACTGCAGTAGGAAATTACCCTAAGAATTTTGGATCAAAATAGGCAGCTCTGATCCGTCTAGTGCAAATTGCTGGTTGCCTATAACTAGATTTCCACACAGGTGACGATCCAGGCCTATGGTCTTTACATCTGGCGGCTGAGGTGCCATGATCATTTCCAGTTACAGTGTAGAGACCCACTATGGCCCATTATTAGTGAGAGAAGACCCATAATCTTCTAGTAATGCCTTCTAACTACGATGACAACCAGCTTGTTGGCAACAGACTTACGTACCCCAAATCTCTGGACATAAAAGCCGAGCCTTTCCCCGCTCTGCTTCGTTCTTTTCTTCTTCCATTTCATCCTCAACATCTCTTCTCTATATCGCCAGCTTTGTAAGTCATTAAACTTCACCAATTGTTTCGCGTTCTCGATGCATTAACTCTTCTCTATCAAGCATTTTCCTGTTCCATTATTCTCTCGACCATTCAGTTTTATTATCGACATCACCTGCGACCCATACATCTCGACAAAGAGTTTTGTTCTCAACTGCACTCGCCACTCCCCCGTCGCTTTGCAATCCAATGATCTCAATCAACTGTCGGCCTTCTTCTACTGAGTTGTCGCTTCGCCCCTTTGGGCTTGGCTTTTCTCAGTGGTCGACGGAACCTGTCATAGATGAGCAGGAAATGTAAGTGATTGACTAGTACCATCCTCGTCATCCGACCAGCTAGAGTATCAGTGGACCGAGCCCGACCCTTCTCTAGAACGCCGCTCAGCACAGCTGGGATTGATGTTCTGTGAAGGTTCGTGTCGGTTACTTGGAATCCACCAGTTTCTGCAAAAGAGCTTGTACGAAGGCCCAGGTGAGGAGGATCGGTCGGGGAACACATGCAGAAGGCGTTAAAGCTCAACAATACTCATGGGCGGCTTGTTGGTCAGTCGCCCCGACACTCAAAAACTTTGTTTCTTGGTACACCGATTTATTCCATTTTGTTTCTCGATCCACTCGCCACTATCGATACAACTACATCACGAGCCGATAGTTGGAGCCTTCGGGCTGCTAGTCTACGGGCTATGGGGTTTAACCTGTAGATCGACTTAGTCGAACACTCAGGTTAACGGCGGTGCCAGCATTGACTACGCGCAGGGTGTTCGCACTCTAGCGGAAGTTCGTGTGGGGGACTGTCGGCTCGTGATGGGTTGTGTTGCCCTACGACTTTCACCTTCTTTGTTACCATTTCCTCTTTATTGTCTCGTTTCTTTCTCGAATCTCTCAGTGCATTTTGTTCCCAAGCACACCACCTTGTTGCCTTTTGTTTCTCAATTTACTCGCCACTATTGATACAACTACATCACGAGCCGACAGTTGGAGCCTTCGGGCGGTTAGTCTACGGGCTATGGGGTTTAACATGGTGTTCGACTTGGTCGAACCGTCTTGTTAACGGTGGTGCCAGCATTAACGCCGGGTGGGTGTTCGGCACCTCAGCGGTTGTTCGTGTGGGGGGCTGTAGACTCGTGATGAGCTGTACCAGCGTCGGGGTGATTGAAAAGACCCGACGTCAGCTGTCTTTTGTTCTTTTTCTTTTTGGTCTTTCGGCTGGCAGTGGGGGTCTTTGACCGTTGGGGTTTGTACTCATCTCATGATGATGCAAACGGGTTACCAGCAGAGTGGACTTTGACGCTGTCTCTGTGGGGTGCTGTCCAGCCGAAATACTTTGTTTTCGTGTCTCGGGTTTCTCGGATAGATTCAATATGTATACATCGATGTTCTCTGTACACCCCTGTTCTATATCTCTCCGTGTTCTCATATTCAGGGGATTTCGACGTCTTTCTCACTACAGCAAACATATGTAGACAGCGTGTTATGCTTCCGCAATAGGTCCGCCCTTGAAGCGTGATTATCATTGAGATTTGTAGTGTTCATGTTCATAACGTTGTCACGTTTGTATGTTCCGTTAGAAACCGATCGGCCTGCGAATTCTGTCAGTCAACCTCTTAGCTCCGAACTATACCGCCCTCCATGGTTACATTTGGTCAAGGTACAACCGCATATTCCGATGCGGACATGACGACAATTATGATTAGATTTTTGGGACTTATTAGAGTTCTCTAGATGTAAGTGTCCAATGAAAACCTCTCTTCGTGTTCCCAGCGGGTGAAAAAGTGCATGTCTACCCATGACCACACAATTTAGCTTCCATTGTTGTTACGAATATCATCACAGTAATGCAGGTAGCAGTAACATTGAACTGTGTTAGCGAAAAATGGTGGCTTCAGGGTCACAACTATTGACTGTCTGTGAGAGATGCTGAACCATGAAGAAATTTTCGACCTTGTGGGTAAGTGGGTTGGCACAAACGGCGCAGCTCCCCACGATGCCGCTGGCAGTCCAAGCAAATCCCTCTGGAAATGTATCTTCGGAGGTACGCTGCGACCCTCGGAAATTTGTGTACTGAGCATCGTGTATCTACTGACGCCGGTGTGATGATAAATTCACCCCCTGCAGTTCACCCCCCCACAGATTGAGTTGAGAGGATGGTTAAAGTTGCCCCAGACTTAACGTTGTTGAAAACATTTGCTTGCACTTAATGATAATGATATATGAGGCCATACCTATCCTTCGTTGTCTAGAAATCCAATGCGCATGTGGCTTTCTACGTTCCCTGTGGCGTATTGGAGACATACACCAGTGCGAAGACTACTATCACATGGCTGTGTGCAACCGCAACACACTGCGAACTATCTTGGCGAGCATTGAAGGTTCCCTTGCCAAATTTGAAGCTGGGAACGGTAACATCTTTAGCCTTCGCCGACGTTGATTTATGTTGTTGTTCTCTGCTGCATGTCTATTTCAGCCTATCTAGCTGCTTACTAAGCCCAGTGAAATCCACAACAAACACCTCCTGCTACATATCAATTTGCCACTTCCATTTTCAACAAACAAGTCACCGTGGTGGAGCTGTTAGGGAGCTAGCCTGGCTGAAAGAAGACAAAACTTTAGTCGGTTCGAATCCGGCCGCGGACTCAAAAGACCCTGCCCAACAAGGCCTGAAATCTCTTTTTTTGTTCCCTTTTAGCCACTCCCATGGAGGTCAACGTTGATGTAGAGACTGTATGTACCACTTAAACTATTAGTTTAACATATCCTAATCACAAGTCTAATACGAAAGCTCCTGTATTCTCAACCGAATCTGTGAGCAAATACCGCCTGAATTTCAGTATCATGACTAGACTGCATTCCCTAGTTTACTGATAACTTGGTCGTTATCCGGAGGTTCACCTAATCGGGCTCCTAAGTGATAATCCCGAGGAATGGGTGGATAGGGTGTAGGTTGAATATTTATTACGTGTGACTGTTGATTGCACGCCATAATCTAGAGGGCCTGCTTCGGACTTTGACGTCACTTATTTAATCCCTGGAACTTTCGGCTCATTCAAAACTCACCATCTCGGCGGAAATGTTCATGTCACAGTTTGAGGTGAAGTCGTCCTAGCTTGGTGACGTCATTAGGGTTGTTATGGTGCACGGATGGTGATAGGGTTGATGGCTGCTAAGTGCATATGTCAGGATAGCTTTTCAGGAGGCTATGATAGAACTTAGAAGACTAAGCATTTATTATATCATTACAGTTCACCTATTATCATTGGCCCTACGTTTCTATAACGATCTCAGGACTTGCTCAATTTCATATCTTCACAAAGGAGGTCGACAAAAGTAACAAAACTAAGTCCGTATTTGATTCTTGAAGTCAAACATAATGCGGCCAACATATGGTGATAAACACAACACTTCACTTACCACTCTCTCTAGACTGCCACAACACCGGAATGGTTATCCAGATCACACGCGGAAATCCGATGTTCCACACGTATGAGTTGAATCTAACAAACTCAACCGGTGGAAACATGTCAAGACAACACAACAGGCCCGTGGCCTCGGACAGATGACTTCCCGTTCATATCTTGTGTAGCTGCGCTGGTCTGGTCGTGAGTGCCCGTCCAAAGTAGGCTATTGTGGGTAGAAATCGTGACTACAGTGGGTGACCTCGTTACAAGTATCTGTCGTGGTTCAACCAATCCAACTGCCCCAAGGAAGAAGACAGGAAATACG
>MJMS01000126.1:0-53689 GCA_002018275.1 Huntiella bhutanensis
GAGCAGCCATCAGACAGGGCAGAGGCTGACAGATATGGTGACCTGCAGAGTATCACGTGTTTATCATGGGAAGCATTTCAGAGATCACCAGCTGGCAGAGTCGTGCCAATCACTGTTGTAGCCACAGGCTATTAGCCTTGCTCAAGTCGGTCAATTATGTTAAGCATGTGTCACATTTAGAATAATAGTATCTGGGTGTTAAAGTACAATTCTAGAATGTGGTGACAGAAGAAACAATATATACTGGACAACGATTAAACCGAGGTGTGAAGATGCCAGTATAGGCTTACCTGAGGCCATCGATGATACAAACTGGGTATATGTATATCCTAGTTCGACGTCAAGAAAAGGACAATTTGGGTTTAACACAGTTATCTGATATTATATTGGCCTTTGTATTCGTGCTGTAACTGCGGTCCAATAGTTTTATAAGATAACAAAACGACAGACATATGAGCAGGTACCTTAAATTAAAATCGATTATAAATGTTCAAACTATAATTTGCCCGTAACTCTATCGGCAAACAGTTTACAGTTATCAACACCCCATAACCTTCACTATGCTACACACGCTGTTAATACTAACGTCATCTTACCACCGACCTCCCAATGGACACTAGCGCACAAACCCCCGTTCGGTCATGTCAATTGACTGTTCCTTTCTCGGTAACGGAAGTTCCAATCGGTGTTAAATAGGAGTCTTACGCGCGTAAGACACTGACGGCGGGTTAGTCGGCATATTTCCGCTAAGTGGTGGCGACACTCGTGCTGGATACTGTAGATAAGTCAGATATCTGCGCCGGTACGTGTCCATGTATATTTCTAGTCAGCACGAAGACCGTACGGATATAGAGATACTAAGATTGGCCCCGTCTACTATATACTAACCAGTCCCGCAACCTTCTAAATCACACATGAATACCTTGCTTATGTCTTGGACGGGGCAACAGCTATATGTAGATGTGAAACTTAGTGTCTAGACTTGGACACAGTTTCGCTTTGAGGACAGCCTTTCTTTGCACACAAGTGGAAAAGAATCTCTAGTAACAAGGCAGTGTTTTGTCTCATCTGGTATTTGTTGGAACTTCCCCCTCTTCGCATTTTGCCAACCAACTAGAACTTGCTTCAAATTTGCAATTACTCTTACATTGAATCGTATATATAATCACTTCCCTTTCAAGGATACTACCAAGTACTATCTTGTCATGCATCTATATTTCTTGTTGAAAAAGGAGCTCAATCGGAGGTACCGGTCAATTCAGACGGAAGCGGAAAGGGGGATGAAAGCGGGGAGAGAGATGAAAACGGGAAGAGAGATGGAAGCGAGAAGAGAGATGAAAGCGAGAAAATGATTTCAAGTAGCACTCAAGCACGCGGATAAGTGGGGATTTGAATCAGTATAAATAAGTGTGGGTATTCCCTCAATTGTAGCTACTCGAAGAATACAACACAAGTTCAACAAAACTTTAACACTTCTGGTAGTTGTTTACATCTGCACATTGTAAGTTTTCCATTGCACCTGCCATCATTTTATGTTCATTACAACCCACTCGACTATTCTTCCGCAACGTGGAGCAGTAAAGCTTCGGGAATTTTGCACGCTCTCTGCTTGACATTTCTATGTTCACCCACTCCCGTGAAATACTTCTGCGCCTCTCCGACTTACGTACACTAGCTCGACAATGACCCGTTTTTTAACACGTATTCATAGCATCAATCACCATGTCTTCCAACGGATTTCACGCTCTCACCAGCCAGACAAAGCCCACTGGCTGCATTTCCAGAAAGTGCAGCCACATCAATGAGCACTTCGTTGTCTGCTCGAAGTGTGGTGAGCCCACCGGTGATTACTTCACAGAGCACGCTCTTAGCCCGGTGTTAGAGCCTGACCAGCAAAAGTACAACAGGCTTTTCAGACTGAAGTGTGACGTCTGAGTTCCCGTCGTAGAGCTTCTCAAACTCCATGCCCAAGGTCAGATTGAGATCAGGCCCCCGGACTATTCGACTTACGATATAATCTCGGAGATCCTCGGGCCCATCGGAAGCAGCGGGCGCATCCCACGGTTCTATAGATTCAGAGCTGAGCAGAGAAAGTGGCAGCGGGATCAGGCGAGCATGCAGATCCCATTGCGCAAGCATTTGAGTTGAACAAGACGGTCTTGCAGTCTGCCAACGCATCCAATGGGACTGAAAAGGTCCCGTAGCCACAGACGGAAGATTCGTCGCTAGAACCTCAATCCTTGGATCGTGCGACCGGTGTTCTGGAGAACAAACGTGATTCAACTGATGAGGCCCCGGTTTTGACTACTGGGGTGGATCATGGCCTGTGCTCGGGGAACAAAACGAGACCTTTGGAGGTCTCCGGTGACGGCAGCGTCGACGAGACCGTTAAGCTCAAGGCCGCCGCTGCGTCTAAGGAGCAGGCTGCGCGAGTTGTTAGAACGTCTCAATCTACAACTTCACAGGTGAAGACATCCAAGGTTACTGGGCCCATCAAACCCATGCCTATCCGGTCCGGATACAAATGTCGGACTCAAACTGCCGTGCCCTTGATGCTTCCGACCCTGCCGGCCCCCTCCGCTGTGCCCTTAATGTTCCCCACCCTGCCAGCCCCTTCCGCCGAGCTTGTAGCACCCGTCATGTATAGCGCCCCCGCCAGCACAAAGAAGCCTGTAGTCAAAAGGACCACCACCAAGCTGTCTGCGGCACCCAACGACAACCCAGCGCCCAAGCATAAGCGGGGTCGGCCGTCCAAGAAGGATATCGCGGAAAGACAACTTGCCGGGGTAGAGCCTCCAGCGAAGCAGAAGCGGGGACCCAAATCGAAAGTTCCCGTTGTGCCTACCATCCCAGAGGCTTCACAGATTCCGGTAACACAAGCTATTCCACAAGTACCCCAGGCACTTAAGGGCGAAACCCTATCAATAACGGGCGTTGCGGGAATGGAGTGCCAACCCATCTGTGTCAACTAAGCGTCTTCTTTGTGTAGAAGGGCATGAGGTCTATTTTCGTCTGGCGTCTTTAGGTTGCATTGTGGGTAGTTTGTTTTGCTTGTCTGTGTCATCATTATGGCTATCATTTAGATTCGTTGTTTATGTTGTTTTCTGTTTCATTACGGGTTACGCGCTGCGAGGGAGATTTCATAAATTCACTATACATTTCTTTATGCATACACTCCACAAACACGACCGATCCATACTTGGTAGTTCATAACCCATCTACATTCGATTTGTTTTCACATGATTTTTCTCGACTGAGCCTGGTGTGGTTGTGAGGTATGTGCATAAATCGGCTCACTTACACGGCAATGTCGATGATACCCGCGCCTGATGGGCCAAGGCGAGAACTAGATGCCATATACTGGTCTGTAACACGTAGATCGAAGAGTTTCTCGTCAAAGGTTTCTCTAATACTCGGGATCAAGATGCATGGCCAGGGCATTTTCAACAGGTTCCATGTTACCGGATGTTGTTTTCCGGGTATCTCGTCGCAGCCCAGTATCTTGCGGTTCAAGATCCGATAATTGCCCATACAAAGACCTATCGCGGTTATGCTAACTCGAGTAACACTGGCCCCACACCACCAATTAATCGTCAGTATGCCCCTCTAAGCTTGTACCGCTAACCATGACGTTTACAACATGAGCAGGCTGCCGCATATGGTTCCTCGTAGTAGATATCGGGACATGGAGGGAGGGTGGAGATATGTGTGCATTTCATATCGTTAGTCAGCTATATATCTACAATTATACATGGCATAACTCAACCTACTTGTTACCTTACAACTATTGAAATAGAGTTATGTTAGTGTCACTGCGCCAAGACGAAGTGGATCCTTTGGACTTGTTATTCGTATGAGCATGTTCTATGGGAGCCTACGTGGTATGAGGTCTTTACATACAACCTTCTTCCTTAATACCCTCAAAACAGTACCTTTGAGTTTCGAGAAGCCATTTCCATCGGACAAGAGATGAATTATGCTTCAATTCGTTGGCGGTTGTATCAACCCACACACCACTCTCTTTTCCCCTTTCTTGTTCCGGTTCTTCTCTCTTCTTAGGCCCAACCTGATTACGGAAAAAATGACCAAACCAGCGCTGAGGCTCACACTTTGGACGGCAGTCATGGCCGTAGATCGACGGTGGTGAATGTCCAGAAGACGACCAGAGATGGAGTGATAATCGTGGAAAGATAGTACGCAACAACCCGTAAGAGAATCAATCAAGACTGAAGTTTTGTTGTATGGCGGTTTTTTTCGTATGCTAAACGCGTTTGCAAAAACCTACAACGATGATGAACACTCACGACTGAAGGTACATTGTTTAGCGTGTCATAGGGGGGAATATTAGAATCGTGTTCGTGCTTATTCAGTGTATATGTTACGTTCTCTAAACAGGGGAGAGGAAATCGGGAGACAGGGACGACACAGGGACAACACTATACACCCAAAGTCTCCAGTCCAATTGGATTGAAGTAGCTGCGGCGCAGCCAGTATCACAAGCTTATTCTAAAGCAAATATATTCTGACGTTGGTAGGACCAATATGTTAGTTCCCACGTTGACATGAGTATGCAACAACATGCACAGGTATCGTGAAGGTCATATATATGCCACCGTATATCCAAATCTGATCAATATTCAAAACCATATGTTATAATCCTTAAACCTTGGTGTAAATATGGCCCGAATATTTCAAACCATGACAAGCTCTTCTCTCCATTCAGTAATCATTTGCGTATGACTTACGCCCGCTAGGAGGGCACGCTCGACAAACAGAACCTCGCCTTGTGGGTTTGCATTTCGTACTACGAATGGGTGATGAAATCCCTCAGCTAAGACAACCTCATCGCTCAGTTGAGTGTAGGAGCAGCTCACGAATATATTACCGTCCGATAAAATGCCAAATTTATGGCCAGCCGTATGCATCCGCCAGAAGACTTCGGCCATTTCTTGGTCAACCTCTCCATCGCCATATCTATCGATGTCCAAGTACCGTCGCAGGAATTCAATGTGAATCGCACCAAAAGGCGGTATATAGCGCAACCATTGAAGCAAGAATTCCGCGCCTTCATCGTACATCCAATTTCCACCAAACCGCGCCGCCATTGCCTTTCTTAACGCCTTCTCATCGCCTTCTTGGAATAACTTCACAACCTCGGCTCGGTACATGCACTGAGAATATAGTTTGCCCCAGCCTGGACCACGAACGAATGTTGTATTTTCGAATGTGTCTGTTCTCGCACTTTCAAATGATGGGGTTTGAAGGTCAACAAAATGACCGTGGTAGAACTTACTGGGGAATAATATGGTTTTGCCATACGGAACCCAAGATAGTAAAGTATCCGCCAACGGCAGCGCCCCCTCGGAAGCTGACTGCAATCCTTCATTCTCCCAAGGCAAGTAAAGTCCATAATGATTCGTTTTCAAAGACACGAATATCTTTTCGGCAATATCTAATACCACATCCTCTTCGGGTTTGTTGTAGTCAACTACTATTCCAAGGCTTTTATAAATCCCGGCAAGGGAATATAAGCGGTCGCGGTTTAGATTCACCCGTTGATTTCTACACGAGTGTTCATATGCCCGAGCAAAGTTCATGTTTTCCCCCGAGCAAGATTGGAGTTGATTGGTTAGGTAAGTTGAAAATGGAGTTGTAGTTCCTGCCACCATCGATCTAGGTTGTCCGAAAAGGGCATCTCCAAAGCCCACGATACGTGGAAACGACCGACGAATACGACGAAAATCAAGATCGTATTGGGATCGATTTATAGCCTCGGTGATTACTAATATACACCACAGTGAAATCTTACATGTTCCATACAACAAGTAATCCTCTGTGCGCCCTTTGATTCTGGGCCATTGCGCGTGCCGTCTAACCTTCGGGTATTGGGACTTGTCCAATTTGTTGTTGAACAACGCCCATAGTGCGCCATATTCTTCACGGACAGCAACCTCTTGGATAATCCACGCGCGAGACCAATACGGACTGTCAAAGATTGGGCGTAGGTTGACCCAGTTGACGTTGATGAATGCATTCAACAGCCTCCGCCGGGTATCGTCATTTGTGTCCCAATCTAATGAGGCTTGAAACAGACGATTCAAGTCTTGCGAAATCTGAGCACTTTTGGATTGAGCAGAGCCAAGCCACGAAATCAAACGATCTGCTTTTTCGTAAACTGCACCCATCATCTGAACCTGTTGGGCTTTTTCTTCGCGGCCCTCTTGATCGATACACAAGGCATCAATCCACAGCCGAATCGGTTTTCTCTTGCGACGTATATGCCATAACGCCGCCATAAGGTTTTCCGTGACTCCGATAATGCCAGAATCAATATGCATTGGATATGTTCCTTTCGGGCTTCCCCAAACATACGATAGACACGTGTATTTGCCTGTGCCATGCGGAAAGTTTTGAGTGGAAATAGAACATCGGAGCGGATCTAATCCCTTCCCGGGTAGTAGTGTGACGATTCGGATTTGTGTGTGTTCTTGGGATAATGGTTTGTGGTTGTATGATAACGGTCCAAGTGGTCCACGAATCTTAAAGCCGGTGCTAGGAAAGCCGTCCCGAGTGATTCTCCGGTGACTAAATCGGTACTCGTTTTGTTGCATAGTTCCGGCCTCGTCCCCAATTACTCTGGTGTCTACTATTGGCGCAAAGTCTTCTTTCTGCCCTGCTTGTAGTTAGAATCTGGTGTTTAAAGCAATTCTCGTAAAGTCCTTCACTTTTTCCACCATTTATGTTTGAAGATCTTTAACCGTGAAATACCGTCGCTATCCTTACAATATTCAGACCCCTCTTCTCTGGTCATGAAACCAAGTGATTCCTTGTCTGGCGGAAGACTCCGCCAGTGTTGAAAGAACACCATGTTGGCAACAAGGCCACTCGTTAGTTGATTCAGATCGCGGTTTTTAGTGCTCTTTTAACGAAAAGGTTGATTCAAATATTCTATTGGATAACTGTGATGGTTTTGAATTCACATTTCCAGCGACCAGCTAGTCTTCGCATAGTCATAATTCCACTCTGACGGACTGGGAGGCATCAGTATACCACTGCCCCAAAAAAGAAGTGTAATCTTTGGACTTTGTTATTGGTGCATGTTCTATCAGGGCCTACATATGTACATATGTATGTATATAGGACGCACGACCGGGCATTCCTATACAGTAAGAAGCGAACCCCTAGTGAGCAGCCATCAGACAGGGCAGCGGCTGACACACTGCCCTTCTGAAGAACCCCACATTACTGATTTCTCTCTGGATACTTTCACACCAACGAATGTAACCGTGCCAATTAAATAGACATATTCTATTGTTCTCGAGTGAAGAGAGGTAACAACCGATAATATTCAATACTCAGTTCTATGCTAACTCTCCGCAATGGCCGGAGCCTATTTATACCGGCACCGGATGTAGGCCTAATGCCCCACCCTCGCCCTAACTCACATGATCCAATCTACCCTAACCCTAGGCACAGAAGCTCCTCAGAACGACATACTTCGTGCATTATGCATGCCAGGTGCAGTAAGAATCTTGTAGGTCACCATGCATACGCACTTTTATGTGGGCTGACATACAAAGCGGGGTAACGGCATCTACAAGTACCAGGCGTTCTAGACCACGCCCAACCAAAAATGGCGACCCTAGTTTCCTGATGACCATGATATCGTCAAGTGTTAATCTGTATAGAAGCGAGACCTTGCGAAATCCGAGGCCTTCGTGATGGGGTTTTGAGCCAACATTTGATGGCTAATTTCTAAAGCGCCAGGTCCAAAAAAAATTATAGACTTGGGACAAACCTTAGACACGCATCCACATTCTATGGGAATCAAATTGAGCATGTGGGCCATCAGACCTCCCTTGAATTATTAATGTTTGGTTCGATCAGACATTGTTCACACATGGGCCATTATTTGTCTAGCACGTACATACATATGTATGCATCTATTTTAGTGACCAGTAAGTCACACAAAGTACTATTTGCTCTGCGACGAACTATTATTCCAATATCAATGCATGGGGAGTTCATTCATGTGCTGCGATTTGTGTTTGGCTCGCTGTTGGCTTGCGTACAGGGACCTCACAGTTTGCAAATAGACAACTCATACGTCAATTCAATGAAAAATGAAATTGCATAGATCAAGCGTGTGTTCATCTAGCAGACTGTTTTTCATGTACATAAATAATCCCCTCATGCATGAAAAATAACTCCTTACACTGTAATACTACCGTGAGCTCCGCGTAGGATGGCTCCTCATCTATCTAATACACGTCTGGTTTGGCCGAAAGTTCCGATTCTATAGGGTACGGGTAAGAAACCCTGGTCGGGTCATCCCCCGATTCTTTCTCGTCTCTTAACTGTGGCCACTTTGTGGCATAATATCCTGGATATGCTATGAGCTCTCCCTTCGCAAGGTGATATTGGGTTTGATGGATTGGTGGAACCCAAGGGTTTACCGTCTGTTACGTCGTGTCAGCCTCTGCCCTGTCTGATGGCTACTCACTAAGTGTTCGCTTCTCACTGATAACTGTATAGGAATTGAACCCTATATAGACCATGATAGAACGTTCCCCAATAACAAAGTCCAAAGGTACCAATTCTTTTGGCGCAGTGGTATGCTGATGCCTCCCAGTCCGTCACGCCGTTGTAGTCCAAAATGCCCTTGACGTTGAATCCCCCAATCAACACAAATTCAAAGTTTCAATCTTACATACTAAGTGAGCCAGTCCTCTACACAATACCCACAAGTGGATACCAGTCCAGCAGACCAGCTAAGATGTCGCTGGGAAGTAGACATGAGCTGGCCTTTTCCGATCCGTCGGTTCCAATGGGTGGTTTCTATTGTGTCATTCAAGGAAAGTATACACAATAGACTAGCCAATGAAGTCCCTTTCGAGCTTATATTCCTGGTTTACAAACACAAATACGTTGCACAAAGAAAGGTGGCCCGTTGTGACCTGTAGATCTATATCTCTTGTACCAATACTACAACTTATACAACCCGTAGACCTGTTGATCTACGGTCTGGAGCCTACAGTCAACTCACTGTTCTGCAAAGCTCATATCAGAACCATATGACTCCTTTGGTTCTCTATGTAGCCTAGATCTACACCGAATAATGGTTTCTTGGTTCTGTGTAATGTAGATAGGCATGCGGTAAGACACGGGCTGAAGATTGTCATGAGTAGATCACAGTCCGTTGTGTGAGTTGATCGACTGGTTAGGGTTTTGTGTTACGGTGGGGGTAGTAAGGCTTGACCTGTGGATTGTCTGTGATTTAGTTAGGCGTGGCAACATAATATCAATGTGAATTGGGCCTCACCGTGAATGGATCGTCATAATGTGTTGCTCATCTAATAGTGATCTCACATTTCGGCCTCACATCGTCACTCTCCCATTTTGCCCCCAAAATACGAAACAAACATGGCTATAATTATCACTTGCATCATTCCCTCCTTGCGGTTCTATGACGTATGCTCATACATTGGTCTCTCAGTGATAGGGTCTAACCCTACTCCATAAATTGAGGCGCAAGATGTAGGCAGTACAAAACGGTGGTAGCTCAGCATTCAGGCGGCGGTAAAACAAGCCAATTATAGAAGAAGTACAGCCTGATGAATGCTACGTTAGGTTTTTGGTGTTTGCTGGTGACTCCACCTTGACAGCCTCATAAAGAGAATTTTGTCTGATAGTGTTGGAGTCTGTGCTCTATGAAGAGTTTGGATAGTTTTGGAAACAAAACAGGCGGGCAGCGGGCGGGATAAACGAGGTTATTTACATGTGTTCATGTGGATTTGACGTACATATGTACATACTGTATGTACAGATATGTAAGATTTTTGAAGGATGGCCTCGGGAATCCCGAGAGGTAGGAAACACGTCATATGTCACTTTAGGTAGAGGAACCCACAGGGACAAGTAGTTACTGTGGTGGGGAGTAGCGGGGAAGTATAGGGTTGACAAGTGACGAACGGTGACTTTTGACGTCATGTGAGGATAGGCGACTTGCGGATATACGGAGTAGTGGATTGGATTGGTTAGTATAGGATAGAATGTTAAATAACACGTTACGAGTTGGGCGAGAGTGGCTGCATGAAGTATGAAGGGAAGAAAACGATAAGCGACAATGTAGGTCAATATATGACGTAGCATGGCAGGTGGGATGGATGTATAATTGTGTTTATAAAAGGAGGAAGGACAGGGAATATGTTTTTGGTGATGATGATGTATTGTAGGTAGTATTTTCGCGGCGACTATGTTGGATCTGTATAGACAAGAAGTCTTTCACAGCCATGACTTCGCCTCATGACAAGTTGAATAACCGCCCTTCAAACAATCGTAGATAACTACCCACACATACGTATGTACTTTCCTACCTACCTACCTCGATCAAAAAAACATGCCGTCCGTCATGTCACAGCCCCACCCCCCTACATAAATTCAATCCCACAGGAATCCAGAAAGCTCGACAAGGCTCGAGAAGGAGAAGAGAAAAAAAGGGAGGCACAAAAGTGTTCACCCCAAAGGAATGGAAGGGGCAGTGAAGAAGGATGCTGGATATCGTCATTGTAGAGGGGAGGTGTTCTTTTTTTGGGAGGACTTGCTGGGCCGCTTTCATGTTGGTTTGGTTGGTGGCATGGGCACGGGCCTTTTTTGTCTTTTGAGGTCGTTTGAGATATGTGTACATACAGACAGAGACGGGGACGGATACGGCGGACACATGGTGCATTGCAGGTTACTACTGCATCGGGGTGGCCGGGTTGGTTTTGAGGGTATCGTGTACGTATGTACATAGGTATTTGTATTACGATTCGATCTTGCCTCTGTAACGTATGAATAAGGTAGTTTGCCACAAGGCCATACAGCCCGGTGATAATCGATCTACCTAGATATGTACATATCTCCCATTTCTTCTTCGTCTTTCTCTCCACAACAAACGCTTTGACTTCCAAATCCTCACCACCAATCCAACCAACCAATAAACCCTGTTCACCATCCTATCTCCCCACATCCGCCATAAAACACCTCTTCTCTTTAGAAGCCCTTCAAGCCAAATACAAAAGCAACAACCCCACCTCCTCCTTCTTCTTCTTTCTCTCTTCTTTCCTTCTTTCCACATTCTCTTTCCCAAAACGCACCACCAAAAGCCTAAAGCCTCAAAAAACGCCAAGACCACCACCCCACTCTGTGCCACCTACCCACCTTAAAGAACCCAGTCAGCCATTCACTGAACAAAAACCCCTCAAAATGTCTTCTCGATCGCATTACGCCGTTGAACCACCTCGTCCATCAACTACTGTTCCCTCGAGTCCATCGCATCGCCGTCCATCATCACCCCGCACCGAAACTCTTTCGCCTTCGCACTCTCACCGTCGCTCCGCTTCTTTCCTAGACCAGGATCGTTCAGCAGGCTTATCACTTGCCCCGCCTGCAACCCGATCGCACCGCGGCGCTTCCATGTCCGAATATCAAGATTCCCGTCGGGGTTCTCGCTCCTCGTTGCACGGTGAGGCCAGAAGTACCTATGAGAGTCGCTCTGTGGTAGGCGCCTATGACGATGATAGATACCGTGGACATCGCTCAAAACATAACTCCCATTCGGCAAGTCAATCAGCCGTTGGGCTAGGCGAACGCGACAGATATGAACGGGACCATCGGAATGATTATAGCCACCGGGTCAATGAAGATCGGCGATACAGCAGTGACTCGTCTAACGAGGACAGATCCGGTGCCACGGGGAAGAAAGTCTTCGCTGCCATCGCAGGACTTGGCGCCGCAGCTCTCGGTGCCAAGGCTATTTCCTCCAAGTTGAGCGAGCGGGCACAAGAGAGAGATGCCAGACTTGCAGAGCAGAAACGCCATGATGAATACTACAGACGGGAACGTGCCGACAGAGAAAGATACGACAGAGACCGCGACTACGATAAACGTAGCCACGTCAGCCACCACTCCCACCATTCCCACCCTTCCAGTTCCTCCTCTCACGCCGCTAGACCCGTCCTCCCTAGTCGCAACTCAGACGAACACTACTCCGACAGCGAAAGAGGTCGTATGTCCCGTGAACAGGAACTTCTTTCCCGGGACCGTAGCCGTGCCCGTGACTACCAAAAGGAGGTGTCTCGCGACCGCCAAAGCTACTACGAAGCTCGCGCTTCCGATGATAGATTGTACCCGGTTCATGACGAGGATTACACGGATCCATACGCAGGACGGAACTTCTGAGGTTTTCCCGGCCTGGAATCGCTTGTTGGAGTATCTCCCCGATGGGGCGGCGGCGGTCTTTCCGTATGAGATTAACCCCGCTGTAGCCGCGGAAGCATCTGCGTCTGCAAGGGGACCCCGCCGACCAAGGTATTTCGTGGGGGAAGTCCATAGTGACGATGAAGTGTTGAAGATGGTTACGAGTTATGACCCGGTAGTAGTGTTTATTGCATTTTCAGTGTTTTTAGTCGGACCCTGTGTTGTTGTACTAGGAGGATTAGTCTGGTTGATGGGGTATTTGTTGTTGTAATATAGGATCTAGTTAGTTTCTTTGTCTTCCTTTTTGATTGATTTTACATTAAAATTTTATTCCAAGCTACTCCTTCTTCTCCATGTAAATCCTCGGCATGTCCCGACGAACTTCTCCACCAACGGGAAATTCCGCATCTCCACCGGGTCCGACCATGGGTGTTTGTAGGCCACGACGTTCAGCCAGTTCGCGCTTTTTAGTTTCCCGGTCGACAATGGCTTTGAAGAAGCCTGCGATTTGCATCAAAGCCATTGTTTGGACTTCAGGAGCTCCAAGCAGATTGAAGAGGCTCCGGCTATCCAGAAGCTGTTTCGCCACAACCGTGTCCGCAGTACAGAAGGTGCGAACGGCTATCTGTCGTGCATTCGTTCTCATCGCGGCGATAAGTCCCCCAATCAAACCGATATGACCCTGACGACGTCCATAGAAACGGAACTCGGCGTCGTGAAGTTGGATTAACGCCAATTGAGCATCTAGATCGTAGCGGAAACCGATGACCCGGGGTCTTCCGGCGGCTGTCCATTCGTCGGAGATCTTCTTGAGTTTGTCGGGAGAGAGACGACCGTGGTTGAATTGCGTGGTTATGTACCCGTGCACGGCGCAGGTTAGATGGTATTCTAGTTCGCAGTAGAGAAGGGATTGTTCGCGAGAGTCGAGGGAGGTGTGGAGGGCACGGTGGTCGGGTAGGCCCGGTTTCTTGGCGTTGGTTAGGTGCTGGGATAGTTAGTATGTATATCATAGAAACAGAAAAGAAAAAAACTTACCATTCCACCCATGATCTTCGACAAGGCAGTCTTCATCATCCCCCTCTTCCCCTCTCTCATAGGCGTATCATCCAACGATCTTCTCTTCAACAATCTCGTCTTATCCGGACTCCCATGACACCCCAATAGATCCGTAAACGTAGTCTGTCTCGAATCCGGTGTATTAACCTCCTCATTGAAATCCCCAATCGTTCTTTCATTCTCCTTCCCCGGCGAACTATACATAGTCTGGCTTTCCGCCGGGATAGTCTCAGTTTTCTCCGGGGTTGTCTTTTCCACGGCGTCTTCGGAGGAGGAGGGCTCGGCCTCTTCCCATGCGTTCTCGGTTATAGTGGTTTTAGCTTGTGTGTTGGCAAGGAAGAAGGGGGTTAATGGGGTGAACGGGATTCGAGCGCTTCCCATTGGGATGTGGCTTTTGGGGTCGTTCATTTGGTTGTCGTTGGTATGAAGGGCGTTATCTTGGCTCCAGACGTTATAGTCGGTTAGGATGTTAAGTCCTAGGGCGGGCTTAGTCTAGAAACGTCAGTCAGTACATGCTCACTATCTGAGCTCCAAAAACTCACCTTCTTCGTCGCAGTAGCCGCGGAATCCTCCCCAACCTTCAAAGGCTCAACCCTCGCACTTTTCGGAACCAACTCTCCCCCGTCTGCCTCCGGAACTCTCAATGTATCCGCCAACTTAACCTCCTCCTTACACTCGGTAACAACACACTGAAACCTCATCGACGGACAAGGTGTATCCGGATCCCCCTCATGATCCGTCGTACTAATCGATTCCGCCTCTTTCTCCTCTGAATCTTTATTCTCCCCCGAGTCCTTATTCTCCTTTCCCTCCGTGACAGCCCCAAGCACCAAGCTTGTGCCTCCCCCCATCCCCGATATCTTCCCCTGGACACTCATCTGTCTCTCCGGTCCAGAATTCGGGATCCCCGTGATAGATCCCTGTCCCTGAATATTCCGAATCGGAACCATCTCAACTTGTTCCTCCCCCTTAAATATCTCAATATGTCCCGGAAGATCCTTCATTCTCCTCTCCGCAATACTCTTCTTCCCGGTACTCTCATAAACACTATCCGCCATACCCAGTCCATCTGATGAACGCTCTTCAATCGGATATAACGGTCTGTTCGACGTAGGTGAGGCCCGGAGATGGTCACGGGGGCGTCTAGGTCGGAGAGACCCCGTGTTTTGACGGAAATCGGGGACCACCTTCTCTGAGGACTTTCCTTCCAATCCATTCTGCGACGAGGAGGACCCTGCTTCAGAAGGAGAAGCCCGACTCTGCTTCGTCGGTGTGGTG
The DNA here is from genome assembly GCA_002018275.1 of Huntiella bhutanensis. Taxonomy (NCBI): domain Eukaryota; kingdom Fungi; phylum Ascomycota; class Sordariomycetes; order Microascales; family Ceratocystidaceae; genus Huntiella; species Huntiella bhutanensis. Next base: position 14,575 of record MJMS01000126.1, read on the forward strand.
AAAGGGTCTTTCTGCTCAGCTTGCTTCGGGGGCGAGGATCCCGTACTTCCACTAGCCGGTGCATACCACGGAGGAACCTGTTGGCCCCACCCAGTCCATCCCGGCGACGGCCCTGCGAACTGCCTGTGTTGGTATGTAGGCATTCCGTACGGCGGATACCCCACAACCCCCGGGTTAAACCCCATCTGGTATCCCTCGGACGGTGTAGCTGGCATTCCCATGCCCATACCGTTCATGGCGTTCATTTGGGCCATTTGCATCTGGAACATTTGCTGCTGTTGCATCAAGTGCCACTGCTGCCACTGTAACTGCTGAGCCGTCTGAACTTCTTCCTTCTGAACCCCGGGAACTTCGTTTGTCCCAGTGTACACACTATCAGGCAACATCTCCTCTCTCTCACCCGTGAAACCCCTCTCCATAGGCGACGGGGCAAGATAATTTCTCACTACGTCGTGAAGCGGGCCATTGAACTTACTTTCCCGTCCGGGCCCAACAGTCCCCGAAACAGAACGGGCCTGGGGTCTGGAACCGGGCGATCCTGTATGCCCGGTGTTCGTCTGGTTGCGGGATGAATTGGTGGCGCCGGGAAAGACAGGTGAGGACGGTGTATAGATCGAGCTGGTATAGCTTGGAGTCGGGCCACGGTGGGGAACTGTCGTGGGCGGAGGCTCCTGGAAAGCAGGTGGAGGTCCCATGTTCGGCAACGAAGGACTCGGTCGGTCCCTACATACGTTAGTACAACCCGACCCCAAAAATCTGCCTCTCAATACTTACAATCCGCCCGAAAAGTTTCTGCGTCCTTCAACTCTCATCTGTCCCATCTTATCCATAACCCGTGGTGAGTAACTATCCTGAGTCCCCCACTTTGTCCCCATCAAGCCCTTCAAATCTCTCTTCGCATCATCCATATCTAACCAAGACCCCTCATTCCCTCCCTTAAAAGGCACATTCTCCTTAGCAAGACTCGCCGTTGAAACCTTCCGATTACCTAGGTCCGGAAAGATAGTATCCCCGCGATCTTGAGGACTCGAGTTCTGTCTCTTAATAACTTTTCTCCTCTCTGTCGATGGATGTTCTGTAGCTATGGCTATATTCTTAACAGGTTCTCTCTCTGGAGAAACTCGTTCGGGAGATACCCTTTCTTTCTCCTTATCCCCCGAAAAGGAACTCTTGGAGCGATTCCGGAATCGAAATAAGGTGTTCGTAAAAGGCGCCATAGCAATGAAAATGAAATCGACAAACCGCGATGAAAAGAAACAAAAGGAAAAGAGAACAAGAACGAAATCTCCACGCCCACAAACACTCGTTCAAAAATACCCACATAATTTCATCCCATCTCTTCAAATTTCACAAAATATATGAAGTTGCCTATTCTGGAACTCCTGTACATTGTACAATGTAGTTACTCACGCACTCTATTATCTAATCTATAAACTAACAAACAAATCCAACCCTAAAACCGCTCAAATAACCCCCCCACCCGCTTCTCACACTCCACTTCCGTCTGGACCGCCCCCAAAGCTCCCCTCAAGCCCGCCAAATCCCACCGTTCACCGCCGCCAATGCCCGGAATGCGCGGCCACATTCCACCGGCCATCCGGCCCCGTTCAAGGACTCTGTTTATAGCGGCAGAGGGGAGAAGAGTGTGGTAGTCGAAGACACGGACGTTGCCAATTTGTGCAATAGCGGACATGACGCATTCACGGCCGATATGTTCCAAGCGGAGTGCCTCGACTGCCTCCGGGGAACGCGCAGAGACACTTATGATGGCGACCCAAGGGTCAAGAGCTGTGGAGCCACCGATTTGGAGGTAGCCTGTGTGTTTGAAGCATTCGGATGCTTCGGGGTCTCTGGGTCCGACGCATCTTGCGCGTTTCCCATGGTGGAAAGAGCCCGGGTCAAAGAAACTCAACGCCTGATATCCCGCCACCGCATTCCGCAAGCCTCTGCAAACTCCCCGCACGTGAATCTCAAAAGTCGCCTTCGACGCCTCCACATTATCCCTCAATACCATATGCGCTGTCCCAAGATACCCCGGACCAGCCGCATCCCCATGTTCCAGCACCCTCGAAACCAACTCATCAACCTCATTACTATGCGCCCCCTTTAACGCCGCGGGACTCACACAATCACTCCACGACGAACTCTGACAAAGCCCATAGAACTCGCCCGGCCAAAGCCCGACCTCCTGAGTACCCCAAACGGCAGCAACACGCCTGCGATACTCGTCACCCACGAGCTACGCTGGATACGGGAGAGGCGCCGACGTCTGCGTGTGGATGTTGAGGCAGTTGAGCGAGGATACCAATGACGAGAGCATTTTAAATGTGTAGATGGAACAAAACAAAAAGACGAAGGGACGTTCGCAGGAGGATCTAGCCTTATTAAGCGACGCAAGGATAGCACACGTCTGTCAGACAGATAAAGACGGCGAGAACAGCCGGCCGTGCAACTTTGTGAATTTAAAAATAATAGGAAAAGGGAAACGGGAAAAAGAATCGATTTCAGGAAGAAAGAAGATAGATTTCACTGATTATGGTCGACTGTTGCGATAATTATCAGATTTATGCGATTGAAAGGGTTGATGAACACTAGAAGAAAAGAAAAGATTAACGTCACAACTGACAGCTAGGAATCCAATACTAAGTCATATGAACAACAGCCTGTTAAATTCCAACCCCGCCTAATTGGGAAATAGTTCTTTCACTTTCTAAACGTCATGGTTGCCTTTTAGTCAAAATCATTCACTTGCAAATTTTCAAAATAAAGTAACGAAACCAATGCCGTGTATCTCAAACTAACAAAAATAAAACCAAAAAACAACCGTCATAAATCATAAACAATGTCCATCCTTCACCGACCCAAAAACGGCATATTCAATAATGCAATCTCCCGCGATAAATGGCTCCATTCCATCTCCCTTCTATAGCCCTTCGTCCTGTCCTGAATTTGTGAATCCGACATGTCAATAGCTAGCTCCGGAGCTTCACCACTAAGACGATTCTCCTCAAACTGCAATAATTCATATGCAAACCGAAGATGCGGCTGGATAATGACGTTCAACCGCCGCGCTCTGACATAACAGTACGCCTGGGGAAGAGACAAATGGAAGGTTCTCATGATTTCTGCGATGCAGATTGTCGCAGACCGAGACACACCCACTCTGCAGTGTACCAAAGTCGCCTTTCCAGCCATACGAGCAGCATCTATCAAACATGTTAGTATAAGCGTAATTGGACATCTGAAAACCAAAATAACTCACCTAAGAACTGGAATGCCCGCTCAAAATGATGCGTCAATGTATCCATGCCATTGTCTTGAACATCACTGATCCGGCAAATCTTATCCACGCCCCACCGTTCAAGTTCGCCATCAGGCCAACGAGGTACTTCTCCAACACTAAGTACCTGTGTAATCCCCAACTCACGCAACAAATCGGTATTGTTAGCATGGTTGAGATCTCCAAGATACATGTAATCAGTCACCCGGCTAGGCAGAGATCCATTAAACGCACGGAACCATTTTGGTTCGTCTCTAGCCAAGAGCTGCATGTCATCTCTGTTAGCTAAAACATGCTCAGGTGACCGCCACAGAAGCTCACAAGCGAGACTTCTTAAAAACGTGACATCAGTTGGATAGGCAAAGAAGTTGCGCTTCTGTTGCAAGTGGAGTGAGAGCCAAGCCTCATGAACAGGTCTCCCAGTGAAGAAAGACAGATACGCAATTGCAAGCAGCGAGGTCTCGGTATACCCATCCCCGCAGTGAATCAAAATCTTGCGCTTGATACCAGTCTCCACACTAGGTTCGATGTCGTCAAAGTCGGTAATGTCCGTGACAGCATCGTCATCGACATCCTCCACGTGCTCCAGGTGTCTAGGTACATCACCATCCTCGTCTTCATCGTCACTAAAGGCAGACTTGGAGTTCGGATCTTCATCGGACACTGGAGACAGACTCTCCGCGCGAGCTCTTCTAGCAGAAGCAGGCAATGTTCCCATACTGAGATGGCGAATCCATTCGCAAATCTCCACAACCTTGGAGACACTAGGGTGGTGTATCTTGTTGCATGCAAAACTACCAGACCCAGGAAACTCCAAGCAGGCAATGGGAAGCCGCCCATCCTCCATTGCGGGCAAATTGGTAGCAACATTGGCGTACATCTCAGTGTCAAGCTTAGCAGTGTCACAACACTCAATCAACACATCAAAGTCGTTCTCGTTCTCTGGTGAAAGTGTAGGACCAAGCCAAACGTTGGGCGCAATCTCGGACGGCTGAGTCATCTCGTACATCTCTGCCCTTTCCTGTGCAAACAGATCCATAACGTTGCCAGTCAACATACCCTTGGAGTCAACAGCCACTAGACCCGGGTGCATCATTTCATAGTTTGCAAATGGCGCAATGCAAACAAATACGTTCATACGTGGAACAGACATCTCGCCAGGCCCGGCCATGGCGTTCATTCTAGCTCGCCACTTAACTTGCGCCTGCGCAATAGCATGCGCCACTGAAAAGACCACATCGCGGTTCTCGCCGTACACAATGATATCTGACAAAGTGGCGCACTTGACAGTCTGATATTGGAAGTTCCGTACACTGAAACCAGATCTTGGCTCGGTATCAAGAAACTCCGTCTGTATTCCCTTTCCAGAGTTGCGTTCGCGTGGGATCTGCTGGATGATGTCGCCGGGAAGAATCGCACCCTTGAGTACTCCGCGAGTCAAATCGCCATCAGCCTTGACCACAGTAATCGAGCGCATGCACGAAGGCGGACGCTTGCATTTAGCCCGACTGAAGAATGCCGACTGCGCATTGTTTTTAGGGTTGACACCATGTAGCCATGGGAAGACGTAGCGCGATTGCGGCAATGGCTGCTGCGCAATGTGATCGAGGGCTTCGGCAATGCCGTCTGGTGTGATCGAGTAGACCGGTAGATCCGCAACTAAAAGCTCTTCGTATGCGTCCGGCGGGTAAAGAAGTGAGCGGTTCGGTTGATCGAAGTCTTCATCTGAATCCGAATCTGAAAGCCCGTCGACTGCAGAATCCTGCAGGGAACCGGGCGGACAGTAAGGCAGGTGGCGCGTGGGCGCACTTGAGAGGCTGTTAATTGTACGCGGAACAGAAACGCCGACTGAATTGCTGTTGGGGATTGGAATTGGCTCCGAAGCGGTGCTGGCGATAGACGCCATGGTCGAGACCGATTCCATTGTTGCAGCCGCCATGATAGCAGCCGATGTGGGGATATGAGCCGCTTTGGGAATTCTGGCAGGTCGAAGGATTCGGGTCTGTTGGGTCTGGGCGATTTAGGTGCGGTAAAAGACGATCGATCTCTAAATACGATTTAAGAACGTCTTAAAATGATGGATAATAATGATCTCGGGGAGTGCGAATGTCTGCGAATTGGAAAGATATAAGTCAGTTCAAGTTGGCCAAAGGAATAGAGTGATCGCGTCGGGCGCGAATGGCACAAATAGACAAGAGCGTGGTACCGACTTCTGGTGAAATGGTATCAGGTGTGGTCCAATTGGGGACGTACGAGCGCACATCAGGCGACCTAGAGCTGTGCAAAGACGCTTGTCATCGGTTGTGTCGTCCAAGGAAAGCCAGGGACGTAAATGCGGGGGTGGGAACAGTCAGGGAAGGGGCTGACAGTAGTAATAGTGGCTGGATAAGTGATTTTTTTCAGAACTGCAATGAATTTCGCGATGAAGCAGAGATGCAAGTTTGCGATTTCTCATGTGCGCGTGGAATTTCTTCTCTTTGCGACAAGATGTACGGAATGTGGGGACAACACAACAACAGTAGTTGCCCAAAGGGAAGACAATAGGGACGATAAAAATCAGGAAAAGCCCGGGGCAGGGACAAGGAGGCGGCGGTGCTTCAAGGTGGTTACGACTTTGGCAGCCAGGGAACCTGCAGCGACGGAGTACAAGCACTTACTGAGATTGCACAACAAATCCAGAGAAAGAAGGGGGTTGTTAGGGGCAAAAGTGGAAAGTGTGTATGTAGACTTTGTTGAAAAAAGAAGGAGGAGATAAGGTGAAGGGAGAAGACGATTCGTAAAAGAAGTGATCGTCTGTGAATACGAAAAACCAGTTATCGCGAATATAGGGAATGTGGCGATGTGCAACAGGGAAAGAGATACGCTTCGAAATGCGTGTGTATGTAGAGACAAAAAATTCAAGGAAATTAGGCCAAGTGAGAATTCAGGAAACACGAGATACAAAAGGAAGAAAGAAGGAAATTAAAAAGATAACAAATGCTCTTTGCATCTTGTCTTGGCCTACAGGAACATGTGTGGGTGCCAGAATGTGACAGTCTCAGAATGGCAAGATAACGAGCCTGGATTCAAGCTAAAGTGGAAACTACTCTATAAGGGAATATGATGATAAACAATGGCACTAAACGCATCTAAACTGATACAAAATATCTAAAGGAGTTAAACAGTTCGTCCTATAAGGATTTTGTGACGTATGAGTGGTGGTGTTAGATAGAAAGCTCGTGCATTGGCGGGTATCTGGCTCCACATTACGGGGACCAGGAGTCTACGTATTATCGAGATTCTCGGAATCTAGACGACAAACCAGCGGGACCATCAGTCAGGTACCGTCGATTCAGTGCAGTCTCAGGTGTGTAAAAAGCAGGTAAAAGCTCGACGTTTGGTCCGTGTCTCAAAAGCCAACACCAAACACCATCAGGAGGCACCCTTCCATTGATTCCATAGAAAACTCTCTGACATGTCTGTTTCGCATGGCCGAGTGAATGGCCCCTCGCCTTTCTATCAATATGCAGGTCGGAAAGGTCCGGAGGGGTCGCTCAGACGAAAGAGGCGCCTGGACCCATCTGACTTATGGTGAAATCGAACAAGAAGAAGCATATCTGGTTGCCGCCATCGGGCGCGAAAATCAGTGCACGATCCTGGCTGATAAGAGGCTGATCCTATTTTCGGCCGTGAACCAATGACGGCAGTGTCGGGCGAGCGGTGCTATGGTGGGGTATTTACAGGATCGATTATCTAATCGGGCGGGGAATCAGAAAATCGGGTTGTCACTTGGAGGTGGTGATATAACGTTGGTCATATCACGTGATAACCAGTATGCTAGGGTCTAGAATGCTGACCCGCGCTTACCGCAGTATCCCTGTCGGTGACGTATTTTAACCCCAATGTGCTTAGTTGAACCCTACCAAAACATCATCGACCCCTGAGAAACAAGCTGTTTGACCCTGGTAAAAATCACAAGCCAAAAAGCTTGCATTATGAAGCATTTCCCAACAAAAACTGTGGCCACTTTCGCTTGACATGGAGGAAATCAAAGTGACGACGAAAAGACAACATCAACATATGTCCGAGTCTCTAGAGAGTCATCAAGATATCAAAAACATCGAATTCTTCACCAACTACCCGTCTTGAGACACTTTTCCATTCTCGGCTACTTCCCCATGTAAGGGTCTGAAAGTTCGTGTTGAGGTTAAATTGATTGGCTGCTTCAGACACACTGACTGCCATTCGCATGCGATGCAATGAGCGAACTCAACGTGACCGTGCATGTGCAGACGTAACTTCTGTAGCCCACCCGTCTGCTTGGCAAACCTATCAAACAAAACAAGTTACCACTGACGGTAGTTCTCCCCACTGCACGCTTTCCGAGTGAGCTCGGCTTTGCTGCGTTTTGGTGGATTCACGGTCCCCCCGCTAATTGAAAGCTTCTGTAATATAACTTCTTTCTGAATTGAATCTTCATTATACTGTGTCTAGTCTTGATTACTTGGACTTACGGAAAATCTCACTTGTGACTTCGGTGGAACTTGTAACCCGACAACCCGCCTCTGACCACTTGATGGTTCTATATTGCCTCATTTTCTGCTGATTAAGCCACATAACGAATCGTGATAACCGCCAGACACTAGCTGCCAAATTTCCAGACACCCGCCAATTAATGAACCCCACTTCTGGACGCCTCAAGCTCTGGTAGAAGCTTTGCTGTCGGTTTTTTTTTTCCTTATATTTGATTTTGATTTTTTCTTTTTTTTTTCTTCAACCGACTTTGCTTGTTGTTCTCCATCAAACAAGTCGTCCTTGTTGATCCTTTTATTTTCTTTCTATTTCCACACGTTTTTTTTCTTTGGTTCTATCCGCCGATTACCTGTGCTGCGTCACATAATCCACATACACGTACATACGCAATCGACCATCCCACCAGCTTTGCACTCTGCACGGCTCCGGATTCCATACACGACACGCGACGTCGCCTCTCACTTATAAATTCCCGACACCCCGCACAATACAAGCATAATGGCTCGTCGTAGGGCCAACACGGCTTCGCAGAGCGAGCAAAGCGACGATGGAAACATGACGTCGGGCTCCCAGGCTCCCCTCTTTAAGAAGGACAAGACAGTACCTGTCGTGCAGGTGTGTATCTCCATTTCTATATCTATTCCGCATGTGATTTTGGACCCCAATCCCGACTAACCACCCATATGGTCTTTCCGCGAAATAGACGGAAGCTGAGAAAAAGGCCGAGTTTGAGAAGAAAAAGGCAAACTTCTTTACTCGCACACTATGGACCATCATCATGGCCCTGGGCTTCGTGTCAGCCCTTTGCGCCGGTCACATTTACATCATCGCTATCATCACGGTTGTTCAGATCATCTCCTTCAAGGAGGTTATTGCTATTGCTAGTGTCCCTAGTCGTATGCGCCAGCTGCGTTCTACCAAGAACCTTAACTGGTATTGGTTGGCTACCACGATGTACTTTTTGTATGGTGAGAGTGTCATCTACTACTTTAAGCACATTGTGTTGGTCGACAAGGTGTTGTTGCCTTTGGCCACTCACCACCGCTTCATCAGCTTCATTCTCTACGTTTTCGGTATGTTACATCCCCACGCGTCCGGGGGTTGTCCCACGTGCTAACCGGTTGTCTCTTTGCAGGCTTCGTCTTCTTCGTTACCACTCTTCAGGCCGGCCAGTACAAGTTCCAGTTCACACAGTTCGCCTGGACGCACATGGCCCTGTACCTGATTGTTGTACAGGCCCACTTCATCATGAACAACGTGTTTGAGGGCATGATCTGGTTCTTGCTTCCCGCCATCCTGGTCATCAACAACGATATTTGGGCTTACATTTGTGGTATCACGTTTGGTCGTACCCAGCTGATTAAGATTTCGCCCAAGAAGACGGTTGAGGGCTTCATTGGCGCGTGGATCATGACCAATGTGTTTGGTGTTCTTACTGCCAAGGCCATGATGCGCTACGGGTTCTTCATCTGCCCCGTTACCGACCTGGGTGCCAACGTCTTTAGCGGTCTTTCTTGCACTCCCAACTCTGTGTTCCTGCCGCAGACTTACTCGCTGCCTAACTTCTTCTTCCTGCCTCCTGGATTCACCATGTCCTTCACTACCGAGCCAATGATGTTCCACACTCTGGCCCTTTCGACCTTTGCCTCGCTGATTGCTCCATTTGGCGGTTTCTTCGCCTCTGGTCTTAAGCGTACTTTCAAGATCAAGGACTTTGGTGATTCGATTCCCGGTCACGGTGGTATGACGGATCGTATGGACTGCCAGTTCATCATGGGTTTCTTCGCCTACATGTACTACCACAGCTTCATTGCGTCACACAAGGCCAACCTTGGTGATGTCATGGAGACGGCGATTACTGGTCTGAGCATTGACGACCAGATTGAGTTGGTGCGTGGTATGGCCAAGCACCTTAACAACCAAGGGGTGTGGCCGATTAGAGTAAGTTGTTTTTGATTGTAATCTGATGTATGTGGACCTTTGTACTAACTAAAGTTTGTAGGCACTCGAGTGTTTGACCGAGGCTGTTAAGCGGTAGACAACATGTAAACAGTGTAGCTATTGCTAGAGGATTAGTGACTGAAGTTGTCACAGGGGAAATTTGTATAGAGGGAACAAGAAAGTTCTCATGACTTTATTTACTACTTTTCCAAGTCTATACAGGACGAATTATGTTGAATATTTTGAGATGAACTAACTAACTACCAATGACCTTGTCTTTTGATTTCCCATTTTCTTAGGGGAATGTATAAGATGCAGGCTAGGGCAAAGGCAAGCTCAAAGGCGATGTCACCAGTGTGCTTGGCAATGGGCCCTTCGTACCATATTTGAGACATAGATGGTACGATAACCGCAACACAGGTAATAATGGTAACAGCGGCGGCAATACCTGCGGGCATCATTGATGGTGTATCCCAAGCGTCAATCTTGTAGTTGTTATAGTCACCCTTGCGAATAACGTAGTGTTCAAGAAGCATAATAGCCACGTACGGGGCAGGCCAATAAGCAATGACTCCCAGGAAGTTATTAAGAGATTGTAAGAAAGACCGGGCAGCTTGGGTGCTCACGGCAATGATAATGCCTGTAAGAATGAAAAGGTAGAAGATGCGGTGGATGGGCCGCCAGATCATGGAACCTAAGGCTTGGACGTTAAGTGCTAGGGCGTATAGAGTACCGACAGCGTTACTGATGATGGACATGGCGAGAAGGAATAAAAGGAATTTACCACCATGGCCGGCAGGCGCAAGCATTGCGCCGAGGACGCCGCCGACGGAGTTCTCTTCGTAGGCGGCGGTCCACTCGGGGACAAGGGGCATGGAGGCACCGATGGCGGCGCCGAGAACGAGAAGGGGGACGGCTCCGATGATGAGGCCGGCGTAGGTGTATAGGAAGATTATCTTCTTAGGAGCCTGCGCGGAGAAGAAGACGGAGAAATCGGCGGACACACCAGCCCAGGGGAGGAAGAAACCGGCCATTAAACAGGCGTAGTCTAGGACGAGCTGCGGAGTAGCGGGTGGGAACTCGGCGCGGTGAGAGAGGTGAGGGGCACTATAGGCGATGGCGACGATCATGGCGATTAGAGTGGGGATCCATGCGTACATGTCGAACCAGTGCATTAGACGAGCGCCGAAAATGATGATTACGAGGGTCACCAAGGCCATAATTACTAGGCCGCCATCGATTGATAAGGCAGATGGGTTAATCGTCACGAGGGCTTGTGCTCCGAGGATGTTACTTATGATCATGTACCCTGTTAACGTCGCCGCGTTGAACAAGATGGGGAGACAGACTGGGTATGTCCCGAAGGAGTACCGGGCGGCTGTCATTTGGCGGAATCCAAGGGTAGCTCCGAAGGTGGAGAAGATGGAGGCGGGGATGGCTGTTAATAGCGAGAAGAAGACGACGGTAAGTGCGGTGTCTCGGAAGCCCATGTTGAATGCGAGGGGGCCGGACATGCCGGTGGAGATACTGCCTATGTTAGTTTTTTGTGTGGATATAAGGGGGGGGATCTTACGCAATGAGTGTGAAGTCCATGGTGAACCAGAGAGTGAATAGTTTGAAGTAATGAGTATCCCTCTTCTCTTCAAAGGGAATCGGTTCATTCGCCGACATCTCAATACTGAAACGATCAGCCCATTGCTTAGCCTGGACTTTCCAGCCTTTTTCCACATCGGCGGTCATTTTAAAAAAAAGAATAATACCCCCAAAATAAAAACAAAAATCACTACTTGTCAATGTACATTCGTCGTCGTCTAGATATTTATATGTATTAATTTTCACGCATAGAAATATCCTCCCGCATCCATCCCGGTCCGTCCAAATCGGGATTAGTGCGTTTCGTGGGGTGACTAACAATGGAACAGGTCGTTGTAACTAGTCAATCGATGGATGAGGAAGGAGCGGGATTTATTTTACGTGTGCGGGAGGTCCGTTACGTTGGTGGTTTTTTATTTTTCTAGAGGTCTTGGCATTTTTTTTTCTTTTTCGGGTGACTGGGCGAGTGACTCGGCGAGTGACTGAGTTTCTTGGTATTGGATGGCGTGCTTGGTGGTGGTGGAAATTGAGGTTTGGGTGGGTGTGTTGTGGGGTTACACAGAGGGTTTCTAGCGTTTTGGGGGCATGTCAGTATCACTGCGCCAAAAATATGGATCCTTTGGGCTGTGTTATTGATTGGAGTGATATCAGCGACTATTTATTTATTTATTTGGTTCTATAAATTCTGCTTCTGTAGTAGCTAACCAGTCCAATCCAGTTGAACAACCTATAAAACCATATATCCCCATACAAATACGTATCGGAAAATACGCAACATTATCAGCGACTATAAGGTTGTCACATCTGCTGTACAGAAACCCCAACCCTAGCCGTGACGTCCATACAGGGTACAATCTGACAAGGATGTAAGGATTTTTGTGGATGTCGACTCGCCAGATAGATATGTACATACGTATTTGTATGGTGATATGTGGTTTTATATGACTAGTATCATCCTTTTCATGACATATTCACCGCATTTTCTAGTATCTTCAAACCGTACATTGTATATCCCTTACTCGGTCGGGGACTTTCAATATGCTCTTATCACCAGGTAGTAGCCATGTTACCCGAGCCATCGTTTTAGGTCTTCTCCACATCCTGCATGGCGGTGACAGGGAAGGTCATTTTCCTTGAATCTATGTAGATTGGTAGTTCGTCTCGTATGATGGTTGTCACCCTGATAGAGGATCTTACAGATTTACCTTTGCGGGATGGAGCGGTAAGGTTGGCTTGTGATAAGCGTGACCATTGAGATTCAGCAGATTACATGTGCCAAGTCGTGAGAGTAACTAACAATCTACACGACATATCTAAATAACCGGTGTTGTCGAGGAAATACCTATATCTGTGAACTTCTCACCCTATCGCGTTTAAGTGCCCTGCAGACCCCGCAAATGCGCCCGCATACACGCACGGGTTGCTCCTACTAAACATGCGGCCGGGTGGCACAGGGCACTCACTTGACACGAAACTCCGCATTATCACCATGTCCGCAGCCGGTTGTGTCGTGTATTCGGCGGTCTTTACGTCGTCGAGTCTTTGGGTGGTCGTTGCTGGATGGCTTAATCAGTGGTATTACTTCTCCTTTGCTTCGACTAGGGAAAGTTGACCTCTTAATTCTCCAGTGTCCGGGATATCTTCAACGACACCCGGAAAGGGTCTTCATTTGTTATTCTATTATCCAGAAGAATGTAGTATCCTAAAGCTGGTGGGATTTTCGGCTTTTCATCGTACCGAACAGGTCTGATCGCAAAGTGAGGTAGCATTCGTTTGATAACTAGAGTAAATGTATTTGACAGCTGAGCTTGTGAAATGTCCGCGGACGATCTAGAAATCATCGTGGTACTACTACTACAAGCATATCTCAAATTTTGCCCGTCGAGCAATTTTCTTGGGCGAGGGGCGGTTAGGGTTAGTATAAATCGTGCGAAGACTCTGTACGACCAACACATTCAGTCTCGATCAAGTCGTTATCTGCTTGTGAGTATGTAAAGACGTGAAAAGGTACGGTAGCTCTATGAAGTAATAAGCGTCACATTCAAAACTCCTCTTTTGTAACGTAATGTGACCGGTCTAACGACGTGGTATCAATGTTCGGGATTCCTAGATATCAAACTTAAGCCAATTGTCGGGTTTCATACTAACTGTCAATGATACCACTGATAAGGTAGGATTGTTCTTGTCTTGCATATATGTATGCACATACATATGTGAATATATACATACATATATGCGGTTCAGTTAAGCATGAGTCTAGCGTATTTAGAACCACCATGGAGCATCCTACGAGAATTAGCGAGTATTGTCATGTGTACATTATGTCAGTAATCTAGCGAGTAGTAGAATATTAGAACTGATGCTGTAATCAAGTTTACAGAGGGCGAAGATTACTAGCAATGACACAAAGAGTTTTCAGACAATATGGTGTGCCCCTATTTTGGTTGTGACGATGAGATCTTGAGTAACATAATTGAGTGGTAAGCATGAACTCAAGAATATGACTTGAGATGACAGCCATTTGAAGAGGACAACATCACTTACTGTAGACAAACTCTCACAATAACCTGATCTTACCAACGAAGCTTATAATGTTTTTCTAAAAAGACTTGGAGTTACTCTCGGCTCTTTGCTTTGTCCCGGTCTCATATACAAAAAGGAATCAACAATATACCGTGTCCATGAGCTACGTCAAGTAGAAGTCGAGAAACCCCATCGCACGTATCGTGTCGTTAAATATAGATGAGATGTTGTATATTACAACATGCCCACTGTCGAGAATGAGCCAATTTGTTCAAACTTGGAGACTTTGGCTCCCAACGAATCATTTCAAACCTTGGAATACTCAATGACGCCCACCCATGAGTTTGCCATGATGTAGAATTGGGCTAGCCTTTATTGGTAGAGCGGCAAACCACAAAAAAAGAAGCAAGTGAAAATCTTAGGTGCCTCTATTCACACCTTTGTCTGCCTGTGACGTGCACAGTGTCCAAGAATATCATCTGTGTACTACCGGGGTATTCTGCAGGCCTTTTTGACGCTCACAAGCCGTATTCCTGAGATGACAATGGTTGGACCGTTGCGTGGAATAGCCAATAGTATTCGTAAATAGCGAGTTATGGCATGCAGCTAGATTGTACAAGAGGAGGACAACTCGACGTAAAGCCTCTATGCCGACGGCTCCACTGTTTTCTGACATTTCGAATGCGCTGCTGTTATGTATCGTCATCTGATGAGTTTTTAAAAGTTGCTAGTGTTGAGGACTTTGGTGTAGATTTCACAATGTAGACGCGAGAGATGTTCGACTTGGATGTTGGCCGAGATTCGGCAAGGTTTATCAACCACGATACCGGCTTGTAAGAAAAGAATATCCCGTCTTAGGGAAACACCACTCTTTTGTCGAATGGATCTCACCCAAGGCCTAGAACTTACAACAACCTACCAAATGTTGTATACATGAAATGTGGAATATACTCGGGAAATTTACCCAATCATAAAAGAAAGAATATATGTACGCGAAAACAAAAGCCCCCACGCATACTGACAATGCCGAAAGTCTCCAGAAGTAAATCGCTCTATACAAGGCGTTTTAGGCGTAGACTTGACAACACCCTATTTACAACACAGACAATTGTTATACGTTGCCATGCATAGACAGTATAAGGCGTTACTTAAACTAAAAGGCATATGCACATTCAGAAGGTGGAATTGGTTCGGATGCGAGTGTATTAGGGCAACAATTATCGGGTCGTACAAAGTGTGGTGTGATTCTACGTAAAAGATGATGTCATTGATTTGATTGGAACTTGATATTAACAAGTTACTGTAAAGAGTGGTTCAGGTACGACTAACCATTGAATACGATACCGTAATTATAAACACTACCATCTATTTCTCCCGACAATTCAATGGACAGCTTGTCGGGTGTATTTCTCCGTATGTATTGTACACAACATTTGGCGTATCTCTGACACATTCTCACGAGGCTGGACTGCTAGACTATCATGTCATTCTGGGAATTTGGTCCTTGCATATGTATATGTTTGGAAGGCTCTATTACCTATGTATGTACGTCAGATTAGAGCCGATGCGTAACGGTTTGTTTTCTCGGCGGCCGTGGGGGCGACTTTGAGGCTTGAGAGTTACACATACATACGTCTAGAGCGCCCAGGCTGTTGCCACTTGTTGGAAACTATGACATTGTGGTAATGTTGTCGTGCCATGGGCTCTCATTCTCCCTAACAAACTCACATCTCCATGTGTACTTCAATAGGGTTATACCCTCAACACTCAGCAACTGAAACCTAGATCTGTATGAAATTATCACGCCGCACCTATCGGATCTACAATTATAGACAAGTTGCTTGCGTGTATAGAAACCCGGAGGAATGAAAACCATCATGTAGGAAAGACAAAATCCAAATGTTTCAACCGGATTTAGGACAACACAGAGAAGACTAGGAAGTCGCCTACAGGTCTCATCGAGACTGCCAGGAGACGAATGCGAGTTGCTATTTGTCTTGAAGAAAATCAGGAAGAAAAAAGATGGACTCACATGTGTTTATATGGCTAGATAGAATGTAGATGCGACATGGCTAAGACTGGAGATACCGGAGCGCCATTCATGGGAGTTCCCGGATTGCGGCTGAGGCGTACTGTCAACAAGGAAGAAACCATCTAGACCTGTCATGTCTCTGTCTCAAAACAAATCACCACCACGTCCTCTCAAAAAACGAAACAACCAGCCCACAAAACCCACCTCCATAGCCATCTCGCGTCCCACAAAACCCTAAACCCGGACTCCAACGTAACGCATCCGTCGATCCCGCCTCCCGTCCGCCCGCTGCACATATCCACTGCGTCTTCTTGGGATGCTGATTTCCCCGTGTTTTAGGTATCCCAAAGTCTTCTGCTGCAGTGGGATTGATGGAGGAAAAAGGGAGGACGAAAGGACCGCGCTGCGATTCCCGGGTTACGGGTTACCGAGACATAGGATCGACGGAGCCGAGGGGGGTGGAGGAAGGATGGTGGAAGATGGAAGGAAGTAGGTTGTACAAGGATTGACGTAGCGAGGTTTGAATCTGGATGGGGCTTAGTGATTCTATGGGCGTGGATTTGGACGGACTGGCGTATGTGTAGAAGGGATATACATAGATACTGACTTTGGCGTTAGCCCTGGCGTTGGTTATGTGTTAGGCTGGACTGAGTAAATAGCGGTCGGGATACCTCACAATCTGAACCAAACCCAGCCAGAAACGCCAAAGATGGAAACACCCAAGATAGAAAAAAAAAACCCTCCTTGGTTCTGGAAGCCTCATCGAAATGCAGATACCCGCCACC
Source organism: Huntiella bhutanensis (assembly GCA_002018275.1). Lineage (NCBI taxonomy): Eukaryota > Fungi > Ascomycota > Sordariomycetes > Microascales > Ceratocystidaceae > Huntiella > Huntiella bhutanensis. The sequence goes on from MJMS01000126.1 coordinate 31,241, forward strand.
GGTCCAGAACCCGTACCCTTACGACACATGGTAAGGGCCTCTCTATGCATAGTGCCGACGGCGTAGTCTCACGTTTTGGACTTTGTGGCGTTTGCAAGATCGGGGTTGGGTTGGGTACCGTGTTTTTTGTTGACCGTAATTCGATTTGGCTGGATGGAGATGTAGATGGACAAACGAATTCCTAGATTTCCCGTGATAGAATCATACGTACGTGTAAGAAGCCAAAGTCAATCGAAACATAATCGTACGTAGGGGGCCAAGATTCCCTTCCAAAGTGCCAACAGGTAGTGGGGGCAGAACAAGATAATCTTCTTTGTTGGAGCGTTAAAACCCCTTGTGTAACAAGTCTATTAGTAGGTTTTTGGAGTTTCCAAGAACAGGGCCATTTCCTTTTTGGTCTAAGTGGATGGGTTCCTGAGAAAAAGGCTCACTAATAGACAATAACCGGGCAAAATACATATAGAGACCCTGAGCTGGTCAAAATAGCGAAATCACCCTTTGTTTGTGTGATTTCCGGGACAAACCGTGAGATATACATATGTATGTAGGTCATGCGTTTGTCAACTACTCAAAGGACCTAACCTCTGCATATGAACCCGTGCCACGCTATCTGCCTTTCAACTGGTGCATATATGTAAATACTCCCGGACTCCGTCCACACCCTAACCAGTCACAGGCTAGAAAAATACCCCACGGAGGGAAACCCTGAAACGAAACGCCGGTTAGTGAAAGGTGCGTCGCTGTTATTGCAGTTGGCTAAGCCGGGTTATTCATGCACTTGGGCCGATCCTTTACGCCGTGTACCCCCGGTTGCAGACTTAAGCAGCGAAGTATGTACATATATACAATGTATGTGTGGATATACTTAGCGTCAGCGGCCTGGTAATACAGGTTGAGCCGATTTCGCTGGGACGTGTGAGCCATGGTAAGCTGGCCTCGACGCTTATGAGAGGACCGAGGTTCATTTTTTGGAGGATGAGCGGGGAATTATCCCATGATCGGGGTCATATCTTGGACCTGCCTATTAAGCCTATTAAGCGCCTAGAAACGATGTAGGGTTGTATTGTGGGAGGATCGTCTGGTCATGCGCTTATAGAACATGTATGTATATATCTTTGCCTTGTCATTTTTAAATGGGCAAAATGTAATGGTGGGGTGTACACATTCTCAATTTGGAAATTTCGGGCTGTGGGCAGTAAGTAGTAGTAGTATGTACTTAGGATTTGAATTATTAGACATTCTGTATGTAGAACCATGAAAAGCAAACACAAACATACTTCTCCACATCTGACCATAGAGATAATCCAAAATCAGGTCAGAAACTTGGGAGATAGATTTTCACTTCTTATATTTTTTTGTTTCCTTCGCATTCGCCAACACATCCCGTTCCGTCCCTCGTCATCAAAACCCTTGTCCGGGAATTTCGCCGAACACAAAAAACGGCCCGTCACCTGTGCGATCGCTTCTATAACTAACAATACCGACGACCTCAGATTCACAATCACCCCGGGCGTCTACTTAGAATCTACAACGTCGGTCAAACTTCTAAAACGGATACCTACACACATAGCCGTTTTGGGGACAGCTCAACTTCTGTTTGTCCCGCTGTTGTTTGTCCGGAAACATCCCGGTGCAAGAAACATTGTGTATTGTTTGACTGCGCTTGGACCGCGATTGTACATTCGTATCGGTTTGGTGCCAGGGTTGTTTGACGGGACGGAATTGTTGATGGACTTGGGGTACTCAATTACACCCGGACCTAGAAATCTTTTCATATCCTTGTTGGTTGATAGACAACGTCAAGATATCTGTCTGTCGCTCCCGCTTGATTGGCGTGTCCTAGATCCTACACTGGAACATCCCGCACACCCGCACGTACGCATTGACAGGTATGTATGTTTTTCACGGCACGGGCGTGGCTCAGGGGTGTGTGCATGATAGCCGGCCCGGAGGTTATACAGAGCAGCTAGTTTAGTTGTCTGTTGTGATATTGCAAACTGCTAAAGTATTAATAGGCGCATCCATCCTCTCTTGTTTCGGTGCCTGGCGAGTTGATCGCACTACCGATCACCGCATATTGTTATATAACGGCTAGACGATCTTGTTCTTCACTTTAAGCCATATCATCGATCGACAACAATGACCGGCCCATACCCCGCCTCGTCCGAGAAGGAGACGTCCCGGAGTGCCTTTGAGATTACCGAGGCTAGAAGTTCACCACCATCTCTTCATTCAAATTTAGCGGAGAAGTTCGACAAAAACCTCGATCTCGAAGCCAATACATCCGAAGAGGAATCCTCCCAAATCGAAATTCAACGATGGAACTACCCACGAGTCAACATTATTCGCTACAGCAGCGTCCTTTTCAGTTTCTTAGTTTGCGGAATGATGGACGGTGCCCTCGGTGTAAGTCTTTTTGTCTTCCTCTTCTCGATCCCAACCCGACGGGACTTTCCTACTCGCTCCGATAGTCCTACTTCCCAGCCTCAAAGCTGTATGTCACTCCAATACACAAAGGAGAAATTCTACAGGCGAGCCCTGCAATCCTGCCATGCAGAAACGCCGAAAATGTCTACCTACTTGCCAGACTTGTGGAATGTGTGAGTCTGTGTTCCCGGGGCGCGGTGTCTGTGGACTGTGTCTGAGACATGCCTACCGTGAAGGCTTTGTCTGATGTGTCAATGTCGCGGCAGGGCTAGCAGTGCGGCCTTGGATGGACATTAGGACGCTGGATTTCCTTTTGGGGCTTTCTGGGTCATGGATGGCCATTTTGGACGACTGGACCTGACGGTGTTGGGATGACAGTCCCTTGTGAAGATTGCATTCATTACTCCATATTGTTTTTTTCCGCTGCAAGGGGACCATGGTTCTGTTTATCCAGATGACTAACTGTCTTTCTTTGTGCTACGTAGGCTCTACTCCCCTATGTAAGTCTTCAATCTCAGCCACATCAGACAGGGAAACGCCACTAACTGGAACTGTCATGTAGATTGAAAGCCACTACAATATCTCGTACACTATTGTATCCTTGTTGTTCTTGTCACCCTGTATCGGATATCTGACAGCAGCTCTCATTAATAACCTAGTTCACCATCATCTTGGCCAGATTGGTTGTGCCTTTTTGGGTCCATTGTGTCAGTTGATTGGTTTTACTGGCATGTGCTGTCACCCTCCGTTCCCTGTTTTACCGGTATTTGCCTTCTTCATAGGTGTCGGCTCCGGAATACAGGATAGCGCATGGAACGCCTGGATTGGCTGCATGGACCACTCTAATGAACTACTCGGTATTTTTCACGGAATGTACGGTCTCGGCGGAACTATCGGTCCCTTGATCGCAACTGCTATGGTCACAAAGCAAGGTTGGCCATGGTGGTACTACTTCTATATGATGACCGGTCTCGCTGGCCTGGAGTTTATTATTCTGACAACCTCCTTCTGGGGACAAACGGCCTCCGTCTATCGGGCAAGTCTCGTCTCCCTCAACGACGGGCGTCGCACAACCACCAGAGACGTTTTGAAACAGCCCATCACCTGGCTCCTATCCATCTTCCTACTTGGATACGTCGGTGTTGAGGTTTCCTTGGGTGGCTGGATTACCACGTTTATGATGAAAGTCCGACACACCGAGCCGTTCCTTGCTGGTATTACGACGACGCTTTATTGGTTGGGGATTACCCTTGGTCGTTTCATTTTGGGTTTCGTCACCGGACGTATCGGGGAGAAACTTGCCATCACTCTCTACCTTATTGGCTGTGTCGGTATGCAGCTTATGTACTGGCTCATTCCTAGCACAGCTGCTTCGATCGCTTCTATAATGATCATGGGTTTCTTTCTCGGTCCTCTGTTCCCCGCCGCTGTGGTTGTTGCGACGAAGTTGTTACGAAAGGATTACCACGTGAGCACCATCGGATTTGCCTCCGCAGCCGGTGGCTGTGGTGGTGCCATCCTCCCCTTCGCCGTCGGTGCACTAGCCCAGGGACATGGCGTCCAGGTTTTGCAGATTGTCGTATTAGCAGTCTTAGTCTTGATCACTGTTGCATGGGTTTTCATCCCCGGTGGCATGCGGAAAGGTGGCTTGGAAGATGCAAGAGAGAAGGGCGATGTACCCGGACAAGAGATCCTTAGGGCATGTGTTTGGGTTAAAGGAAAATTTGGCTGTACCCGGGCTGGGACGGCGTCGGAGTAACAGTTTCTTATGGGTTACGGTCTTTTGTTGGCGGCTTTATTTGTATTTTTTAGGTGTTTTGGTTCGGTTCGGTTCGGAAAATTATTTCCTGTTGTTACAGGATATGTGATCTTATTATATCTATGGGTATAATCTGGAGTTCTTTGTTTTCTAATTCATGGATTTATATTTACTTGCATTGTGTGCTACTGCTTATGGTGAGAGGTAACTCTGCCATGTGAGGTGTTCCTTTTCTTTGTCTAGGTGTTCCTGCTGTGGTGTGGCGGTTTGAACAAACTAATCTATTTCCTGATGGTGGATAGTGGCAGCAGCATTTATGTTATGCATCTACATAGTGTAGTGGCACGATCCTATGATGATGGACGGCATACCGAGGTCATGTCACGACGTCCCCATGAATATACTCCAATTTTGTGTAGCCTTGGGTTTGTATGAAGAAATGGGAACTTCAAGTGATAGAATTATTGTAATCTAAACCACCAGTTAGTCTTCTACCATGCATAACTAACCATCAAGTCAACTTCTATTCTACTAACTCGTTCTAAGTCCGACGCTCCGGTGACCCTATTCCTCTCATTGTCACGTGACATATTCCGTCTTCATCGCTCCTTTCTAGTAACACAGCAGTCAGTACAAATTATTGGATTCTGTGCGACTCCATCGAGAACCGTGTTACATTTTGCCACTCGAGTTTACGCTACATACCACAACAGAGCTATCAGCACGAGATGACTAGCTGGTTAACTCCCTTCACCGTAGGTTAATCGTGATAAAGGCCCAGTGTTGTTGTAGGAGCAGCTACTCGGTATATGTCTTCATTAGACTATATGTCCACGCTATTGCGTAGTTTATGTCTAGATGAGCTACTCAATACTTTGTTTGAAGAAGTCTATGTTGGATTTCTGGGATACCAGAAACTGAAGGTTTCTGTCACACAAAGTGCATGCCAGGTCACGTGAAAAGGCGAGCTAAATCATACAGAGCAGTAAATACTTGTTGGGATCTCCCTGGATGCTGACTCTTGACAGGCGGGATTGCAACATGTGAATATTGTCCGGTATATCACCAAATCTACGTAGTGAAATCTAAGCGGAAGTTGGTTCATCATTCAATCAGGCTCTCCAAAATATACTCTTTGCCACCATCTTCACATTCATATCCCTCAAATGTTCAAAATTGTGACATTGAAGACCCCAAGTCGGGGTACAATATGCGCTTTATCATTCAAAGATGCTGCCGGAGAAGTAAGATATTCTTTCATGCATAGACAGCGACGGGTTCCCATACTAACATCGTCAGGCTCCTCCGGTCGACATCCAACATGAGCTCTATTAAGAGGCAATGCGTCGTCAAAGTCAGAAATAAGCTCGCCAGATACGCAGCTGTTATCCATAGATGGGACTCTGGTGACCTAAACATGCTCACCAAAGAAAACGAAACTTCATTTTCAAATCCAGGTTTCTTATCTCTGAAAACAATGTCCAGAACCCTACACAACTGCATGGCGCTAGCTTAATATCTAGATGTCCCATAAATCTGGATCGACCGCTCCTGTATAATCCAAAGCTACAACTTTGAAAAGGACGAACAAATAGATGCCATGGGAGACATATACTCATAGTCATACTTCACCATGATATGTACCATTTCAACGGGTATCCACTCTGGTCTCCCGGGATACTCTCGAATTTTTTGACATATTGAGTGTCCGACTGTTTTATATCATCATTGTATTAGGTCATCAAGACTACCGTTGGATGGGAAGTGTTGTGTGGGTCAGTCGAATTCGATGTCGATGCTTTCGAAGATGTATATTGGGAAAGAGTTGTCAGTGCCGAAGTATAGACTTAACGCGGTTGCTGGTCTTTTACCAACTAGGGAGAAAAGCCGAAAATTTCGGCTTCGCTTGTTCCTTGAAGTTTGCACGTCGGTCTTTACACCCAAGAAAACAAAAGTCGGTCTATAAAGCATTCCGTGTAAGGCGGCTGGACAACAAATTATTTGCGGTTCTAACATTTATCATACATTGATATCATTCCTAATTCTATTCTATTTTATGCTATGTTACAATGAAGATGCAATCACTGTCTCTCTATAATCAGCCAGTGTCGGTTCCTCCTTTCCACCCGGAATAGTGAATCGGTAACGCCCGGGACTCCAGTAAGTCCCCATAGCATAGCAAGTGGCCCCGCCACCGATAATCTCAACTTCATCTCCGACAACTACGCCCGAAGCTCCGATCCAAAAAGGTCTTTCGGTAGCACCGCATATCGCCTCGTCACGAAGCACGGTTATGGAGAGACCAGTGCCAGCCTCGCTGACGAGGAGGATCTCGAAGGCTGATGGGACGAGTGTTTCGCCTAGAACACCGCCGATTACCAAGGGACCCGACGGTGTCTGAAGAACTAAGGCACCGAACCGGGGGAGAAGACCCGGGCAGTCAACAGGGGTGAACTCGAGAGTTGGTGTATCTTCGAGGGAAGATAACTTCCAAGTCCACGCATTAGGGTCAACGGTACCATGAGCTGTGATTCCACCGGCAAGGAACCCAGTGGTTGTTGAGAACGAAGCAAAAACGGCGCCGAATCGGGGCGGTGGAGGAGAGATAAGTGATACCTCAGTCCAAACTGGGACCGAGGAAGACAAGTCAATGATATACGCATGTGGATTTATCGATAGAGCGTCAGTCTTGCCACCGTGGATAAGAAGATGGTCACCCAACGACACGGCCGAGTGCCGGTACAGTGGCTGGGGAAGATCAGGGAGAGCCTTCCAGCCCATAGGAGTGAGGATATGAGCGGAAAAGATCGCACGGGATGGAGACGTACGACCACCGGTTAAAACGGTACCCAACGGGGTCTGTGTAGTCGTCGCGCAAGTACGGGGAGACGGTGCGTTGACTGGGGCTGAGCTAGGTCCGTAGACATCAATTGTAGGCGTTCTAGAGTTAACACCTTGACCCAGAAGTGAAAGCGTAGTTTTTGAGTCTAGGGAGATAGTAGAGCCGTGGTGTCGGTGGCATTGCATATCTAGTGCGGGAGAAAAGATAGTCTTGATAGGGACGGAGACCGTGTCATCCTTCTCAACGTCGAAACCTGGACGTGGAGATCTTTGGTTTGGGACGGGGGCTACGTTGGATGCACTGACGAGTACATAGTGTGTGCCAAACACAGCGAGTTCTTCCCATTCATCAAAAGGCTCAACAGAGTCTAGAGATTGTCTGAGTTCGGAAGATGTGAGGGCCGCGTTACTCCATGCCTGCCAGAGATTCTGGGCACGTACATTCTTCCAACCGAGACTGTTGAATCTAGCTTCCTGTGCGGAGAGGGTAGGATACTTATGTACCGAATGTAACGTAGCAGACCGCTTATTGAAATGGAAAAGCATGTTATGCGCAAAAGGGTGATTTTCGCCGTCGGGGAGAAGTTGTTCGAGGAGAGTGAACTCGGCTGAGGGCAGGGTCGAAGCCCAGTTGATGACCGCATCAGCTGATAATGTGTCCATGTATGTGATTGAGACTTCGGCGACAAATAGGACGTGCGAGGTGGGGAGATCTGCTAGGCTGTGAACTAGGGATTGTACACGAGGCAGATCACGGAGGTCGCAGGCTATTTGGGCATATTTAGGTGATGAGAGTAGGATACCCGTCTTTTGAGCAGCATCATACTTGTAATCATCCCCAAGAAGTTCAGTCAACTGGGGAATCCCCGTGACAATAGTTGCCTTCTTTTGCATCATGTCGGGATAATCAATATCAATGAACAATGCGCCCTCGTCGCTGGAACTCTCACCCCATCCACATAGGTCCGCGTATCTCTCTTTAAACTGCCATGGCAAAACATCACTACCACAGCCAAGGTTCACAATGACCTTTCTTCTACCATCTTCGGACGGCTTGGCGAGGAATGCGGCGATGGAGGCTTCGATGGCGTGGAGACGGAACCAGTAGCCACGGTTGACCAGTGGAGACCGCCGGATTGTCTTGGGGACGAAGTGCGTGAAGAAGTGCGGGGTAGGGAAGTATAGGTTCTCAACACTTCGTTTGGAAGTGATACTTTCACTGTTGGTCTAGGAAGCGTTAGAACATGCATGCTTGCTTCATCATGCAGGTGGACTTACACCCTGGATTAACTGATCAATCAAGTCCTTCTTTTTCTCCGCCGGAGTACGCATATCAACAACCGCATTCTTCTCGGCTTTCCCAGCTTTATCCTTTTTACCCGGCATCTTGAATACTCTACTTTCTATATCGCACTCACCAACTTTTTCCGTCGTCATCCCAGGTAACACAAGCGATTTCTGCACACTTGCAAATAGCGGGGTTATTCATTAAAGCCCCTATGACGTATTTAGCCCACAAAGTAAACCCTGAATTTATCCGTCCGAGCTTACTAGCTCTCTCTCTAGGGTTTATCCAAATCCACCTCTTTGCGACGGGAACGGGACGAACGGGAAGATTAATGCTTGCATTTAGATTCACATAATTCATCACCAAGTCGTCACTTAGTATTTATTGCCCTACTTATTATCGCTAGGGTTACGTCGGCATTATCGCGATCAGTAACGTCATTGCTGGGTCCCTATTTCATCTCTTCTTCTCCTTTTTTGACAAGAGCGCATCATTGATCGCATCGTCATCCCATTATGGCGCTATCGGAGTCGCAGAGTCTGAACTTTATTACCTTTAACCAGGACCACAGTTGTCTGGCTGTTGGTGGGTTTGCTTGTTCAAGGGAAACTTGCGCGTGTGCTGATTGATTCTAGGTACCAAGAAGGGATTTCGCATTTACCATACCGAGCCGTTTGCAAAGATCTTTGCTAGCAATGAGGGGAATATCAGCATCATTGGGATGTTATTCTCTACATCTCTGGTGGCGTTGATTATGTCCCCACGTCATATGATGATTCAGAATACCAAGGTGGGTGTTCTCCGCCCAGCGCACTCGTCGTACCAAGCCCCTCTAACCCCTCTCTTCCAATAGCGCGCCTCCGTCATCTGCGAACTCACATTCCCGTCGGCGGTTCTAGCGGTCCGTATGAACCGCAAGCGCCTCGCTGTGGTCCTCGAAAATGAAATCTACATCTACGACATTTCCAACATGGCCCTCCTTCATACCATCGCTACATCTCCCAACCCGCTTGCCATCGCTGCTCTTTCGCCTTCCTCCGATTCTCCGTATCTCGTCTATCCGATGCCAAAGTCTCGTCTCGACAACAACCGCCCTTCTCATGCCCCACCACCATCTACTCCAGGCTACGTCCCACCTACATCCGGTGAGGTGCTCATTTTTGATACCGTGGGGTTGAAGGCAGTTAACGTCATCGAGGCGCATAAGGCGCCGTTGAGTTGTGTGGCTTTGAGTGCTAGTGGGACCATGTTGGCTACCGCTTCGGAAACAGGGACTATTATCCGAGTTTTCAGTGTTCCGAATGGACAGAAAATCGCCCAATTCCGTCGTGGAACGTACCCCTCTACCATTTACAGTATGAGTTTCAACCAGAGCGCAACTCTTCTTTGTGTTTCCAGCACCACAGACACTGTACACATCTTCCGTCTTGCCTCGGGAACCGGCCCCGTGGTTGCCGGTGCCCAAGCCGAAATAGAATCTCCAGGTCGTGGTCGCTCCCGTTCAAAGTCATCACTTGATAACCCTATCTTCGACGATCCCGAGTCTAGCAACAAATTCGATAAACCCAGTGGTGCCCTCGGGAGTATCCTCCGCCGTAGCTCCGTGATAATGAAGTCCTCGGTGGCCGCCTATCTCCCCAACACAGTCACCGAGATGTGGGAACCTGCCCGTGACTTCGCATTCATTAAGATCCCTCGGTCTAAGAACCCCAGTACTTCAGCGGGTCTGAGAAGTGTTGTGGCTATGAGCAGTAGTAGCCCGCAGGTCATGGTTGTAACTAGTGATGGCAGCTTCTATGTCTTCAATATTGACATGGAGACGGGTGGAGAGGGACATCTTGTGCGGCAGTTTAGCATTTTGGATGAGGATGATGATCCTAATGGGCGGTTGTCTCCCGCGTATTGAGAGGTTTGTTTAGCGATTGTTTTTTGTTGGAGAAGTACAGACTCCATCTTTGTCCCGGCCGACTTGATGGCCTTGTGGAATTATACCCCTCATTCTTTTGATTTGTTAAGGAACTTGTTTAGCTGGTTTGCGGCGTTTGATATTTGGTTTGAATTGATTTGTTTTTATATACTGTGGATATTTGTTCTGTAGTTGTGTCTGTATCGTGATCCTATGATCCTGGGGCTCTGTTGTCCATCTTATTTCTTCTTCATGGCCGCCTATGTGAATGTTAGGACAACTATCCACCAGTCATCTGATTTGAATGACTTACCAAATAACAGTCCTTCAGTTTAAGAAACTCATTTGCACATTTGTTCTTATGCACAGAGTTGAACTCTACAGCTATGCATTTCCCATACACGGTAGCCTATTTTCAAATGTCAGACTCTTTTACAATCTAGCCAATGTTAAACCATACCTGTGGAACACATTGGCTAATGGCAGACGCCATCTTTTGGGCTGGTCTTGTTTTTGTCATTGATGTCATGTTTATGGTGTGTCATCAGTTGCTTTGTAAAACACTCTTCACATCCAATCTCTCCTTCTAATGTCTGTGACATCATCATATAGGGTTACATAGGGTTCGACATGCCCATCAGGGTAGATCTTCACTCATTCACCCTCTACACTCATCTGAACCGTATATGATAAATTCCGTCTGTATGTACGCTCAAACCACAGGATTTGGTTCCCCTACCACCGGACAGTGCATATGCAACATTAAGGGTTGAATTGTTTACCAACACGTCGTCCATTCATTAACGTCACGCCCCTCATTAGCAATCAACACCCCTGCCTCGACTACCCAAAATGTTTCACCGATAAGCACAGAATAATTTGCCGATAAGAGCCCTCTATTCTTCCCTCACCTAAAAACTTAAAAGAACTTGGGCAGTCGTGAAAAATTGCCCCTCCATGTGAATTCATACCCAATCAGCTTTGGCATGTGCATATGATAAGTGGGGCATACTTACCTTTAAGTTGAGAAAGAACTCTCGTCAGTTCAAGTTTAGAGCACTTGGTAATCTCAAAGCCAGGCGGCCATCGTCTAGAAAGCTTCTATAAAATATGGCTAGTCCAAAAGTATCTATAGCACAGACATACGTATCTTCCAACCACATCTCAGGGATTTCAATGCCAAATCCAGTAAACTTAGAATATCTCCAGCGGCCAGAGCGACCCTTTAGGCCCGGTCTGAGCCTGTTGGGGTGAAAGTTTTTCAAGCGGCTTCCCCTCTTTGGCCCGTTCCTTCACCTAACAGCCAGACGTAGCTGTATTTTTTTTCCCGGGGGGAGGGGGGCTTCTGCTGTTACTTACTTGAGCCCCACCCCGTTTTGAAAAACTTCTTTTCCTCCTCCTCTTCTTCTTCTTTTCTTCTTGATTCTCTCTCGTCAGGAATCTCCTCTCTTTGCCCTGTCATTTACCGTTCGGGTTTCATTCTCTTTACTTTCTTTGATCAATAGTTGAGGTCGGGAGTCCTCATCGTTGTTCATCACCAAAACTTTAGCTAAGAACAGAACTTCAGTGTTTCTTTCTTGCTTCTTCAAGTCTCGCTAGCCGAGCCCATTCCAAAAACTAAAAACACCAAAACACCAATCACCATGTCTTCCGTTAAGGTTCTCGGTGAGCTTATGAACAAGCTCACCATCTCCAAGGAGGCTTCGGAGATCAAGGAGGCTTCTGCTTCCCTTGCTACCTTCCTCAACGGCCGCATCGAGGACGATGTCCCCCAGAAGTGAGTTTGTCCCCGTCCACCATACAGTCTACCCTTCATCCAAACAAACGTGTTGGCTGTCAGTAAAGCCTCGCAACATTGAGAAGCATTAGCTTGCATCACGCGGTTGATATCTCATATATCAGCTCACACTACACGTCGACAAGCGTCAACCACTATTTCACATTGATGTCATTGATACGCTGGGTACTTTGGTGACGTTTCACGATGCCGCAAAGCCTCACAAATTTACCCCGCCAAAGTCATCAACCACCCTGGCCTAGATACACTTTTTTCACCCTGGGCCTATTGGTCCATCTACAGGGATCACTTTAACCAGCCAGCCATGTTCGGTTATGCTAACAATTATCACCTGCAGGACCATTGCCGACCTCGAGAAGGGTCTGGCCGCCAAGAAGGACGCCGCTGCCCGCGAGAAGTCCCTGATTGCCATTGAGTCCATTGCCCGCCACTCTGAGATCTCTGCTCACGTTGACCCCTTCCTGGTCGCTCTTCTTCCCGCCGTCCTTAACGCCGTCGGTGACAAGGTTACTGCCGTCAAGGATGCTGCCACTGCCGCTGCTATTGCCATCGCTGAGGCCATCAACCCCAACGCCGTCAAGATCGTTCTTCCCGCTCTTGGTAACTCTCTCATCAACGCCCAGAAGTGGCAGGAGAAGATGGTCGCCCTGGACTTCCTCGACATTCTGGTCCGCACTGCCCCTACCCAGATGTCCGTCCGTGTCCCCGACCTCATCCCCGTCGTCTCCGAGTCCATGTGGGACACCAAGAAGGAGGTCAAGGACCGCGCCTACCAGACCATGGAGGTTCTTTGCTCTCTGATTGTCAACCGTGATATTGAGAAGTTCATTCCCGAGCTGATCAAGTGTATCGCCAAGCCCGAGAACGTCCCCGAGACTGTTCACCTTCTGGGTGCCACCACCTTCGTCACTGAGGTCCAGGAGCCCACCCTTGCCCTTATGGTCCCCCTGCTGGATCGTGGTCTCGTCGAGCGTGAGACTGCTATCAAGCGTAAGGCTGCTGTCATTATCGACAACATGTGCAAGCTGGTCGACGACCCGAACGTTGTTGCCGCTTTCTTGCCCAAGATGATGCCCGGTCTCCAGAAGAACTTCGAGAACCTTGCTGATCCCGAGGCTCGTGAGAAGACCCGCCAGGCTCTTGACACCCTCACCCGTGTCGGTGACGTCAAGGACGGCAAGATCCCTGAGCCCCGTGCTGACGGTGCCCTCAACGTCGTCAGCCCCAAGGTCGAGGCTATCTTCGGCGCCAAGGCTGCCAAGTTCGAGAACGTCGTCAAGTACATCTCTGCCATTTCCGGTCAGCTGATTGACGAGAAGGTTACTGAGTCCCTCATCTGGGCTGAGAACCTGAAGCCCTACGCTACCGTTATTGTTGGCGAGGGTGAGGCTGCTGCTACTGTTGAGGCCCTTCGCAAGGGTACTTCCCCCGCTGTTGGCGCTGGTGCCGGCGCTGAGGAGGACGATGAGGAGGGTGAGGATCTGTGCAACTGCACTTTCTCGCTCGCCTACGGTGCTAAGATTCTTCTCAACCAGACCCACCTTCGTCTTAAACGTGGTCAGCGCTACGGTCTTTGCGGTCCCAACGGTTCCGGCAAGTCCACCCTCATGCGTGCCATCAACAACGAGCAGGTTGAGGGTTTCCCCAAGCAGTCCGAGGTCAAGACCGTCTTCGTCGAGCACGACCTGGACTCTGCTGACACTGAGATGACCACCATTGAGTGGACCATGAAGAAGCTTGAGGAGGCTAAGGTCGCCACCACCCAGGAGGATGTCGTCAAGCAGCTTACCGAGTTTGGCTTCACCGAGCAGATGGTTACTGGTGAGATTTCCGCCCTTTCTGGTGGTTGGAAGATGAAGCTGGCTCTGTGCCGTGCCGTCTTCGAGGCTCCCGATATTCTGCTTCTTGACGAGCCTACCAACCATTTGGATGTGAAGAACGTTAAGTGGCTTGAGGACTACCTCTGCACCTCTCCTTGCACTTCGATCATTGTCTCTCACGACTCTGGTTTCCTTGACAATGTCTGCCAGCACATTATCCACTACGAGCGCTTCAAGCTTAAGCGTTACCGTGGTAACCTGGCCGAGTTCGTCAAGAAGTGCCCCTCTGCCAAGTCTTACTACGAGCTCGGCGCCTCTGAGATCGAGTTCCGCTTCCCCGAGCCCGGTTTCCTTGAGGGTGTCAAGACCAAGGCCAAGGCCATTCTTCGTGCTACCAAGATGACCTTCCAGTACCCCGGTACCTCGAAGCCCCAGATTGAGGAGATTTCTTTCCAGTGCTCCCTGGGTTCTCGTATTGCCGTCATTGGTCCCAACGGTGCTGGTAAGTCGACTCTGATCAACGTCCTTACCGGTGAGCTCATCCCTACCCAGGGTGAGATCTACCAGCACGAGAACATCCGTATTGCTTACATTAAGCAGCACGCTTTCGCTCACATTGATAACCACTTGGACAAGACTCCCTCTGAGTACATCCAGTGGCGTTTCCAGACTGGTGAGGATCGCGAGACCATGGACCGTGCCAACAAGATCGTCACTGAGGCCGATGAGCAGGCCATGAACAAGATCTTCAAGGTCGAGGGTACTATGCGTCGTGTCATTGGCATCAACGCCCGCAGAAAGTTCAAGAACTCGTACGAGTACGAGTGTTCGTTCGCTCTGGGTGAGAACATTGGCATGAAGTCTGAGCGCTGGGTCCCCATGATGTCTGCTGACAACGCCTGGATTCCCCGTTCGGAGCTCATGGCTTCTCACCAGAAGATGGTTGCTGATGTCGACATGAAGGAGGCTCTTGCCTCTGGTCAGTTCCGTCCCCTGGTCCGTAAGGAGATTGAGGCTCACGCCGCCAACTTCGGTCTGGATGCTGAGCTTGTTTCTCACTCCCGCATGAAGGGTCTGTCCGGTGGTCAGCGTGTCAAGGTCGTCCTTGCCGCCTGCTCGTGGCAGCGTCCTCACTTGATCGTTCTTGATGAGCCTACCAACTATCTTGATCGTGACTCTCTCGGTGCCCTGTCCAAGGCTCTTAAGGCCTTCGAGGGTGGTGTCATTATCATTACTCACTCTGCTGAGTTCACCAAGAACATCACTGAGGAGGTCTGGGCTGTCATGGACGGTAAGATGACTCCCTCTGGTCACAACTGGGTCCAGGGCCAGGGTGCTGGTCCCCGTCTCAAGGCTGATGATGGTGAGGAGGAGGAGAAGTTTGATGCCATGGGTAACAAGATCGCTTCTACCAAGAAGAAGGCCAAGCTTACTTCCAGCGAGGCTCGCAAGAAGAAGAAGGAGCGCATGGCCCGCCGCAAGCGTGGTGAGGAGGTGTTCTCTGATGAGGATGACCTGTAAACTATTGCATAATGCATTTTATGTTTTACGGGGTATCTCTGCTATTGAGAATACTTTTTTTTCTTTTCCTTGTTGTTCTTGAGTGTTTTCTTGTCTCTGGTTCCGGCTGCTGCGTTCTGTCTTTTTCCTTGTTTGAGTGTGAGCGGAGCCGACTCCCAAGCGCTGGGATTTAGGATGAGGGTGTGAGATTATTTGGGAAGGAGAAAGGTTTTGTTGGTAGTTTTGATATTTTGGGAGTGTTGTTTTAGTAAAAAGTGTTTTTTGGTTTACGATGTAAATTGGTTGTTAATTTTGCAAGTGAAGTGAATTTGTATGTCTGTATATTTGAGGTATGACAAGGTGCAAGGCCTTGATAGTGATTGAGGTATGACGTTGTTAAAAAAAGCTAGGGCCCCACTTTGGGAGATGGAACTATTTGTGTGGTGGTAGTAATAGTTTTGTCCGTTTTTTTGTCTGTTTTTTTCCCTTGGTTGTAGATTGAGTAGTGTTTTTATGTCGATTAAAGATAATTGAAGTGATTTGGTTTTGTTAATTTTTTATTTGTGTCTTTGTTTTTTTATATGGTTTGTTTTGATGTACAGCCTCGTGGATCAGGCTAGCGATATTGACGGATCCTAATAGATAGCTACGATTTCTACTATGCAAGGACGGTTTCATCATCTCGACAAATCATAAGGCGATACGATACCACGAGAAGAATAAACACGACAAAGATATACAGTCGCCACTGCGACTACAAGCGCAAGCAGGTGCAGCGACGAAATGCTATTGGCGACTGGCGGGCTACTCTCCCCTCAGGAGATTCGTCACGTAGCTTCGCAGAATACATGTCTTCAAAGCCATTTACAAGACCTCGAACGACTCCTTAGTCATACGACAAATCCGAATTTACAAGTTCCAACGCGATATAAGTCGGCTAGTGTAGAAGATCTAGTCGGGCTAGTACGGGATACGCAAAGGGCTATGGCGTATCTGTATCAGCAGATACCGGTGTATCTTACAGAGGGGACGGAACCGCCGTTTATGGGGGTCAAGGAACGGGATGTTCTGAGAAGAGTGGGGGAGTTTTTGAGACATTTGACGGGGTTTTCGAGGGCTCTGGGAGTTTCACTTGGAAAGGGTGAGGTTAAGAAGGTTCATGATGCACAAGGTGATGTGCTGGATTTGGTTAGTGGACGGGTTCCGGGGAGTTTTACAGTTGTTGGGGAGGTGGAGGCGGGAGATTCGGAGTGTTTCTTGCCGAGTGTGCCGGGGACGAAGAAGGGACCGGAGACGGATGATCGACATGAGTGGAGATTGAAAGAGAAGGATCATGATCATGAGGGGGTAGCAAGGACTGTTGAGATGGAGGTTGAAGAACAAAGTGAAGTGACAACTTCATACACTGGTACTAGTGATAGCCAGTCTATTGTGGTTCCAGACTATGAAGACGAAACAGTCTATCTTGTTCCATCAGACTTGTTAGAATGTAGTCAGTACATCCCCGGGAAAGCACCGATATCTCCACCTCCTTCAGACCCTCTGGACTTTATCGCGGAGTCTGACGAAGACGAGGAAGATGATGGGTTGATGTTGTCTGATGCGGCTACAAAGACACTTACAAAGGTCGCTGAGGAACGGGCTCTAGCTGAGGCGTTGGCTAGGAAAACTCAGGATCTGGAGAAGAGACAAAGAGGTATTCTTCGACCTGCAAGAGCAGCGTTATTCAAGGAAGAAGCGCTTACTTTGGCGGGAGAGGCACAAAAGGGTCTTATCAGTGGTGCTTTGTTACCTGTTACTGGACCCGAGGCACCATTGACTGGTCACGACTTCGCTACGTTGGTGAAGCCACGGGCATGGTTGAATGATGCGATTGTTGATGCGTCATTAGCATGGCTTGATAGGTTTGCCAATCTACGTAGTGGGGCGACGAATTATCCTAAATCGGAGAATCGATCGGTTCTTATCATGGGGAGTTTCTTCTTTTCTAATCTTGTGAAGAATGGAGGGAAGAATACAGAGAGAGGATTAAAGAGGAAAGGAGTTACGAAAGAAGGGTTTGCGAAGTTGGAGACTGTTGTGGTGCCGGTTTGTAAGAATTCGCATTGGACTTTGTTGGTGATTCAACCGTTGGCGAAGAGAATTACACATATGGATAGTATGAACCCTCGAGGTTCACCGAATATGCTTATGACGGTGCGCAATTGGCTTAAGAATTTACTTGGAGAGGAATACGTAGAAGCGGAATGGGAACAGATGAGTATTGAGGCACCTGTTCAAGATAATGGGTATGACTGTGGAGTATTCACCATCATGAATGCGGTTTCATTGGTACTGGGGTGTGATCCTGGAAGTGTCTATCAAGCTGATGAAATGCGCATGCATAGATGGAATATCGCGGCTATGTTAGTTAATGGAGGCTTCTGTGGCGAATTTGACTTGGGGAGGCTATAGATTTGGTTGTATTGTTTTGGCGTTGTTAGGGTTAATTCATGAATGACGTTTTTTCTTACTGTGAGGGGATTACGTGATAATGTCACAGTGAGTAGCAGGGAGGAAGTGACCAATCAGGGCTAATCATGGGACATGTGATCAGACAAAGAATCCGGGGAACTTTATCTTCGCGAGTTCGCGTTTTTGACATGTAGAATTGATGGATTAGGAAATGTTGCAATGCCGGATAGTTATGGAGATTCTAGTGAGACAAGCGTGGATATTAACGGGTGGGAGATTAGATTTTACCGCTTTGACATGTTTTATATTCGTTCGTTGGTTTGGCAGCTATGCTATGCCATGGTATGGTATGGTACGCCACTCACCTACCACGGATAGACAAACAAAAAGGTACCGAACGGAAATGCGACGGTTATCATGCATCTCCGAGATCTCATGGGTGATAAGCCACCGTTATATACAGAAACCCCGCTTTCTCATTCTGGCACAGTCTGTGTGAGGAACTGGGTCGAGGACGGTACATACATATATCATGGTTACGTGTGGAAACTACGCTGACAAGGCACGTGTTTGTGGCCGACGGCATGGCTATGAATGAAACGGGGCGATATGTGTTTTGTTTTTTTTTCCTTCTCTCTTTAAAAGACCTTTATTGCCAAGATGGGTTCGGTTCGCGGGACGGGCGGATTGTACATGCGGGCGGGATCCAGCCTGAGTTTTCAGTCCCGTTGTCATTCTTTGACGTCTATGTAGTGTATGTATGTACCACCCACTGACTACCTGACCGACGATGAAAACTTTCTTTCCTTTTTTCCTCGCTTAGCTGCATTGACCAATCAGCGTGCGTAGATTCTTTGTTCCGTGAAATCTGTTGTTTTTGAGCTTCACCATGACGAAGGCGAAGGGCTCCAAAGGCCATAAGGGCAAGGCGAGCAGTCAGGAGGGTTTGTCGAAAGGGGTACCGGACGACACACCGGGTTGGTTGTTCCCGTGGAAGGAGGAGGATTTTCGGGGGTGTCTGAAGGGCTTGGCGACGTTGACTAGTTTGTCGAGCGAGCAGATGGTTGAGGTGGCGCAGGTGGCGGACCGCTGTCGTAATCTCAAGTTGGTCGACGGGTTTGGGCCCACAGAGACCGAGGAGAAGAGGGTGAAGTCAGTGGTTCGGAGACGGACAAGGGAGCGTAGGAAGGCTAGGGAAGGGTTGAAGGTGGTGTACAACGCGGAGACAGACAAGCGCTCTCCCACTGCACCAACCGAACGGAGCGTAAAGCAAGCCGAAGTGGTTTTGCGCTCCAGCGACACTCCCCCGAAGCCGGTCTTCCTCCGCCAAACCATCAAGGAGAGTCAGGGCACGGAGAAGGGCAACGGCACAGCCAAGACGCCGGAGGAAGTTAAGGTGGGGTATACCCTAGCTGACGGTCCGGGGAAGTACCGTGTCCCAATCCGGGCCAAAATGGATGCCGTGCTTGATAAGATCAAGAAACTCGAACAGATCCTCGCCGGTTACGAGCCGCTCCGCGGTTTTGGTGCCACTGTCACCTACAAGGGTTGGCAGGTAAAGGTCTCGGGAGTGCCCGCCGATGAGCCCGACGCTCTGCGTTGCGCTCACAGAGCCTTCCCGCCAGACAAGGTTCTGTTTGCTGAGTGGTTGGTGCAAGGGAAGTCGCTGCGAGTTGGTTTGACGGATTGTGCCGTCGCAACCAGCGTCATGCTCCGGGCCCCGGAGTGTGAGTGGTATTTCCCGGCGCCCCGTACTGTCCAGTGCTCCAACTGTTGGCAGTACGGACACACTCAAGTTCGGTGTAAGAGGGAGTGGAGTGCCTGCGGCAGATGCACTGGCCGCCACGACACCTCCACTTGCACCAAAGCCCCTACGTGCTTCTGTGGCGAAAGCCACGCGCCGGATGACCACGCAAGCTGCGGTCGGTTCAAGGCGTATCGGGACAATGTCCTACAGGAGACTAGGGAACGTCGTGCCCTCGACCGGGCCTACTGGGTCGACCGTCGGGCCGCCTACGCAAAGGAATGTGCGGAGGCGCGCCTCGCCGTCGTCCGCAGTGACCGGTCAGGGCAGGCGGACCGTAAACGAGTCCGGCAGGACAGCGGCTCAGAGGCCGTCGCAGTTTCAGCGACCCCCTCGAGCACCTGTTCCGGCCAGATCGTGGTTTACAGTCCCCCCGCCCCTGAGGTTATTACCTCCTCCCCTCCCACTACCCCAGGCCCCCACGCCTTAGTCCTTGCCAGTCCCGATGATGCGGAGATGACTGGCGGGGACCAGTAAGCATGCGTAGTTTGCGCCTGCTCCAGTGGAATATCAACAGGAGTGTGGTGTGCCTGGATGGCGCGCTTCTGTCTGGAGCAGATGTCCTTTTCCTCCAAGAGCTCCCTAGTAGCTTTGCTGGGGACAGGATGGGGGAATATACGGTCTTCACCGACACAGGCTGCCGTGCAGCTTTACTTGTGAAGGGACCGGCATGTTCAAGGGTGGATACTGGGAGTCCGTATGTGATTGCAGCAATGGTGGGCGATGTCTTTATGGCGTCGGTCTACCAAAATCAATCACCGAGTGAGGACTTAGCTTTGCGAAACGTTACTATTCCGCATTCCTTTGTCCTTATGGGAGATTTCAACGCGCACTCGGCGCTTTGGGGTGGCGATGGAGTCAGGTTGGATGCACGCGGCAGACAACTTGAAAATTGGCTCGAGGCTGAGGGTGCTCATATCGACACTACACCAGGCATTTTTACGTGGGAGAGTAGAGGTTCTTCTACTACCATAGATCTCATGATCTCTCGGGGTGTGCAAACAACTTTCGAGGGCTTGTCGGATCTACCTGGGTCTGATCATCGTGCACTCTTAGGAACAGTCTGGGTTTCCGGGACCTCTGCGGAGCAACCTCGGTACACTCGAGACTGGAGAAAGGTGGGAAGCAAGCTGGCCGGGCGCGACTTTTTCGCCGGCAGCACACTGGGACGGATACGCTCTACGCGAGATCTCGACGAGGCTGTCGTCACATTCATTAGAAAGCTCCAAGATGCAGCAGATGAGCTTGCACCGAAGACGAGGGTTTATTTTAGACCCATACCATGGATGACGACCGAGCTACGTTCGTTGTTTACAACGTGGCGGCAGACTCAAGCAGATTTCAGGAGGCATCGTGGTCCGATTTTAGGCCAGGTGCGGGTAGCCAAGGATCGGTATGTCGAGACTAGACAGACGACCAGGGCAGCCCACCGTACGAAGCGCATCTCCGAAGCATTGTCTAACGACCGGGCTCTGTGGCAGTTTGCCAAGACCCACGACAGATATGTTCAACCAGTGTCCCATCGGATTGAGGAAATGGCGACGGCATCAGGGCCGACCCGTGACCGAGAATCCGTAGCCACCGCCCTATGTGAGCGATTTTTTCCAATTGCAACCCCCCTACACCCACCCCCGGACGTGCCGACAGGAATACCGTTGTGGGATATCGACAAACTGGTCACCCGAGAGCAGGTGACTAGTGCCCTCCACAGCACAGGCCGGTGGAAAGCACCTGGCCCGGATGAGATACCCTCTGGCTTTCTACTATGCATCGGAGAAACCGCTCATGCATGGATAGCAAAGATAGCTACTGCGTCTTTGAGACTTCAACATTGGCCGACTGCCTTCAAGCGTTCCCGCGTAGTCCCGATCCCTAAGCCTGGGAAGACTAGCGCAGAACGCAAGAAGCCCGGAGGTTGGAGACCCATTTCGCTGCTATCTACAGTTGGGAAGGTCATTGAGAAGATCGTTGCTGGACGTCTTCTCGTGCAACTCGATCCGCTACTTCCTGTTGGACAGATGGGCAATCGCCCACATCGCTCGACTGAAACGGCGATTCGTGCTGTTCAAGAGTTTGCACAGAGGTCTCGCGGCCGCAAGGTGCAAGCTCTTTTACTTCAACTAGATATAGCAGGAGCGTTCGACAGAGTCGACCACGCGTGGCTCTTACACGAGGTCGCACAAAAAGGAGCACCTGAGTGGTTAACGTCGTGGCTTCATAGCATCCGGCGTCCCTCAGGGCTCCCCGCTCTCACCGCTTCTGTTTATAACCTTCATCGCTAGTCTGCATGAGGTCGTTGATACGTGTCACCCGGATGTCATGGTTGTGGGGTTCGCTGATGACACTAACCTACTCGCTCGGGGAAAGTCCTCGACCGACCTGGCTAGTGCTCTGCGGACGGTTTATGGGGTGGCGGAGAATTGGGCGGCGACGAGAGGTGTGATATTCGAGCCAAGTAAGTCTTCTTTGCTTGCGCTCAACGTCCACACAGCAAACCAGTGGGACGGCTGGCCGCTTCGAATTGGTGGGCAGAGTATTCCGGTAGAGACAAGTTCTAGGTTCCTGGGCAGTTGGCTTAACTCCCGCGGGACTGGGACCGATCACTACCACGCTCTGCGCACCAAACTAAGCAAGAATGTCACACTCCTCCGCGCTTTAGCCCAAGATGATTTATGCAGTTGGGAGGCCTTGAGATTGGTCTACAAGGTTGGGCAGAGACCACGGATGACGTTTGCTCCCGCAGCCCTTGCGCATTCAGGGCTAACGCAGACACAGATGGACGAGCTGGAGCGATTACAGTCTCGTGCACTACGAGTCTACACGGGAGCAATCCGTACTACACCATTACCTCG
>MJMS01000127.1:0-19593 GCA_002018275.1 Huntiella bhutanensis
GTAAGGTGGACGTTGACGAAATGACGTCACTGGAGCAGGCCCCAGGATAACCCCTCACACTCCGCACGGACCTTCTCGGTGAGTAGCGGATCCCAAGGACGTCGTTGTCGGTGAGAATTGCAGCGAGGGGGTCTATGCTTTTCCTGCTTACACGCCGGACCCTAACCCTTCGGCAATGTACGTAGAAATTTGTGACAGGCTGGATAATGGTGCCTGTGATATGGATGGCTCTTTGGTTAAAGAACATCTAGTCTTGTAAAAAGGAGGTGAGGAATAATAGGCGAAGGGAAATCGGACAGTTTTGAGCGCCCCGATGGAGTTCCTTTACAGCTTTAAGGTGTTTTTGCTATCACCCTCTGGGTCTTTTGACTTTTTGGGGGAGATGTAATAAGCATAGCCCTACGGCAACCTATACAGAAAGCCGAGTACGTGACGAAGTCCATTTACACGGGTAGAAGAGGTTGTCAACTTGGGTTATTGTCGGCCCGAAAAGGTCAGCGATGTAAAGCGAGATAGTAGAATACAGGTTGATAAACAACGGCGTTGACTATAAATTATCAGCCAATGATACAGAAGTATCGAGTGACAATGCTCTACCTTCTGAGGATCACAGATTACCGCATGCTTGAACTCACTGATCTTGATACTTGCAATGATACTTACCTCCACAGGCTCGCAGACTCTCCTGCCACCATGTATGCGATGCTAGGTCCACAGGTGATAGACTACACATGCTGGGAATGTTGTATCCAAGTAGAGCTACGACAAGTCCTGTGTGGAAACAGCTAAGTTGTATTGAGAAGATCGTGAAATACCTTAGCTGACGTGTCTCGACGGAGGGATTTGAACTGGATAACCAGGAAGTCCTGCTGATATCATCGTATTCTGGGGACCGGGCTAGTCTGGTCAATACAATCGCAGCTGTCCGTAGTTGAGGGATAGAAACTCCCGGTGCGGAGACCACCTTCAGGGCGCTCAACGTGAGAATGTATTCCGACGACCGCTGTCTTCGTAACGTTTTTGGCTCACCAGAGCAAGGCGGGACTAAAAGTCTTACATACGTATCAGTACAAGTCAACAGCAGTCTAGAATCACACAAGAACCCGGCAACAAAAAACACCGCCAACAACGTCCTGTATCAAATAAAAACCGCCATGTATTCAGTGAAGGTGCCTCAGATAATCTCGAACCTTGGCCTCTTTGTACCAGTGTTTATGTTGGGCATAACACGCAGACGACCACGTGATAAATGCACGGAATTCCTATTTCCGAGGTCTAATACATCTCCTCTCGTTCAATCGAGGTTGAAAATCGAGACCTTCCCGACGCCTATGACCTGTGTGGGAGTTATTGGTCGTACTCCGGCCACTGGTTGAGTTGAACCTTGATTCCCACGATCCAGTCACCGAATTCGTGTCAATAGTATTCGCGTAGTCTTTCGGATCCATTGACGTGAACGATGTAGTGCTCGTGCAGTCCCCATAAAGGCGCCTCTCAGTTATCACACGTTTGGTTACTGTCACGGATTGAACAAACAATTTCCGGCGGTAAAAAGAAGGCCGTTTATAACAGGGGCTAAATCTCTGTGGGGTGCAAGGTTAGTCATAGGTTCGGCTATTGAGGTCGAGAATGGGCTTACCCGTCGCGACCGAGCCATGATGATGGTTGAAGTTGTTGCGAATCACACACAATTGGAGAATCTCGCCGTCCATACACCGCAATGAAGCTGAGGGCAGTAGTGGCGAAAGAGCTGCGAATCCTAAGCTAAATTAACGGAAATGGAACCGTAAGGAGTTGTAAATGACAGTCACAACAAACAGAATCGAATCTATCCCAAAAGATCAACATGAACTGTTGGGTTACCTTTGCTAATCACGTGGGACTTTGTCTACGGCACCATGGGTAGTTGACATGGATTCAAAGTCGTCTACATTTTAACGGTCAAGTGTGGAAAGCACACGAAACTTGCGGAATCTCTAGAGGAAACGTCGCACAAACAAAGAAACACATTTCGACCGAGCATAGACAATATTCTCAATGTTTGGGTTGGCAGCCAATTCCTAAGCTATTCACGTTTGTTCTGTTGTTTGTTGGAAGTGACAAATCGACAATGTTGGCGACATGCATAACTGTCTTGTGTGCCGAGTACTCTATTCTAGTCAATGGAGTACTGCAAGGTACCTAGAGAAACCCAGAGACTTGGAATCGCCAAAACGACAAGTGTTGGACTGTCATTTTGCTCAATAGGAGTTAGATCGCATCTTGCTGATGAAATGGGAGCAGGTGGTTGCTCCATTTTGATGGTTACCATTACTTAGGTGATACGCAACCACCCTCACCCCACAGTCATAGGTCTGGTTGTTTCCCTGCATCACTGTTGTAGGTACCAGTTGAGGTGAATGTCATCGTATCGTCGGAATGATAGTGCATCTAGTTTCACGCATCAATCCACGAGGGTTCGTTTCCTATGTTGGTGAATGTTCGTGGATAGAGATTTACTCCGGCGCTCCAGGATCTTGCATTCGATCGTGCCACACAATCTTTCCGTGCTGTCACATACCAACCCGGACAGGAAAAAGGCAAGCCACTAAATTGAGGCTACCGGTAAGACCTGGGAAGGCTTGTGAAATAAAAAACATTTTCCGAGTTCGATTTGTTGTACTGAAGGCACATGTGTCGACGAAAGGCGTGAGCAATCGGGAAGGACAGGACTCAGCGGTGTTTCTCATGTTCCTCGGGTCCATGATTGGTGGCATAAGCAACCGATTACCCTTCTGTTATGCTACTCATTTGACGATGCTAAAATCGGTAACGAGCAGTTAATAAAAAAGAGGGTTCTCGGGGTTGTTGTCTATGATGGTCATTGCCATTAGTTACTGATCCTTTCATCCTCTGCCCTGTCTAATGGCTGCCCACTAAGTGTTCGCTTTTCACTGTGTAGGAATTGCCTCCTATATAGACCATGTTAGAATAGCGCAAGGATAGAACAGCACTGGTAAAATAGCCCAAAGGTTCCACTTCTTTTTGGCCCAGTGGTATGCTGATGCCTCCCAGTCCGTCATCACCGCTGACCGTGTGCGCACCGCCCATCACGAGAAACCAGGTCGTGAAGGTTAAATAAATTTAATCGCGGCTTTCCAGTCAACGTGAGATACCAGACCGGAGTAATCCGTTTTGGGTTGCAATGAGGGATACCTTAGTTATTGATCCCCACAAAGCAACCTTATACGATGGGCTCGGAGGTTTTTTTATTCATGCTGTCTGGAGTTTGTCTAACACATTGACTTTTTGATGGAAAGAAATGACAAAGTTCTGTATAGACATGCGTGCTCATATCTGCTTCACGAAATGCCTAATCAACGCCCTCGCCACTACCAAGACACCATCTAGTCGAACTTCAGGTAGACGTAGACTGTTTCACCATACGTAGCCTTTGTGGAGTAGCCTCGGGGATCCAAGGTCATGTAATCAGCCCGTCTGGAACCTAGTATATTGCCAACATATAATTGTTCGACTCCTTGTGATGTGGGCTCGATAGCACAATGGACCTGGGGTCAATATTCTTCACACGAACTGTCAAATTTGGAGGTAGAGGCATCATCTTTGTAGACATGTCGTAATATGGCTGTGAAGTACGGCTCTGCTTTGTGAAGAGCCACAAAGAATACACATTGAGCACCATTGGCTTTTGCTCTGTGTTGACCGTAGAGTCGGTATCACGTGGCAGAGGGCTGGCTGACTTGGATGGCCGTGTTTGGTCGTGTTGGATGGCATATTAGACTTCCTGGGCTGGCATCGGACTTCTGCTCGGTAGACCACAGTTTGGGGGTCTTGTCCATGAGCGAGTTGAATGTGGTCGTTGGATCCGTGTGTTATTTATTCCAGAGTAGTCGTTGTGTAATCGTCCCTGTGGTTGCAAAGTAGGTTGTTAGAAAATGGGTGCTTTGATAATGTATACACACTAAGTCTGTCTTATGCCGTGCACCTATTCTCACTGTACTGTTCTGAAGTTTTGAACGTTTATTCGAGGGCTACTTAACCAAGTACCTCAAAGTTCCAACATAAAAGAAACCTAGACCACACCCGCTGGCTTGTGAAAGAAGCCAACTGTAGCTCCTCCATTCGCACCGGATTTCCCTGAATCCCAACCGTGTTTCAATACCAAGTGTACCGTTGAGACAGGGAGTCCCATGGCCCAAGTTCAGGCGGCGCCTTAGACGGGCGCCACATCTGATCCTCGCACGTCGGTTGCACGCATGCAAACCCAAATCTATCCATCAACTCCCACTCTTTGTTCATGAGGCAGCGCTCATAAGCCCAGTTTGCATTCTTGATGAAGGCTGCAAATTCCTCCGTGGTGGGTGGGACGTAGGGTGTTCCGTCGTAAGTCGGGGGGCTTAGGAACCATCTGACAGGTGCCCACTCAGGCGCATCGGTGGGCTCTTGGCATCTGGTGCTTGGGCTCTCGGGATACGACGAGCAAGTGGCAGCGTCAGTCGTGAGCCAAGTGTCGACTTCACAGGAACCTGCAACCGCATCGGTTGAGTCTTGATTGTGCACCACTGTGGCGCTGCTTCCGAATGACCCGTTATCGTGAGTGTGGAGTACCTCATTTGTATGTTTATTCGGGTCATCAACAAGCATGGCATATTTGCCTTTGGAAATCTGACGGCGTGCCTAGAAATAAATTAATCGTCAGGAATCATTTTTGAATCGCAAGATGACAAGATACGTACGCGAGCCTCAAGATAAATCTCCTTGCAGAAAGCAAACGGCCTAGCAAGCAGTTGACGGACAGGAGTCATTTCGAATATTGTGATGGTTGTAGTGAAACTGCGGATGAAAGATTGATGCGGACTATGTGCCTGATCGGATTTTTCAGGAGGGATAAAGATCAAGACTTCCAAGGAGACAAATGGCCACTTTGGTTAAAACTTTCTGTGACCAGTGTCTATCCGGGTGTTGATAACGATAGCGACCTTTTCGGTAGTCACATACGAAACGTTACGTATGTTTACTATCTGTTTTTGAAATTCACGATGGGACAGTTATTAGTTTACAACAGAAGTTCAAACCCCGGCGTGGAACTACTGTGTTGAGGACATGATGACTCCTCTATTCCTCCAATATCATTCCTGTTAGTGGTGTCCCACGTTTTCAACTGATGTCTGGACATTGTCTTCCAACCCGCCCTCGATCAAGAAGCGCCGACAGTCCAAGTTTTGCTACTCACGATCCAAACGGTCCTTAGACCATCGGTAGGGTTAGGTCGATCAGGGTTAACAAATTCCCGTACAGAGTGTACATTTAGCAAGAGAACGTCTTGATTTCTTGTGGCAAAGATTGGCTTTCACCCTTTAAAGTTTTCGGATTAGCATTTTATTGGCACTTCAGTTGAGTCTCGTCTACCTTACTGGTTCAGATTGTACCAGTCAAGACAGATAGCGCTTTGCTTGTTTGCGCGGAAGTAAGGTACTTATTGGGTGTCTAGAGGAGTGAGAAGGCGGTTATTGTCTTTGAATTCGGGGGTGTCATTCAGAAGCTTAACGCCCAGTTTGGGTATGAATGTGGGATGTAGGTTTCTGGCCCTTGATAATTTACGCCTATCGTCCCAATTGTATACAGGGTAACCTGTCGACGATGTCCCTAACTTGTTCCGACACCGATTAGACTAACATGGACTATTGCCGTTTAGATGAACTGAAAACTCGACAAGCATGAACCCAAAGGTTACTATCGAAAAAGCAGCCCGGTGGATGATCACTCCCGGAAGCTCAGCGACCACAACACAGTAATAGCACCCCCATGATGTTCCAACGANTATCGTCCCAATTGTATACAGGGTAACCTGTCGACGATGTCCCTAACTTGTTCCGACACCGATTAGACTAACATGGACTATTGCCGTTTAGATGAATTGAAAACTCGAGGAGCATGGACCCAAATCTTACTATCGAAAAAGCAGCCCGGTGGATGATCACTCCCGGAAGCTCAACGACCACAACACAGTAATAGCACCCCCATGATGTTCCAACGAGGAGGGATTAAAGAGCCATTCCCCATACCACCATGGGCATCTGGCGAGTTTTAAATGTGTACGGCAGAGTTGGTACTGTTAGTACCCCCCTACCAGCCTGTTCTCAGAACGCCAAAACATCTTTTGATACAAAGCCTTGGGGTGTTTGACAGATGGGCTCTGGGCTGTGACGTAGTACACACCTGATCAACAAAACAGCGTCCAGCGTTACTGAGTCATGCTATGCATCCCTTTCGAGGAATCTTTTCTAGATGAGCACTGGGTAATGATGCTCAACGCCGCGGGGACTTGGATGAGCAACTGGGTTTCACTCTCCCCGCCAAGGATAATGGGCTATCTTGTGTGGTAGAAAGATTTGGTCTGCTGTGGGATGAGAGCTTCGAAATCAATGCTGGTAATCAGGTCACCGTGATTCCATTCAATTGTTTATTCATGGTAAGTTTTATGCTGTCGCAAAGGATACACCTTAAACCTCGAGTTTAACCAAAATAAAACTACCAGAGACTAAGATTCCAATGAAGTAGAACTCCCAATCCCCCATCAAAGTACCACCCACCAATGCGGCGAACTCTTCAATTCGATAGCCAGGGCCTCCTCTTCCTTATCTTGTTGTTCCGCCTCTGCTTCCAGTTCGCGAATGACCAAGGGCCGGCCAATTAACATCGAATGTACACTTTCCACATCAACTTTCCATCCACGAATGCAGCCGGCACGGACGCGTTCGGGTCTGTGATACAGTTGCGGTCCAAGCGCGGCGTCACACACTTCTGTCTTCAGGCTTTTCATGGCAACGAATGATGCGAAACGCCTTCGGGAGGACTGCTCATGCTTGTACAACGGAACTGCTGGCCGCTTGTAGTGACGATAATCCCAAAGCGTGGAAAGTGCTACTTTTCGATCTGCCTCAAGCGCCGGATATGGGGCATCTACCTTGTGCCTGAACAAGATTGAGCATGGCTCCGATGCAAGGAACACAATTCCAGCGTCATGATCGCAGCACTTCACTAAGGTATCATGAGGGTTATGCCGGTGCCACAAGATCAGGCTCACCGCGGCCGCAGCAACTTTCTCGAGCTCTGGGATGTCAAATGTCATGGAGAAATGGTTGGCTAAGGAGGCAGTGTTGCGCTGGGGTAATGGAATGTCGATTGGGCCGGAGAATGTTTCTTGATTCGATGGGATAAACGGCAAGACGGGATTCAAGTGCTACTTGTGCCAAACGTATCGGTTAAACAAGGTCACATATCGGTTGAACAGGGTAACTCACTGGGCGCTCAGTCAACAGTTGTCGATACTCCGTAAGTGATAGATTTGGTCCTTATCAGTGAAAGAACTTTGGCACAGGCTGTGCTTTTGCGACAATTGCAGATGATATGTGAGGTTGGAGGCGAGAGTGGATGAATACCATGTCCTGCGACGTCTTTCCCACCAATCATCACTAGAAATAAACAAACTACTGTGTCCCTTGTTACCAGCTTAATCAGGAGAATTACCTAGGAGTATAACCTGTAAGGATTCCTAACAATGTTGGTTTCGTCAGCCCCAACTCTGTCTTAAGGACATTGACTACCAAGGTGCTATTGATGTTTGCGACAAACTGTAGGAGGGCGTCGACAAGTTCGTCGCTTCATATGGGGATAAATCCGGTGATGATCAACATAGGACATCAAGCCGTGTATCAAAGGCTGTTTGTGAGCATGTGAGGTGGGACTCTTTTGTGTGGCCACTTCAAACTGTGTTCAGTTACCTGGTCTGGTGGTTCTGGTGGGAACATGTGACAACTATAGGACATGGCCACAGGTTCGAACAACAGACATTTAAAACGAGAACGGTATCTAGATAGTATGTATCTCGATGGCTAGCATTCGCTTCTGTATACAATCTGGATCTCATACGTCACCGATCTCTGAGTTGCTGCATGGGTCAAACATTGCGCTCTCGCCAGAGGCACGGTCATGACTAATGCCACACGTAGATTTGGCAAAAGAGCAAATCTTGGGTTTACAATGCGGCACCATTGATTAGTGAATGTTGCGTGGTCACCTGCTGTGAAAGGCGTCGGTGTTTTGGATGGTTTCTTGATGTTCCGATGAACAAGACAAAGCCGAGGGCCACGAGAAAAGACGTATAGATGACTGAGGATCATATTTCAGACCTCCCTTTTCTCTGTCCAATCGGCTGACACATGTTCGCATGCAATCAAGACAGCAGCGAGGCTACGGCCAAGTCATGCTCGTAATATGTAGCTATGGGGCAGTGGTAGAGAATTGATGTCGTTCTTCTTCCGTCCAAAATGGTCGAGCTCAATCGGGAATTAATTTGCATTCATTTCTATGGTTCAGAGCAAGTGAATAGAAACGCAGAGGCTTCAGAGAACTATGATTTAATTGTTGCAAAACACAGTGTCATCCTGGTAGTGCGGTCACAGGAAGAAAAAGATCCTTCCTTGGAAAAAAAACCAGCAACCTGGAGTCCAACTATGCCGCCAAGACAACTAAACATAATCCGTGATTCCTCGGGTGTTGCGGTTAAACGGGACCATTGTGACTATTTGGTGAAATATGGGGCACGGGTCTATTATCTGTCGAGGCAAATTTTGAGCGATGTTATGACTTCGTTTATCATAGACGGTCATCAAGCTTAACTAGTGATGAGTGATCATAGATCAATAGAATACCGAGGAGTAGTCGCCTCGATCATTATTTATCAAGAAACAAGCCCACATTGCGGTTGCTGTACGTGTTGGTTGTCCAGGAGCCAGGCGTATATTCTGGCGGGCTACATCAATCAGGCGCCGCTAACATTCTTGGTAAGTCATGGCAAAACCACGGTTATTCGTCGTCTGTGATGCCAGGCACACGATGTTCCAGTGAGAGGATCGCACCTTTGACGGCGACTCCACGGACCACCCGGAGATTTGGATGCTGCAGCCGCATGAGTACGAGGCTTGCGGCCACCACTATAATATGAGGTTGAGCGAGTCCTCGGATCGTTATATAAGCGTAGGGTCAATGAAAAATAGGTGAACTATAACAAATATATAAAGGCTTGGCTCTTCAAAGTTCTATCATAGCCTCCTGAAAAGTCATCCTGACATACTTATTCAACGCCAACCCTATCCCCGTACCTGCGCCAGAACTGTCAGCCTCTGCCCTGTCTGATGGCTGCTCACTACGTGTTCGCTTCTCACTGTATAGGAATCGCCTCCTATATAGTCCCTGATAGAATAGCACTAGTAACAAAGTCCAAAGGTACAAATTCTTTTGGCGCAGTGGTATGCTGATGCCTCCCAGTCCGTTATCATCTGGCTCCAGGGACAGGGATAGTCCAGTTGACAAGTATATCGTATGTGCGCACGTTAGGCAGTGTTTGTATGTAGCCGTACCCATCTTAACCACCTGGCACGAAGTCGCAATTGGGTATTGTCTTTCATGTAATGTTCAGAAAATGAGATTGAATTGCGAGAGGTTTCTGTAGATGTAGTGACGAGATGGGAACTATAAATCTGAGAACAGAAACACATCAACGAGTCATCCCGCTTCCAAGATAGGTCACGGCGTCAATTTGATGAATCCCATTGCTGATGGGAGAATATCATAATGTGAGCAGTATCATAACAATAAGGGGACAGCTAATGTAAAGAACCTATTATTAGACACCGTTAGATGCTCAGGAAACCCAGATCATTGACTCCTACTTGGGCCCAGTCCACCGTTATGTTTGTACGTCCGATGTGATGTGCCGACGCCCTTGAGGATGCCAGTCATGTGGATGAGCAGAACAATGAGTGGCAATGTATCATGTGAGAATAGAGTTGCCGGCAGTAAGTACCCGTTCACCAGTCCACAAACTGAAACATCGAAGCATATTGGGCAGTTTGAAGGTTCAAGTTGCCAACAATGAGCTACGACTTCCTTCTTGGGGCAGACTTGTCACTGGACGGATCGACCATCATTCCTTCGTTTGCGGCAGCTATACCAGAAGCGGTAACAATGACAATCACGTGCAAGGGAGCCATGTTAGTCGTGCAATGCACGGACAGGACGTGCTCCATAGCCCTGGTCGACCTTAACTGTAACCTCACGTCAATAGATGGAAGAAGAATTTGAGCCGAGTGAACTGGCTCTTTAACACCTGCTACGCCGCGCCTAGAATAAAAGGCCTTCCTTGAATACTTCGGGTATCTCCGTTTGACCCTAGCGCTAATCTTCCGTTTCGACTTTCCTCCAGGGGTTCAGAGAAGTCACCAAGCAATTGGCCAAGTAAATACACAATTATAAAATCACCGGCTGTCACCGTCTGCTATCCATCAGGTAGTAGTCAAGGTTCAGCAGATGGCTGCAAAGTCTTGAGAGGTTGATTACCCTCGGATCCATAGATAGCTGCACAGATTCTTGGTAGGGTCGTTCGTGCTTTACAGCAAGGGAATAGCGATATTTCAGGTACCCCTAAATGTTCACAGGCTCTATATTGGCATATATTGAGGGCAAAGAAATACCGACCCAGAATATTCGCAACGCAGTCCAATCGGGAACAGGCTAGCAAGCTCTGAACATAAGATAGCGTTGCCATCAGTGGGTCAAAACATCCCCAACGCTATGTACCTACCCAATTAAAAGTATCCCAAGAGAGCTATGGGATACCGTCATTTAACATGCCGGGAGTCACTTTCAACATACGGGCAGCGCTTGAGGGTTTGGTTAGGGCTATAGATGAAAACTGCACGGGGTCTATATGACGGGTTTCAACAGTCTCCCAGCCTGTAAAAAGAGGACCTAGTCCTGCTGATAGGTCATAAACAGAACAATGGAATTGAATTCAATTTGTTAGAATAGCGAGGCTCCCGCCCCTGTATTGTATTGTCCTCCCTATGGTGTATTTAACACCCCACTGGCGTGTGAGTCTGTCCACCGTCCGTCGAGTTTAAGAACCCCGGAATATGCATAAGTGTATAACGGCGTACATAAAGCTTCATTGTACCGGATAACTACAGCAGACTGATTGGTCTGGTCAGCCCATCTGGGCTGCCCGGACTTCGTCTGCGTCGGAGAACTCTAAGCCGCCTCGGCTGCTACGATCACATTTGTTTACTTCTCGATGTACCTTTCGGTGTACCCCTTCAGCCTCTCTGTTCTCATGACAGACCCTTTGGAATCAATCTATTTAAGACTATTGATTTAGAAGATATTCTTTACTTACGGTAACTCCGCTTGTTGTTGGCACTATTGGTTCTTGTCCAGGAAGATCCTTTGCATATATTGACCCCAATGGGTCTCTCGTCATCATTGGCTTCGACGGCCGTTTCTTTCGGCCTTGTGACCTCGATGGTTATTTGGGTGGTTCGTGGTCTTGGTGGTTCTGGTGTCTTGGTGGACTTTGCAGTGGGTTTGGTTACGTCATGAGTGCTTGCTTGCTTGCTTGCTTGCTTGTATGATATGATGGAAAGTGGTTATAAGTACTTGGATGGTTGGTCGCCAGAATTTTGACGATTAGAGGAAAAGATCATGTTAACTATTTCACACTCGGTTCTACAATGTAAATTCACTTTACACAACCTTTATGATTATTAAAATTCAATTCCGTGCAACTCCACCTGGCGCCGACCGATAAACATTCCGGTCCATAGAGACACAAATGACCGAATCTGATCGGTGTCGGGGAAGATATCTGTTCTAAGGTGCGCAGCGACCTGACGAACCCACGCTTCCTGTGCAAAACCCGGCTCGCAAATGATATGCACTGGCACGTGCGCCTGCCAAGCCATCTCTAAGTGGGCCAGACCTTGCTGGCAATCTGTGCCCGGAACAAAGTAATAAACGGCCAGTTCCGGGCATCTCCGCCACGCCTCGGACCCCGCCACCGGAATTCCAAGGTGCTCAAGACGCACGTTTGTAGCGTTGAGCGGGGGGAGCACACTAGTCCGCATCGTCTGTGTGCCTGCCCACTCGATAATCTCCCTGATTGCGTCGTCCTTCCAG
This sequence comes from Huntiella bhutanensis, assembly GCA_002018275.1. Classification (NCBI taxonomy): domain Eukaryota; kingdom Fungi; phylum Ascomycota; class Sordariomycetes; order Microascales; family Ceratocystidaceae; genus Huntiella; species Huntiella bhutanensis. The sequence continues at coordinate 12,016 of MJMS01000127.1, forward strand.
CAGGACCACTCATCACCGGCAGGACCCCAAAAGTTGATCTTGACTGGGAGATCACGGCCAATGAGCTCTACCAAGCTAGGTCGCATTCTCCCTTCGAAGATCACCCACCACTCTTCCTGCGACGAGCAAGAGGAGTGTTCATGCATCCGGGTCACATGATCGGTTGAGCTGGCGCGCGATTGCCGCGAGAGGACACTGGAGGGGGAAGAACAGTTGGAAGCTCTGGAGCTGTTGTTGTTGGAAGATGGGGCCATCTTGGGGGTAGGTCCTAATATATACCAGTCTTGTTAGTATTGACATCAATGCAAACAACAAACATTCGGTCAAGCTGGACTACTGACACTTGAAAGGCTTTGGGCGGATGAAACGGTCTAATGAATGACCTAAAGGCGACAAATATCTCGAGAGACAATACTAGCAAGCTTGAGGTTAGCACAAACTCTTCAAATGTTATCGCGTATTGCAAACTATCATCGTGCTAGGCAGATGGACTTACAATTCAGGCTTTAAAACTTCAATGTGGTCGTGTTTGGTTGATGAAATAAACAGGACTGTTGTTGGACAGAGATGAAGAAGACAAGAAATGGGAACAAGACAGAGGGAAACGGTAAAATGGACAAAGTGGCAACAGTAAGCAACCACCAATCTAGGAAACAACGCCAATAAAACATAATATTTCCATTTTAGGGCCTATTGGTCATTACCCAAATAGTCAGGCATCTCTGCGTTCCCTAATACGGCAACTCTACACTACTTTGCAAACACTTTCTCTCTCTGGTTGGATAACTAGGCAACTACTCTTCCAAACGAAAGAGATACTGCAAGACGCTGCCGTTATAGGAATTTCGACATACTCTTAGGTATTCATCGTAAATTCCCGGTGACCAAAACGGTATTCTCTCAGCGCAACTTAACTAAAGAACATATGCGGGATGTACCGTATTTTGATGATGAGGCCCTGTTGGAAGTAGAAGGTCATTCATCGCTATCCGCTTGAGCTGGTGAACAATATCTGTCACATCTACGTCGTACGAATCACATAGGACACAAGAGGCTCTCGGTTATCGAGCCTCTCTGGCTCTAAATCACACTACGGCCCTTCAGGCTGGATTGTTAGTATGTGCGGCACTAACCACTCGGAGAAGATCTGGTAGAATTGTCGGAGAATCTCCTGGCACGGCGGATCATATAACTAGACTTATCACTTTTACTTTGTGTGGACTATAACATGTAGCACCCAGGTGAATTAGCATTTTCGGCCGTACAAATGAAGATGTAACCTTGTTCAGTGGATTTTCATTGGTATGCTGAATAGTCAGCATAAGTTCTCTACCCCAATTCGCTACCCCATTGGGACTCTGGTGAATTGAGATTCTGTGATACGCCACCATGTGCATTATCCCTCCTCTTCAGCAATGGTCTCTTCAAAGATCGGACACACGAAACCGTCAGCATGCATTCTGTACTCCAGTTGTTACCGAGCCTGGCGACAGTTCGGTTTTCCGGAACAGAGGAACATCCCCAAACGACGGGGGTCTGGCGTGAACATAACAAGACTTTTCAGTTCAATGATATTGCTCTAATGTCAATATTCGAGAGAGTCGGGATACTTCAGCTAAAGCCCCTGCCAACTATCAGCCAAAGGCTCCATTATCAGACTGGTGACATGACGAGTTTAGCATGTGTGATATGTTCTATCTAGACCCAGAGCCATGGAAACTCTGTACAGATATGAGATTGACCAAAATCCTTAAAGGAATACAGCTATGTAAAACTTATGTGGATTAGGTATTGCTCGGGTCGTCATAATAATTGAGCCGCAAGCTAGGCAACAGAGACTGCAATTTAATAAGCATTTACCTTTGGAAGGTTAAATCATAAGTAATCTAGAGTATCTGACACTCCTAATCACACCGGTCTTTTTAAGCTATTCTCATCCAGCATCTCGCCGACAACACAGTGATCATCACAATTTTCGCTATTGTTTACAGCACGGCATAGCATATATTTTGCCCAAATTCCGCCGGGGTAGGATCAGGCCTTTATATACCTATATATGTACATGTTTTCGAAAGTATCCATTACTGGTATTTGCGAATCCCGCCTTGTCAAAGAAAAAGGTTTTCCAGAACGACAGGTAGAGATATGTAGGTCACGCAGAATATTGGTTCAATCTCCGGCGGCTCTCTGGGGTAAGCTACAACATTCAGATACCGATGGTGAGAATAAACCGTCAGGGTGAGTTTCCATGAAGGCTACCAGAAAATGACCGTTGGCCAGCGATTCAAAGTAAACATCTTTCCCCTACTAGGTGTTGGTTGATTGGTCCGGCTGTGGCACTGTCCAAATCACATGACAAAACGAGGTGCCGTGATTTCTGATCCTAGGGTTATGTCCAGTACAACCCTATCCTAACCGAAGATCTTGCAGACCCCTCGTAACTGCAGTTACTTGACCAAACAGTAGTCAATACAAGAGTCAACCAAATGCCCGAGTTATTTCTGTTAACCCAAGACACCTTTTGTCAGCACAAAGCTTTGACAACTGAATAATGGTTTGTCAGCGTTTGAAGGAGAAGAAGCCTTTGTCAACATCACTTGCACCTATCTAAATTCCAATTGGAAGCTACCTCTATGTCTATGGACTTAAAACGTATAAACGGAAGGTAGAATTTGAGAAATTAGTAAGAATACTACAGAATGAAGTCTTGATTGTTAATCGTCGAGATTGCCGTGCTTAGTAGTCATTGCCTTAGTGAGTAATTTCTGATGTAACTTGCCTCGGCCAAACAAACTAATAGAGCCAGTAGCCTATGAGACAGATTACAGAGGCTTTATCGCCAAAGGTCTCCTACTGAGGCACCGATCAGTAATCCCAACGACAAACCATTTAAACGTAGCCAATGTTCCACTTCTTCGATCTCAGTTTGCTTCCATTTTCGCACCATCATCCACTGACACATTCCAAGTTGTCTTTTTAAACATCAAATTTACCACTCCCCCACCCAAGAAACCACAACAATTGTCCCGAAAATGTGCCTCACTAGTCAGACTACTGTAAGTGTTATATCTGATAAAATTTGATGATCCGTTTGTTAACTTACTGTCACTATCTAGCCCTTTGTCGCTGGGAAGCCATGCCCATCCACCCAGGATGCCACTTCTGGAGATTCCGCAGCGACCTATTGTTGCCAAAGATATATTTACTGTGAAGCGTGCGAGGCGTGGGTCCCAGCTCAAGGCCACGGGTGCGCTGAGGCTTCGAACTAGCCATACTCAATTATACCATTTGTTGTTTGACCTGGAGTAGGTCCATGTTGGCTCTATCACATCAGTGGACTATGTTGTTACGGTACATCATACGATTAGGGTTGATATTGTGAAAACTTGTTGTGTATGAAAGGAAGATGCGGAGGTAGAACTTAGGATATCAAGCCTCAATTATATTATCAAAGTTTGCCTATTAATTGACCCTGAGTTTCTATACCCCTCGGAGGGCTTACCGATAATATGTCCTGACACCAACGTTATAGTCCCACCGGACATGTAACGTGATTCAGTTGCTACTCAAACTAACGCAAAACCGGCTATCAAACGTGTTGGAACACCCAGTCATGGCAGAATGAATCTTCCCAATTGAATATGAATCCTCCATACCGCAGTTCATGATTATACACCAACTTCAATTTGTTGAGGACGGTTCATTGTACAAGATAGGTGACTATAGTGAGCCTTCTCCGGAAAAGAATACAATACTCCCACTCAACAAACAGTTGGGACAAATTATCACCACGAAACAAAATGACGGCTCTATTGATTTTCCACAGACGGAACACTTTCAGAACAATTGGATATCGAGCCGTATTTGAAAAGCTTTGGCTGGAGGGAAAGAATAATCCCAGCGACTCCGGGTCAAAACAGGATATTAAATACACAGAATCCGCTGCGTAGGTCCCTACCAAATGCGACGCCTTGAAAAATGATTTAGGCTCTTTTTAACTTCCGAGCAGTCAACTTTGGCTGGCCCTCAAATACACAGAAATATCACGTGAGAACTACGCCCATCATTATCGGCGAGGTTGTTTTCCAGTTACCCCTTGCTGTGACATGTGTGTCGTCGTGCACTTCATTACCCCTTTTGGCCTATTACTCGCAGACGTGGACAGCCCGCAGACCTGGCCTCGTGTTTAGGGTTTAGTGGCGTCTACCTGGGCAGCCTTAACGTTGAGTTGTGTAATATGGGATCTTAGGAACACCTCACCTCGAGAGATGGCGAAAGGACCACTGGTTTCTGATATCCCGGTATGGCACACAATCGAAATCATGCACCCTGCTCTACATGTTGTGTCTCCCTGAGCTCAAACTTATTAGAGAATCAAAATCACATAGCGCAATGCTCGGCTTTCACACCCATAGATTCTGGTGCTATGTTTCAGAAACATCATTACTATTATTCCGATCGGATGTAGCTATTGACGAGCATGCGACATACACGAGTAGCCCTGATGATGGATGGAACCAGATGTAGTCAGAATCATTCTGGATATCGAGCAAGACAATGCCAAATTGGAGTCTTCTTTCTTGTAGGTCCTCTTCCTTTCGGCTTGTTCGTGCGTAGGTATCATCGGGTATACTTACGCGTCTGTACAGAAACCAAAGCCAACCCAATACTTGTTCTTCCGTCATTTTCGACAACCTCACTCTCACGAGCCCGACATGTTTAGGAGACGGCAGACACCCCACTCAGCATGTGTACTCCACCAAAAGATTCCACCGTTGCATCTCATCAGCCTTGGCGCCTCGTCTTCAATGTCAAAATAGGTTAAACACAAGTCTGTCTTGGCCTCCCCCACCCAATTGGAAACAATGTTGGCGACATAATACCCTTCATCCGAAGTTCGAGGATCTGACCATCAACAGAAAACAATAGGGGTTAATGACACAGGCGACTCCACCGAGTAGAGTCCCTTCTGCTGAACTCCCATTCGATCACATATTATGGTGGGCCTTCCGGTGGCTCAAGGTGTTAGTAATATACCACGAACCACGAAAAAGGGCATAGTTTCTTGGTGATAAGAAGAACTAAGAATTGTACGCTACATCGCAGTGGCAGCAAACGGAAGTAGCGTGGTGTAAGCCGTTGAGTAGTAATCCTAAGAGTTGCTATAACAGACCTATTACGTGAAAACGCAAGATTTAGTAGAAACTCCACATCATCCGATACTATGTATACTAACCCCACCTCGTCGCATCTTAGTCGTATACAAAGTGCCGACATCAAAGAATATGTTGGGCCTCGTCACGCCATACTATCTGGATGTGAAGTGGTCTTCTGGTAGCGTCTGAGCCGGGACTACCACCAAGCATTTCGGTTATATACTCAGGTCTGTTGACAACTAAATGGATTTCATAACTCGAATGTTGTAGAAAGGACTAATGTTGGATGCTTTGTGTGAGTACTCTCGTCCCTATCTCCCTTCTTCTCGTCAGAGAAGTCTTTAAAGAACTGAACAAACAATGACACTATCAATAGTTTCAACACTCTACCGTTTGTAAGATCACTTTTCACAGTCTAGCAACACCGTTTTATAAGAAGAGTAACGCTATTCTTATATCCGCCTGCTAGATGAAGTGCCATCTATAGAGAAAAATATAAATCCCTCCGACCCATGTTGCCATCGTACTATTGCCGTAGTTAGAGTCGGCGCCACCCGGAACCCACTGTCAGTGTCCGGATGTGTAACGTGGATGACCGCTGCACGAGACTGAACGTACCCGTGGACTTAATCAGAGTACCGAGGAATAGGAACATCATCGTCGTGGGAGGTCTCATTGAAACGGACAATCAATGAGAGGACATTATGGGAACAAAGACTGGAGCAAAAATACCGACGATTTGTAATGAAAGCTATGAACATACTCTTCCGAATACCCAGACCAAATCACCAAGAGAGGCTATGATGTCCCCGACCTCACAATGATACCAATATCTTCTCCAAAGCGCGTCGTCGGCTCCCGGTGAGGGAGGGAAACAGAATGTGGCAACGACCACTTCGATTCATCCTTGGACACTAATGGATGACATATGTCTGATACAGCGGGTTGCTTGCACGGGAGGCACGGCCGTAGTATACTCCGTTGACTGGTTTTTTCTTGGTGGCTGGCTTCACACGGGATCTCCTTGGGCTGTCTAATCTAGGTCTAACGCGGCCATTGTTACGTTCCGACGTCTTCTCTGTAGGCTTCTTGTACTTGCGGCCAATCTTAGAGTTATAGAGTTCGAAGCTTTTATACCCGCGTTTTTTGGAGTGTAGTCGGAGACGGAAAGTCTTCAGCCACGTCATGCTTTGGGTTGCCATACGGCGAATCCATGCAACGCTATAGAACTCGGTGGGGTCCCCGCGGATATCGCCCCGGGGGTTAGCGACGCCCACACGCCTGGCGTGAATTATATTTGGACTTGTGGGTTGGGCAGGTGCCGCCCCAGCACTGTTACGTTCTGGAGTCTTCTCCGTAGGTTTCTTGTGTTCGCGGCGAATGCTGGGGTTACGGAGTCGGAAGCTTTTATACCCGCGTTTTTTGGAGTGTAGTCGGAGACGGAAAGTCTTCAGCCATGTCATGCTTTGGATTGCCATAGGGCGAATCCATGCAACGCTATAGAACTCTNNAGTCGGAACCTTTTATACCCGCGTTTTTTGGAGTGTAGCCGGAGACGGAAAGTCTTCAGCCGTGTCATACTTTGGATTGCCATAGGGCGAATCCATGCAACGCTATAGAACGCTGTGGGATACCCCCTGAGTTCGCCATAGGGTTTAGCGACGCCCACACGCCTGGCGTGAATTATATTTGGAATTGTGGGTTCAGTAAGTGTCGCCATCGGCTTGACCAGAAGATAAAAGGTTTCCGCCCTTTTCCTGGAATCATACAGCCCCAGAAACAAATTGACTCGGATAAACTTGGGGATTTGGGCCGACGTGTCAACCATGGACTGGGCAATTGGATATTTCCGTGAGCGATGGGGGCCTCTAGCAAGAACTACTAAATGTTTGTCACTCAATCCATTCGTGAAATTCATGTCAAGACCCATGCGCCGAATTAAAGAAGCTCGCTTGGCCATTGGGGTCAAGTGGTGTAATATCGGGGTTGATTTCGACACTTTGAAATCAGGAGATAGGCCATACCACTTCGCAGTGCTGAACTTGTGAGCCCAAGACCACGTGGGGAAAGCATCACACCTGGTTCCCTTGACACCATAAATGCGTTCCTTCCACATCAAGTTTTTCCTGATTCTTCGTGTGCTGATCCCATAGATGTGTTCAACTTCCTTGGCCTTCAAAAACCCCGAGATGGCGTTAAGTCTGTCGATCGGATACGTCAAAGAACGACCAATATATGATTGTAGAATCCCAGTAAGAGAGCTTGTGATACCCGAGCAACACTTATGGTCAGGCTTAGGTGTCTGTCCAAGTGCCACATGATGATATGTCACGGTTGGGCAGTTTATATGCCAGGCAAGTGTGAAATCTGTCATGTAAAGACGCCGAGGGGAAAGATGCTCTTCTTGTAGTGTCCATCCTCG
>MJMS01000127.1:28612-51812 GCA_002018275.1 Huntiella bhutanensis
GACTTAGGCGAGACGTGCGCTGAGTATAACCGTCGAGCCGTTACAGAAGTCGGTAGAGCCCAAGGTTGGTGCGCAGCATGTATCGACATGTTTCTTGGCTATACGGTAGTTAAATATTGCGGATCTTGCGAGAAGGAGTACATGCAACGGAATACCTCGACCACTTTGGATGAAGACGGCGATAAGGTGTATACTCAGATATTTCCTGTCGGCGGCTCACGACAAACAAATCTTGAGTGGTGGACACTTGGAGACTTGGATATACAGCAATTGTTTTCTGCGCCACAAGCACTGAATGTCAAGGAACGAAAACCATGGAACATATTCCCGAAAGAGACAGATGATAAGGTGTTAGCACGACTTGGACTGACATGCGGATGTTCAGTGTGTCTTCAAATAGCACGGGCTGTAGTTGGGCGGCTGCATGAGATGTCCAATGTTGGTGGAAAGGTGGCGATAAAATCATTCATGCCTAGACTTGTTTACTTTGATCGCACTGAGCCCAAATTTTTGGGCGATTACACTCACGTTCCGCTCACGTGGGAATGGTACTTGGAGGGAGAACAGCAGCCAAAACTTGAGAACAATGGACACCTGGGGATACCCCTACGAAGTACTCCAAAGCAGATTGACGTCATGTACGACAAATTTCGATTTGATGCTTTATTTTTAAAGGACGCGCTAGACACAGCCTTTGAAGAGTGTTTACAAAGTTCGACAGTATCTTCCGATACACATGATAGTCGTAAGCCACATGATGCCATTATTGATGTTCAAAGCTAATCTTACCTCCAGAGTTCCCCGATTCATTCCGTCTTATTGACGTACAAAAGCGATGCGTTGTCCACATTGGGAATGTCCACGTCAAATACTCCGCCATTAGTTACCGATGGGATTCAAACGATGCCAACATGCTGACTAAGGAGAAGGAATCTCAATTTGAGACGCCTGGATTCCTATCCACCAAAACCATGTCTAGCACTCTGTATGACTGTATGCAACTGGCTAAGGACCTCGGGATTCCATACATTTGGATTGACCGTTATTGTATTATTCAAAGCGATAACTTGGAAAAGGCTGATCAAATTCACGCAATGGGGGAAATTTATGCTAACTCGTGGTTGACGGTTATCTGCGCATTGGAAAAAGACATCAACTCAGGGTTGTACGGTTATAGCCGTAATTTTATGCGATCATTTCGTAAGCGGGACTTCGATAACATTCAAGGCACCATAGATCGATGGAAATATCGCAAATATCAATATCATCCTGACTGGGCTAAACGAGGATGGACACTACAAGAAGAGCATCTTTCCCCTCGGCGTCTTTACATGACAGATTTCACACTTGCCTGGCATATAAACTGCCCAACCGTGACATATCATCATGTGGCACTTGGACAGACACCTGAGCCTGACAATGCTTGTTGCTCGGGTATCACAAGCTCTCTTACTCGGATTCTGAAATCATACATTGGTCGTTCCTTGACTTATCCGATTGACAGACTTAACGCCATATCGGGGTTTTTGAAGGCTAAGGGAGTTGAACACATCTATGGGATCAACACCCGAAGAATCAGGGAAAGCTTGATGTGGAAGGAACGCATTTATGGTGTCAACGGAACCAGGTGTGATGCTTTCCCCACGTGGTCTTGGGCTCACAGGTTCACCACTACGGTGTGGTTTGGCCCAACTGATGATTTCAAAGTGTATAAATCAGCCCCGATATTACACCACTTGACCCCAATGGCCAAGCGAGCTTCTTTAATTCGGCGCATGGGTCTTAACATGAATTTCGTGGATGGATTGAGTGACAAACATTTAGTAGTTCTTGCTAGAAGCCCCCATCGCTCACCGAAAGATCCAAAAGCCCAGTCCACGGTTGACATGTCGGCCCAAATCCCCAAGTTTATCCGAGTCAATTTGCTCCTGGGGCTTTATGACTCCAGAACAAGGGCGGGTACCTATTATCTTTTGGTCAAGACAACGGCGACACTTACTGAACCCACAATTCCAAATGTAATCCACGCCAGGCGTGTGGACGTCGCTAACCCCCGGGGCAAAATCCGGGGGTACCCCACAGAGTTCTATAGCGTTGCATGGATTCGCCCTATGGCAATCCAAAGCATGACACGACTGAAGACTTTCCGTCTCCGGCTACACTCCAAAAAACGCGGGTATAAAAGGTTCCGACTTCACAACTTCAACATTCGCCGTGAACACAAAACACCTACGGAGAAGACGCTAGAACGTGCCAGCGGCCGCGAAACAACCAGATTAGACAGCCCAAGGAGATCCCGTGTGAAGCCAGCCACCAAGAAAAAACCAGTCAACGGAGTATACTACGGCCGTGCCTCCCGTGCAAGCAACCCGCTGTATCAGACATATGTCATCCATTAGTGTCCAAGGATGAATCGAAGTGGTCGTTGCCACATTCTGTTTCCCTCCCTCACCGGGAGCCGACGACGCGCTTTGGAGAAGATATTGGTATCATTGTGAGGTCGGGGACATCATAGCCTCTCTTGGTGATTTGGTCTGGGTATTCGGAAGAGTATGTTCATAGCTTTCATTACAAATCGTCGGTATTTTTGCTCCAGTCTTTGTTCCCATAATGTCCTCTCATTGATTGTCCGTTTCAATGAGACCTCCCACGACGATGATGCTCCTATTCCTCGGCGCTCCGATTAAGTCCACAAGTACGTTCATTCTCGTGCAGCGGTCATCCACGTTACACATCCGGACACTGACAGTGGGTTCCGGGTGGCGCCGACTCTAACTACGGCAATAGCACAATGGCAACATGGGTCGGAGAGATTTGTATTTTTCTCTATAGATGGCACTTCATCTAGCAGGCGGATATAAGAATAGCGTTGCTCTTTTTATAAAACGCTGTTGCTAGACTGTGACCAGTGTTTTTACAAACGGTAGAGTGTTGAAACTATTGATAGTGTCATTGTTTGTTTAGTTCTTTAAAGACTTCTCTGACGAGAAGAAGGGAGATAGGGACGAGAGTACTCACACAAAGCATCCAACATTAGTCCTTTGTACAACATTCGAGTTATGAAACCCATTGAGTTGTCAATAGACCTGAGTATATAACTCAAATGCTTGGTGGTAGTCCCGGCTCAGCCGCTACCAGAAGACCACTTCACATCCAGATAGTATGGCGTTACGAGGCCCGATATATCCTTTGATGTCGGCACTTTGTATAGAACTAAAATGCGACGAAGTGGGGTTAGTGTACATAGTATCGGATGATGTGGTGTTTCAACTAATTCTTGCGTTTTCACGTAACAGGTCTTTTACAGCAACTCTTAGGATTACTACTCAACGGCTTACACCACGCTACTTCCGTTTGCTGCCACTGCGATGCAGCGTACAATTCTTAGTTCGGCTTATCACCAAGAAACTATGCCCTTTTCCGTGGTTCGCGGCATACCACTAACACCTTGAGCCACCGGAAGGCCCACCACAACAAGTGATCCAATGGGAGTTCAGCAGAAGGGACTCTACTCGGTGGAGTCGCCTGTGTCATTAACCCCTATTGTTTTCTGTTGATGGTCAGATCTTCGAACTTTGGATGAAGGGTATTATGTCGCCAACATTGCTTCCAATTGGGTGGGGGAGGCTGAGACAGACTTGTGTTTAACCTATTTTGACATTGAAGACGAGGCGCCAAGGCTGATGAGATGCAACGGTGGAATCCTTTGGTGGAGTACACATGCTGAGTGAAGTGTCTACCGTCTCCTAAACATGTCAAGCTCGTGAGAGTTAGGTTGTCGAAAATGACAGACGAACAAGTAGGGCGTTGCTGGGCAGCCGATACTTCTGGTGGCCGACAGTTTTAATGCACATTATTCATGAGTCGGTATATTTGCGCACTCATAGGATTCAGATCCCTATATTTAGGGTTGAAAATTGTGTGGGTTTAGTCGTGAACAGTGTACGTCTGAGGACGTACAGTGAGTGTCTGGCCTTGCACAGTGGGAGTGACTTTACACACAAGTTGGTCAAGGCCAACTATGCGAGTTGTGCTAAGAACCCATATGTATGTACATACATACATACATACATACGACATCGAATTATTGAAGCACAAATGAACATGTCATTGTACGAAAATGGTACACACGATGCAGTTAAAGCTTATGTACGTCGTGATGATGTAGATGTGACTGTGAGCATCATGCGATTGCGGGTGTGAATCGCCAGGGAATCCGATGTAACCTCGGCAACGATAACTGACAACGTAGAAGTCCCCGGAGGACATCTTGAGGGGCCGACAGAAAGTTCGGTGGGCACCGGAAGGCGTACTCGGAGATACTGCCTTCAACATTGCTGGCCGATGATTTCCTCGGTGACAAATGACAGCTGGGTGCGTCGGTGGACTGGAGATCGAAGTCACTCCCACTGTGCCAGACAACACACATACTGTACGTCCTCAGACGTACACTGTTCACGACCAAACCCACACAATTTTCAACCCTAAATATAGGGATCTGAATCCTATGAGTGCGCAAGTAGACTTTTGCGAGTGCGCAAATATACCGACTCTTATTCATAAGTGTATGTGGTCCGTGCGCGTTAATCACGGCAAGTAAACAAATTATCCATGTATGCATAAAGCTTAAGGGTTGACACTGTAAGCAGTATGGTGGGGTAGTTGTCAGATTGTGCCCTGTCTGGAGGTCCCGGTTAGGGTTGGTGATAGTTAGGATTGGGGTTGGGCAATAGATGTCGTAACCCCTTATAATCGCTGATATCACTGACACTAATAACTAAAGACCAAAGGATCCATCTTTTTGGCGCAGTGGTACAGGCATGCTTCCAAAACGCTAGCAGTAGTGTCACGGGAAGTACTATTATAGAAAGCACACATATATTAAGATGGATAATTCTCACAGGAATCACCAGTCCGAGAGAAGATTTGATGTAGACAGACCTAGTGGCTGTTCTTATCTTATCTGGCTCCAGGGACAGGGATAGTCCAGTTAACAGACACCAGCTGATGGTACTTTGTAAGTGCAAATGTATGTATGTATATAGCTATAAATCGCCTCACTTGCATGTTACAGGTGGTGACATTGGCGCCTGACAAACGGGCGAAGATGAGAGATCTATGTTGTATATCGGTCGGTAACACAGAGAGCAAGCCATGACCTATCACACGTTTGTGTAATACTCAGGATCAAGAGACGTTACCGTCGTTTAGTTCAGCATAGCTCACATTGGCACATGTTTCTTTCCATTGATATCATCGTGTCCCGGATCAAGCATCTCGAGGTCCAGAATCTGCCCGTGTGGGCCTTCCATACTTCGATTCAGATGGATCAATCTGGCACGACAGCCCACAGGTCCCTCAAGTAGTACCTAGGTCATGGTCATGGTAGCCTTTTAGACCCGTTTAACTGCATCCAGACCATGCTAGCAGACAAGATACGTAAATTCACGGAGGTTACCGCGGATAGAGAGACCCGTTGCCGGGTGGACTTGACGGACTGGGAGGCATCAGCATACCACTGTGCCAAAAAGAAGCGGAACCTTTGCACTTTGTTACTANNAAATTCACGGAGGTTACCGCGGATAGAGAGACCCGTTGCCGGGTGGACTTGACGGACTGGGAGGCATCAGCATACCACTGCGCCAAAAGAATTGGTACCTTTGGACTTTGTTATCGGAGAACGTTCTATCATGGTCTATATAGGGTGCAATTCCTATACAGTTATCAGTGAGAAGCGAACACTTAGTGAGTAGCCATCAGACAGGGCAGAGGCTGACAGGACTATTTAACTAGAGCATGGCTGGAACGTCTCAAAATAGAACTCGACCACATAGCTGTTGATAAGCTAGTCCAACAGCATCGTATCTATCAGGCCAGTCTAGTTACGTCGTCAACCCCGACACCAAGACCATTGGGTGTGTGTCAACACAACTTCTGGACCCAATGGGGACTTCCTTGCTGTCATGATATGGCAAAATACTTCCAGGAACCAAGGGCCTGTCTAAAGCGAGAGATGGTACACTCCCGTTGGTGGCTGATGACACCTGCAGTAAGTACATGAATGGAATAGGCATTCTCAGCCCCCGAAAGTGATGTGCAGTTGACTAACGTGATACTAAGAATGCCACAAACCCGTTGCTCAATTTAGGAGACCCCCTCCCTATAGATTCTCGCCGTGGTCGTCCTCGTTTACCCATCAATGACTCGAGCGTGCCGAGTAATTTGCGCTACGTGCCCCCAAGCTTGCGTCGCCTGCCGTCAAGCTGGGAGTACGGCGAAGCACGGAACGTGATCCAACGCTACTCAGACCACGCAAGTACAGTGCAAAAGCATCTCACTCGCAACAGAGCGGAAGTGGCTCCAGCCTCGCAGTGAATTTACGAGGAAGTGATGCAAACGCGGTTGAGACAGGAGGATTCAGAGCTTTTCTTGCCAGACGATTCGACTGGCATTTTGTGGTTTATTGAGGGTCTTACTTAGATCGTTTGGGTTGATATAGATTTAGTTTGAAACAATGTTGTTCTTCTTCATCGCAATGCTATTCTATGTCATCACCTGATTACCCTGAAATCGTGTTCTGTGGAAGCCGAACAGTCATTGAATTTCATGAGATTTGTTTCTGTGTTCCGTTTCAATGGTGGGTGCCAGAAATGAAGGGTGCCCAGCAACACCCTTATTTATTTGTATGGACAAACGCTTGGTGACCGCACCTGTAGTCACCACAGGTCTGCAGTTCTTTCGGTCATGATAGGGTTGCACATCACATAACCCCAGGGACAGAAATCATGGCACCTCGTTTGGACATGCGATTTAGACGCTACCACGCTCAGATTAGTAAATAGGTAGGCGTAGGGAGAGGTTTGCTTGAAATGAATGCTTGAAGGTCATTAGCTGGGCGACTTCATAGGTAGTCACCCAGACTGTTTTTTCTCACCACACATATGTTTATAAAACTGTTAGCCTAGCCCAGGGAGTCTTCAGAGACTTAAACAATATTCCGGGTGACCTAGAGATCTTTACCTCTTCTGGAAAACATCTTTCTTCGACAGACCGCCATACAAGAATAATAGTAACGGATGCATTCGAAAACATACACATAGGTGAAGAAATACTCGTGCTAGTGGCCATAACCATGAATAGTAGACTATATGGGGAACTATATGTAACAAATAACTTGGTTGTATTCATTCAGTATCAAGAAAGGTATCGCGTATCACTCATCTATGTAAACATTGCCAACAAACGAGACCCACTTATTGGTTGCCAACCCCTGCACCGACGTCACCAAAGGCTGATAGTATGGAGAAGTGGTTAAGATGGTTGTATTAGTGATCGTTCGGTCACTTTATGTTTAGTTATCTGGAAGAAGAAGAGAGGAAAAGACAAAGAGGGAGAGAGGGAGAGACTATATCCCCACGATATTAAGCACCCTTCTATCAAAAGAGTCGGGCAATAGCTCGAAACATAATGTCCCATAGCCGATCAATCACCTACAATCCTGTGCAGGGATCACCTTTGTGACGTCACCATGCTAACAACATCACCAAGCCAAGACGACTTCATTACGAACTATGACACAACGCCACCGATCAGGGACAGGCAAACTAAAAGGAGAGGCTGTCCTCGCGAACGTCAAGAACAGAGTGCAACTACTCGAGAGTCTTGTTCAGAAATCAGAGATGGGGTATGAAATACTCCCCGTTTTCTTTGAAGACAGGGTTGAGGCCGACTTTGACACATGTACCCGCAGCATTAGCGCACGCTGGCATCTCCTAGGCCTAGATGAACAAGATGGAGGCCACCCAGTCTGTAGCTTCACGTGTGTACACCGGTACTCAGAATAGTACCCCTCTCCCCCGCCTCCGCATTGAAGCTGCTTTTAAACCACTATAGGAATCTAGTAATGGCCATATTTCCCATGGAGAGGCCCGGGCCATACTGACACTCTGAAGAAGCGGCTTTTCGAGGGTCCCACGGGAACTGTGTTTGATCTGTATAGTCGCTACAATGACGCTCTTAGTCATCCGTTGGTAATCATCGTAAGAGAATAATCTTTTACACCTTCACAAAAATTGCAGCTGTTGGAACTCAAGACGATATAATAGTAGGTTTGTTCTTGTATTTCTGTATATTTTGCTTGATATTACCTTTACATACACACTACTCCACCGTTTGATCTTTTATTATCTCTCTTTATCGATGTCATCTTGCTTTGGTCTATCTTGTGGGGCTTCTCCTTTGTCTTCTTTGGTTTTGCTTATGCTGCTCTATACAGTATGAGTCTTTCTTTCTCCTTGTGGGCCTCTTTGTGTCAGATTGTACTCTGTCTGGAGGTCCCAGTTAGGGTTTTTGCCTAGCAGACGTTATAATGGCGAGGCCCTCACGCAACTCAAGTTTCCACCAAAAACAGTTGTCAATACAAGACTCAACTTAAAACACAAGTAACTTCCGTTATGCCAAGAAAGGTTTTGTCAGCAGAAAACTTTGGCAACGCAGGAATTTTTGTCAACGGGAGAAGCGTTTGGAAGCACAAGACGTTTTTGTCAACATTAATTGCACCTATCTGAACTCCGATCGCAAGCTGCCGCCATATCTATCTTCTCAAAATGCACCAAAAGAACCGAGGAATCTCTGAAATAAGTATTAACATTACAGAGCCATGTATTGATTGGTAATAATCATGATTGCTTTGCTCAGTTGTCATTGCCTTACTGGGTAATTCCTGATGTAAGTTGCCTCGGTCAAACAAACTGGTGCGGCAGTGGCATATTTGGCAGATTAAAGAGACTCCATCACTAAAACTTACCCGCTGAGGCACCTATCAGTAATCCCAACAAAAGCTATTGAAAGGTGACGGGTGTTCCATGAACCCGATCTTAGTTTACTTCTATTTCGTCACGATCATCCACTGATGATTCGAAGTTATTCTTTCAAACATGAAAATTACCACTCCCACACCCAAGAAACCATAACAATTGTTCCGAAAATGTGCCTCACTGGTTGGACTACTGTAAGTGTTGCGTCCGGTGAACTTTGATGATTTGTTTGTTAACATACTCTCCCTCTCTAGCCCTTCGTCGCTGGAAAGCCGTGCCCATCCGCCCAGGATGCCGCTGCTGCAGATGCAGATTCTGTAGCAAACTATTACTACAATGAGTATGGTTACAGTGAAGCGTGCGAGTGCTGGGTCCTAGTTCGAGGCTACGAGTGAGTTGAGGCTTCGAAGTAGTCATACTCAATTTTGCTAGTCACCATTTGACCGGGAGTAGCCCTGTGTTGGCTCTACCATATCGTTTGACTACGTTGTTATTGTATAGTATACGATTAGGGCTGATATTGGGTTGTGCATGACGGGAAGATGCGGAGGTAAAACTTAGGATATCAAGCCTCTATTATAATATCACAGTTCACCTATTCATTAAGCTGCAGCCCAAATGCCAATATAACGACATGTTAGATCGCATGCGCTCGAAGTAGCCGCATTGTCTGATCGTATCTGTCAACATGATATACAAGCAACTACAATACACACAACCGCGTTCATTACATGTATTCGAATATCCAGTGAATGTAACATAAACCTTTTCAATTGAAAATGAGTGTTGCATACCATTCATAATAGTAAATGAATTCATGCTCAATAAAGGCGGATTATTTCACACGACAGGTGATTATAGTGAAGCTTCTTGAGAGAACAACAAAATACTTTCAATTGGGGAATTCATGGAACAAACTATCAACACAACATAGAATGGCGGCTTTATTGATGATCCGAACCCGGAACACTATGGAAATACCGGAAAGGCGAGCTGCATTTGTGAAGGTTCGACTGGAGGGGCGGCATCATTCCAATTTACGAGCGGTTTGCCCAGTTGCAATTCGAACAGTTGCGGCCGGCCGTGACCCAGGACTCCTTGCCATTGCCCTTGCACTGGGGGCAGAGCGTCGAGGGGAGTGTGCTGTGCTAAAGAAATGCTTATAGATTAGCCTCATGTCAGTCAATTGACATTATGTTGATAGTATGCCTACATTAACACCAGCCTTAGCAAGGCTAAAGACACCAGTGGCGTCAACGGTGTTCTGCTGGAGACACATTGTAATGGTTCGGATTGTTGTTACTGTGATTTAGACCAAAGGTTGTGTGATGAATGAACTCGCGAATGATCAAAGCTGGATGGACGGATTTTCGATGAAAGAGAGGTTGGAAAGGAGGAAAGAAAAACACAAGCCTCTCCAAGGCAAAACACGCCCTTAAATACCCAGAATTGGGTGCGTGAGTGCCTACCGAATGCGACGCTTTGAGAAATAATTCAGGTTCTTTCCAAAGTTTAATCAGTTGACTATCAGTAACTCGCAAATCCACACACATATCATCGAATAACTACTCACTTTATTCTGGGGAAGGTTGCTACCAAGTTAACGTTCTTTCCAACATCTACGTTGTTGTGCACGTCATTGCCCTTTTGGGTACATTCTTGGTAGACACGGACACCCTGCCGACCCTGTCGCGTGATCAAGGTTCATTGGCATTCGTCTCTATAACACTAACATTGTGTTGCGCCGTATGAGGTGCTGGGAATACGGGGCTCCATTTGGCCGAATGCCAAAGTATAGGGGGCATGCGAGTACCACTGCGCCGAAAAGATGGATCCATTGGTCTTGGTTGTCCGTTGTAGTGATATCAGTGATCCTAAGGTTATTCCATCTGCTCTGTAGAAACCCCAACCCTAACCAGGACCTCAAGACAGGGCACAATCTGGCAGAACTCATTGCGTCACTTGAAATCATGATTTATACGAGAGCGGCAAAACATGGGAAGTAACGTGAACGTCTCAAAGGAAAGAAAAAGCTATCTAATTATGTCGGGGAGCACGCCAAATCCTAAAAAACACTAGGAGTAACACCCGGGTCCCAAAGAGGAAATACTGGCGGCACCTAAATTGTTTTCACGGTAACATCACAGGTCGGTTGATCGACCGTTTGGCCAATAATTGTCGGGGCTTGATCTGAAGTATGCCAACTCTCTGTAATACCGAGATTAGAGCAACATGGCTAATTTGAACTGTCGCATTATGTTGACGCAAGACTCCCGTCTTTTGGGGATGTTCTTCGATCCCGGAAAGAAAAACTGTCGCCGGGCTCGGTAACATCTGGAGTACATGATGCAGGCTGAAGATTTCGTCTGTTCTATCTATCGAAAGACCATGGCTGAGGAGGAGAAATAATTCACATCGTGACGTATCACAGAATCGAATGTGAAATCATCACCAATAGTGTAGCGGATTGAGGTGGAGAAGATATCTTGACTATTCAACATACCAATGACAATCCACTGAATAAACATAGATCTACATTTGTACTGCCGCCGATGATTACCCACTTTGATGCCACATGTTAGCGTCTGTAGAAAGTAAAATGGACAAGTC
Source organism: Huntiella bhutanensis (assembly GCA_002018275.1). Taxonomy (NCBI): domain Eukaryota; kingdom Fungi; phylum Ascomycota; class Sordariomycetes; order Microascales; family Ceratocystidaceae; genus Huntiella; species Huntiella bhutanensis. The sequence continues at coordinate 40,039 of MJMS01000127.1, forward strand.
TAGTTCTACGAACCTCCGTGTCAGGAGATTCCCCAACAATTCTACCATGAAGAACCATAGTGTGATTTAGGCGCAGATTTAACACGACAAGTAAGCCTCGTATGTCCTGGGCGATTCGTACGACGGAGGTGTGATAGATATTGTTCACTAGCCCAAGCGGATGGTTGTTAACAACCTTCCACTTTAAACAGGTGCTCATCACCAAAATCTGGTACATCCGGCATATGGGCTTCAGTTCAGTCACACTGCGACAATACCGCTTTGCTTGCAGGGAGTTCACGGTGAATACCCGAGAGTATGCTGAAAGCATAGAATGGTAGCCGATTGTAGGATCTCTTTTGTTTTGAAGAGTAGTTGCCCAGTTATCCAATCAGAAAGGGACAGTGATTGCAAAGTAGTGTAGAGTTGCCGTATTAGGGAAGGCAGAGATGCCTGACTATTTGGGTAATGACCGATAGGCCCTAAAATGGAAATATTATGTTTTATTGGCGTTGTTTCCTAGATTGGTGGTTGTTTACCGTTACCACTTTGTCCATTCTACCGTTTCCCTTTGTCTTGATCGAATTTCCTTTCTTCTTCATCTCTGTCAAACAACAGTTCTGTTTTTTTTCATCATCCAAACACGACCAGATTGAAGTTTTAAAGCCTGAATTGTAAGTCCATCAGGCTAGCAGGATAATACTATGCAATATGCGATAAATTTTGAAGACTTTGGACTAACCTCAAGCTTGCCAGTATTGGCTCTCGAGATATTTGTCTTGTTTGGGTCATTCGTTAGACCTTTTCATCCCCCCACAGCTTTTCAATTGTTAGTAGTCCAGCTTGTTCGAATGTTTGTTGTTTGCATTGATGTCAATACTAACAAGACTGGTATATATTAGGACCTACCCCCAAGATGGCCCCATCTTCCAACAACAACAGCTCCAGAGCTTCCAACTGTTCTTCCCCCTCCAGTGTCCTCTCGCGGCAATCGCGCGCCAGCTCAACCGATCATGTGACCCAAATGCATGAACACTCCTCTTGCTCGTCGCAGGAATAGTGGTGGGTGATCTTCGAAGGGAGGATGCGACCTAGCTTGGTAGCACTCATTGGCCGTGATCTCCCAGTCAAGATCAACTTTTGGGGTCCTGCCGGTGATGAGTGGTCCTGCTGGAAGGACGACGCAATCAGGGAGATTATCCAGTGGGCCGGCACACAGACGATGCGGACCAGGGTGCTCCCCCCGCTCAACGCTACAAACGTAAGTTTTGAGCACCTTGGAATTCCGGTGGCGGGGTCCGAGGCGTGGCGGAGATGCCCGGAGCTGGCCGTGTATTACTTTGTTCCGGGCACAGATTGTCAGCACGGGCTGGCCCACTTAGAGATGGCTTGGCAGGCGCACGTGCCGGTGCATATTATTTGCGAGCCGGGTTTTGCACAGGAAGCGTGGGTTCGTCAGGTCGCTGCGCACCTTAGAACAGATATCTTCCCCGACACCGACCAGATTCGGTCATTTGTGTCTCTATGGACCGGGTTGTTCATCGGTCGGCGCTACGTGGAGTTGGAGGGAATAGAATTATAGTAAATTGAGTTAAATCGAATTGGATTGTTCTTCTTATAACCTACTAGCAGGACTAGGTCCTTCTTTTACAGGCCGGGAAACGGTTGAATCCCGCGATATGGAACCCGTGTATTTACAAACGTTGTAACCCTAACTAACCCCTCCCCAAACGCCGTCCGGCTACCCCCCATGGGTGCCCTAGGATCATCTTCCGTCATTGCGGTTCCCTTCTCCCCGGTTTGAACGACGACACCACACAGCCACAAACAGCTGTATTTCTGACTTCGAACCTTCCAAAATCATGTCAGCCAGTTGCTTGTAAAAAGGGGTATCCCGAGTATCGCGCGTTGTTGGGCTGGTTTGTATTGCCTTGAGGTATCGACAGCCGCTAAATGAGGGGGCGGACGCGGCTCGTCAACAAGTCTGACCTCAAGAGGGTGTAATAGCAACGACAGATGGGGCGAGTCTGTCTTAAGTTCGATGAAAAGGCATCTCAAAACCTTGAAGGTGACATCTTGAGAACGTCCCAGTCTGGGCGGATATTTTTTTTAGAGTTACACACGGAAACCCTTGTTTCCTGAGTGACCCTCATACAGAAGCACGTTCGTAGAAACAAAAATTCCATGTATGTATACTAGATAATAAGTGTGCTACACATACGATCATTGATGATATTTGAGGATAAATTGAGTGTAAAAGTACATAGTCTCAGTAGCATGTACGTACTTCCAAGGTAGATTATGTCAGCTCGCGACCGCTGCGGTTAGCTAGTATATGGACCACAATCGGTGGCCGACATTGTCCGCAAACTCTCCATGCCCGCGACTGTTTTAAGGTGTGATCATGCGTGCGTACTCTTCTAAATCCAAAGTTATACCTTCGAGTCTCACAGAAATATCAAGTTCATTATCATACTCGTAGTTATCTTCATCGGAATACAGATCCTCTTCTGTTTCACTGACCCCTTGGTATGGCATGTCATACTAATCATCGACCAAGTCAGAAGAGGCATCTGAACTAGACTCCGACCTTAAGGAGTCATCCTCGACCTGGAGGCGGATGCCACCATCCTCAAGTTCTAGTCTCACGCGTAACGAGGGATGGAAAAAATAAGGGGGCGAACGGCCTTGGACGACGGTGTCGAAGAAGTTCTTGCGGCCTTTTAGTAGCTCGAAAAAGCTCACCACATGCTATCCACCTCAACGGTTCTCGGCGCGTCGTGGCGGACTATGTGATGTTAAAGCAAGTGTGTTTGAATCATACCAAGGAAGCATGTGAGATACGTACTCGAGAGGGTTGACATGTTGATGTGGGCTTCCTCAGTCACGTTGTGGGTTTCTTCAGTCATTGTAATATTTGGACGTAACAACGTTGATGTTGCTGTTCAAAGGTTGCGTTGATGAGGAAGAAAAATCAGCTTGAATCAAGCCGCGTCACGTAATTGAGCCATTCCAGTCGGGGGTTGTGAGCACTATGTGGCCCGTGTCCTTTTGATATAGCAGATGGCGAACTATCAGTACCACCATCCATTACCTTCTGAACTTATCATCTTTCCTAAAATATACCGTTGTGACTGTTAGGGTTTCCAAAAAACGGGTTACGGTTAGTGTAACCTCTAGAAAGAATATCCGCCTAAAGTGGAACGAGCATCTTGAGGATTGTAAGAGGGAAGTTTGGGCGGATTTGTACGGTATATGAGGCGAAGACGTGTAACATAAGGGTTTAGGGATTGCAGTGCCGGATAGATACTCGGTTTTGAGTTGGGCATGTCCTGAGTGAAGTTAGATAAAGTTTTCATGTTTCTTGAGACTGTCCATGTTGTTGAAAGTGACTCCCGGCATATTCAATGAAAGTATCCCATAGCTCCCCTGACAGACCTTTAATTGGACAGTTACCTAGCGTTGGGGATGTTTGGCGCCACTGATAGCAACGCTATTTGATATCTAGAGTTTGGTAGCCTGTGCCCGATTGGACTGTGTTGCGATTATTCTGGGCTGGCATTTTCTGACCTCAATAAATGTCAGTATAGAGCCTGTGATCATTTAGGGATACATGAAATATCGCGGTTCACTTGTCGTAAAGCACGAGTGACCCCACCAACAATATGTGCAACTATCAGTGGATAAGAGGGCAATCAATCTCTCAAGCCTTTGTAGCCATCTGCTGAATCTTGACTACCACCTGACGGATAGCAGACTGTGACAGCCGGTGATTATATAATTATGTATCTACTTGGCCAGTTGCTCGGTCACTTCTCTGAAGCGCTCGAGGAAAGTCGAGACAGAAGATGAGACCTATGGCCGAGCGAAGATACTCGAGGTATTCAAGAAAAGCCCATTAGTCTAGACGAGGCGTAGCGGGCGTCAAAAAGCCAGTTCAAAGAGCTTAAATTCTTCGTCCGACTATTGATATGAGGTTAAAGTTAAGGTTAACGAGGGGCTATGGGGCACGTCCGGTCCGTGCGTTGCACGACTAACATGGCTCCCTTGCACATGATTGTCATTGTTGCCACTTCTGGTATAGCTGCGGGAAACGAAGGAGTGATGGTCGATTTGTGTAGTGATAAATCTGCTCCAAGAAGGAAGTCGTAGCTCATCGTTGGTAACTTGGGACATTCAAACTGCCCAACATGCTTCGATGTTTTAGTCTGTGCACTGGTGAACGGGTACTTACTGCCGGCTACTGTGTTATCACATGATACATTGCCGCTCATAGTTCTGCTCAACCACATGACTGGCATCCTCAAGGGCGTCGGCACTTCACATCGAACGTATAAACCTAACGGTGGACGGAGCATCAGTAGGGGTCAATGATATGGGTTTTCTCGGCATCTAGCTGTTTTTAACAACAGGCTTTTCACACCAGCTGTCTCGTTATTGGTACCATACTCCTCACAGTATGATGCTCTAGTACGGGAAATGGGGTTCATCAAATCAACGCTGCGATCTACCTTGGCACCAGGATGACTTGTTCATGTGTTTCTGTTCTCAGGTTTCTACTCACCATCTAGTGACTACATCTACAGAGTCTTCTCGCAATACAGTCCCATTTCCTAAATATGATATTAAACACAATACCCAATTACAACTTTGTGCCACATAGTTAAGGTGGATGCGGTGACATACAAACAGTGCCTAACGTGCGCACGTACAATATACTACCAAATACAGACTTGCCACGTCGCACTTACTAATTTTAGCTACGGGTGTAGTTGTAGTGGCATCAACTAGTGAGTCGTGTAAGTCACCTGTTACACCTACAAGAATCCTAACTGCCACTGTCATACGTCTACGTCTATGGCGGGGTGGGCTTATCGACCGTTCATTCCGCGAACACTCCGAGTTAATTGTCTTCCAGCTTAGTATGGTTCTACGTGGGCGGATCCATAGTCAATTTACCGCTCATTGTTGTGAAGCTGTCGTCGGGATGTTCCGACTGTCACACTGATTAGTCATTTAAGGTTTCGGGTAAAAGACTAGTGCATCCACTTTCATGATTGAAATCAAGATTACGAAGTTTATAGTGGTTTCTCCTCCCGGGGCAATGTGTGACACAATTCTCACTCAACGCGATTGTGGGGCGATCTGTGAGTATAGCCTGATGAGGTTGTACAAGTAGTATCAAAATAGTCCGGGATTCGGGTATTTTGAGAGCGGCAGGGTCCTTAAGATTGTCATCTCCTGACATTCACAATATTCCAGCACTTCTGGGTGTCTCCCGCGCAATCAAAACAAGCATAAATTAGTACTTGTCGCGGGAAAATAACCGTGGCCGCCGATGCAGTTAAAGCCAGGACTGCGATTTCGAGATCTTCATCCCAAAGTTAAAACCGGGTAATTCTGGCAGTCTCGAGTGGGAGTCTTGAAACGTACGATTGATGCACAAGCCCCCAATGGAATGAGAAACCCGAGAAAGGTCCAACTCAGCGCAGTGGCCTAGAGACTCAGATAATTGAAATTGGAGAATTGCCGCTATCGTCTTGAGTAGTAAATTCAAACAAGCAGTGCGTCTTATCGCGTGTAGGGCAGGGACTGGACGACAGTCCCTCAAAGTTATCAAGGTGCAGGCGACCCCAGTGCAAAAACAACACACATTAACCGCAACGAGCAAACTGATGTTCTCCTGGTGTCGTACAAAATCCCAACCCTAATATGGTCAGACTTACCCTAATGATACACCGAGGCAAGGCTCACCGCAAACCGACGCAATTAGATCGCCGACTCGGATTAGTCATCTCCACCTGGTCCGATGATCACCCGGCTTCACCTCCCCGCCACATTCGTTGCCACGAAGATGTGTGAGACATTTCGCTATCATCACGTGATGATACCGAGAAAATACTTTTGTGGGAAGGAATCTGTGGGTTGTTAGGGCTGGAAATACAGGACGATGCACAGCTTGTACATCGCACCGCTTGTACACCGCACCACTGGCTCGCCTCGTGACAGAACGGCATGTCTATTTGGACACGGGCGTGTGAATCATATGTACTCCAGGGTTTAGTGTGTACCAGGTGTAGAGACACGGGTGGTTGTAGTAGTTTACCTGCCGTACAAATTGGGGCATATAAGCACTCCGGTGGGTATGTAATGGGGGATAATCGGACAAATCGATAACAGCGTAGAACCAACCGAGGTTCCGTGGGAGGGGGGGTACTAATTATTGTCGGGGTGGATGACAGGCGGGTGCAAAATGACACCACTCATGGTGGCTAAGAAGACTCGAGGGGATCAACTCAAAACGCGCATGACGGCTAATCTAACACTTTTCTACCCGAAACGTAGCTCTCAATGTGGTCCGGTAGTATGTAATACCACATTTGGAACCACCATGGAAGACATAGACACGGCCAAGATAGAGAGATGAAAAGCTCGGGAGTCAAAGTGTCACGGAATAATCCCTTCCAAGCTGAGCATTATGCGAAACAGCCATCATGGAGAATGAAGAGGTTGGACTAGGTAGGTATAACTAAGAGGTAAATCTTTTAACGAAGTCGTGCGACCGAATGGTAATTGTGTCTCGACGTGAACCCTTCAAGCAACGAGGCTGAGGTCAGAGATGACGTCGATGGCTCCGGTTGGCACTAACCTTCTATTTGGAATCGGGATGTTCGGTGACTGAGAGATCGGATTTTGGGTCAATCGTAGGCTCATCGAAGAAGTTATGGTGATTGAGCGACAATTTTGTCCAGGCAACAACAAAGTGAACTTGGAGTTCTTGTGCTCAGGCTGGTGAGAAATGCGGGGTTTTATAGTTTACGGTTGACAGTAATAACGTTGGTGTTTTTTCCATATCGATAAGAACTTCTTTAACAAAGTGCGGGGCGTGGTAGGGACATATGACCCGACTCGGCCAAGGTGCCGTTGCAATCTATCAGAAAGAGTGGTTGAACAAAGCCGTGTGATAGGGCTAGGGTCGCGCAGGGGGCCGCCCCCATGCGCTAACGAGCCGAGCCGCTAAACGATCTGCAGGGCTGTTCTTGTGGAACGTGTGGAAGAACGACATAGATACATATAATGGCTTTAAACGATTGATTGATTGATTAAGAAGGCAAAAGTAAAACCCAGCGAGGGGAATCGCGCCATGCTAATCGATATGTACTAGCGCTGAGGCCATACATGACATCCTTCCTCAACGATGTACCCTAAAATTCTAACCCTCAACAACATACCCCTGCTAATGCTGCAGTTGGTCGACAGTTCTTCAATGCGGCACTTGTTAGGGTTCCGCAGTAGGGGTGTGGTTAATTTAGTTTCGAGACACCCCATCCAAAGTGGGGCGGGTACATTGTTTCAAACCCCCCGAGGCGTGTGTATAGGAACTCGACTTCATTCAACTGAAGACTAAACTAAAATGGCGACTGGCTTTTAATTCCATCTCTGGATCGATCGCGGGCCAAGAATACCAGAACGAGCTTGGGTACTAGGGCGCCTTTGGGCCATGCTGAGTATCGATCCCCGGGGTGTTTTGTATTTTTGAAGTTTTTTGGCCTGCCTCTTTTTCAGGTCTTGGGAGAAACTTTATACGTACGCATCGTCACAACTGCCAACGAGCCAAGGGAGAATAATAGGAAAACATCATCATGTGGATGTTAACTCGTTCGCAGACCCGGCGTACCAAGAGCTTAATCTTCGTGAGTCTAGGCATAAAATACAATAAGAACAATAAGAACTCAGTGTTAGGCCAGTTGTGCACCTCCATTTTGATTCGACCTGTCATGGTACTAAATGAAATGAACCATTGCCCTGGAAAAGCTCTCTACTGGACTGTGGAGATATCGCTTGCACTAAACTGGTTCCTAGATGCAGCGCCTGAAGGACATTACCCGGAAGAGATTAAAGCTTTTGTACATCAGTGCAGGTATAGTGCACAGGGTGTGTCCCGTAGAACAGTTGGGTACTGCTCATCGCGGGGTACCAGTTGCCCCGCAGTGTAGAGGGTGTATATGGGGTTTACCACTAGAGTAGCTATTTTCCTCACTGGATGTCATCCTCTTCACAGAAGGTTTAAGCCTAGACAGATTAGTGACTGAATCCGGCGTGAAAAGAACGCTTACATCAGCTATGTTCCAGTCACGATCTGAAAATGAAACACGGCGTACACCAGCTGGCGGATTCTTCTTGTACAAGCGCCTAAAGATGCTCTGCTTTCCATAGTTGGGGGGGCATATATAAATCACCTTTTTTTCCTATTGCGGCCAGTAAGATGGTTTGGTACTCTCTCTTCAACTCATTTTTTGCGTCTCTCCTCACCAAGCTGTACCAAAATATTTTGTTGTCACGACTTCATACTGCTGCATCATTTATTTTACTGCATCTTGTCTCTACTGCATCGTCTATTTTACTGTGTCATTTTGACCCCCCTACTAGCTATCTGCTTATTTTCATCTCACTTTTTAAAATGGACGCCTTCAGTTCTTATTTGACCCCCGAAGCTTCCAGGGAGTCTTGCCTGGTGGCAAACATTGGGGTGAACGGCCTGCCCGCCACTTCAGATGTCCTGGGCACGGACTCTTTTGATGCGCTTGCCCCGGTCACATTTGCTTACGTTGACGACCTGCCGGAGGCTATTTTCGACGTGTTGAGCTCGCAGCCTCTTCAAACTGCTGGCTCCTGCTACCTCGGGAAAGTCGCTCCCGTTCAGACCGTCCCGCCAAGCGATCCTTTGTTAACTCGGGAGAGTCCCATCAGCCATGCCGGTGACGCCAGACCGTCCAAGCGTCGCCGGACTATTCCATCCGAAACTGCTGACTTCAACGTTCCGGTAGCCTCACAAGTTTCCCCGGTGATCCTTCCGCCATCAAACGGTGTTGTAGTGGGTCTCCCGGGGCCGATGCCGACTGGGGCGCCTGGCATGAAGGTCTCGCCGACTCTCTCAAAACGGGTCGAGCACGGGGTTCATCCGAGCCGCGTGCGGAACGCTGGGGACGGTGTTATGCTGGGCCCGGAGGGCTACATCCCCGTTTGGGTGGAGTCTGGATGCCCCGCCCGCGGTCTCTCGTCTCCCAAAAAGAGAGACCTCGCGGCTGTAGGCTTCGAGAAGGCCACGGGTGACGTTAAGGCCGTCCTGGATCGCCTCGAGGGTGGTGACCCATTTTCTGGGGAGGTGTATATCCCCGAGGCCATTGATTTACCGCTCTCCAAGGCCTGCCACACTAATCCCAGTTACGATCGGCTTAAAAGGGCGGTGCTGGCTTTTTTGCCAGCGTGGGACGATCTTCGCGAGATCGCCGGGTTGTCCTGCGGGACTTTGCAGATCACGCTGTTGAGGGCTGTCGAGGCCTCGGTTCAGGGAACGCTGGCTATGTTCCGCTGGGCCTTTGAAGCTCACCAGGCTGACAAGCCTATTCAGTCCGCTCGCCTGTTGCAAGTCAACGGCCCATGGGATGGTGGTCTGCCGCTACACTTCATGGTTAGCGGTCCTCGAGTAGGTGTTCATCTCCCGTGGCCTGGCGTCGAAGTGTATTCCGCAGACCACACGCGGAAGCACCGGAATGAGTGACGGGCTCGCTCTTTCCCCTGTACGCTGCCTAAAAGATCTGATGTTGCCTTTGTCTTTATTTTCTTTGTTCCGGGTGTCGGGTATGTAAGTTATTCCATTCCATTCTAATCTCTGAAACAAGCTGGGCTAATTGTACCAACCACCCTCTCACAGGAAGTCCTTCGTCATTCCAACTCAAAACTTTACGCCCAATGCCTCCTTGTTTCTCTCGCCTGTTGGGTCTTTTGGCCTGAGGGCAGCGAGGGCCATCACGGAATGGCCCAATATACTACAGGTTTCTGGGAAATACACGGTTTATACCCACGGCTTATGAGCGGTCATTTTCGGTGCAGTGATGTTATGTTTCTTGAAGAGTCCACCCACAAGCGTATAACTCTCTAACACCTTATCCACACTGGTAGCCCTACCTATGATGTTGTGGATAACTGTAGCTGTCTGGGCATAGTGGCACATGTATCATCGATTCGGTTTTGTTTCTGTCACGTGAACACTCCCATTCCGTCTTCCAACTCTCCTCACTTATACGTAATATTAATACTCAGCGAAAAACATCAACACTAATGTCTTCTGTCTCTGTCCTCACAGCACTGTTCCAGTACCACCACGCGCCCCGAGACTCCCAAAGCCTTAATCCCACAGTACCGCAGCCGGGGTTCCTGTGTTTGGTGAAGATGTAGCCGTATCCGATAGCGTCTCCAGCCAACGCTCATGGACCATCTTTCTTTGTTCTTTGTGACTCTCTACGCAGTTTTGCCCTTCGATGCAAGCACTATCATGACGGTCGCCTTGGCTAGTGATTATCTAACTAATACACCTCTACTGATATGCTCGCGCACAACAGCCCCGTCCGATAAAACCCCCAATGTGCCTCAATATGACTTATGTCAGTGTTTTTGCGATTTCTTCGGCGGTCGTCGACATCGACCTCTGGTTCTTGTTGTAAGATGTTCCGTCTTCGTTGTGGTCGGGCCCAATAACGATCGATCCTTTGTCGGTGGCTAACTTAACGAAAACCCCTAGCATCATTTCTTGTTACATTGCCGCAAAACTGTGAGGCAACCCCCTTCTTGCAACTAAACGCACCCTTTGGATTCCTAATGACCCGGGTCACAGTTGGAGACCTTCATCATCAGCATCACGACTGTGTACGCTCAATACACCATGTCCCCACAACTACGAATCTGATTTTGTATTGTATTGCTCTCTTTATTTGTAGTTTCGGTTTGCCGCAAATTGCGGGCAAATGACACTCCTAGTACAGCACTATGTTCCGGTTCATATAATGGCTACTGTCGGATCTCGCGCTCGTCAAGGTTTTTCGGGGATCCTGTATCTTACGGCCGCCATCGGCAAAGATGTTATGATTTTCCCTCTGGCGCTTGGCAATCATAGATATCCCAAATGAGCGTTTTTGAGTACCTCTGCTTTTTCCCTTTTGTCGCGCCATGTTCTCAGCGTGTAACCTAAAAGAATGCTTTGCTTTCTTTATGCGGGCAATAATCTGGCGAAAGGTCTTCCTTCGGGTCATAGTCATTAACGACGTTTGGCGCAAACGAGCAAGTCTGAGTAATGCCAGTAGCGGGTCGCAGCCTTTGTTTCTATCGTGAACTATCCCTATGCGTCGGGCATGTATAACCCTCTTGTGAACATGGCCAGCAGTAGGGGTGAACGGCAACACAACAAGCGCGGCACTGAACTTCCCTGTGCTAGACGAAACGGCGCTGTAAATCTTAACAAGCAATGCTCTTGTCATGTCCACTCCTTCATTTTTGACATCAAGGGTGACAGAATCAGTTGGCAGGAGAGGTCTTGTCTTTGCGCGAACAACGAGATTTGCGTCGCCAAAGAGGCTTAGAAAGGCCAATGGCAATCTCATTCGTCGTAAGAGGCGGGGTCGCTTCGCACCTGGCGTCTTCGAATGCAATACGACACATTTCTTCTGGTATTCAGGCCGGTGTACCCGAGGCCACCTTGCAGGCACAAACGTATGGGCCCAAGACCAGGTCGGGAAACGGCCATCCTTTGCCTCTGACGCGGCAGCAGAGATCACAGTCCAGCACAAGTAGTATGCCATGTTGCGTGTGGCAATGCCATGAACGTGCTCTACCCCGTGAGCTTGTAACAGCCCAGCAACAGCGTTGATTCTGTCTTCCGATTGCGTTAAATGGCGGACACAATACATCCATAGGATATAACTCAAAGCTAAAGTAGTGCTTGGGCAACATTGTGCAAA
>MJMS01000128.1:0-49871 GCA_002018275.1 Huntiella bhutanensis
TAGTTGACTACAATAAACCTGATACAGAGATAGTTTTGGACATCGCCCAACACATAGTGACGTCTTTAAAAACCATGAAGCGCCAATTTGACCTACCCTTTGAGAATCACGGATTACGACCGGCTTCCGAAAGGCTGCCTGCAGCGGATACCTTAGTATCCTGGGTCCCATATGGCAAAACCATCTTGTTTACTGTCAGACTCGCTCATTATTTCTTCGGTCAACTCCAAACCCCACAATTTGTGGGCACAAGAACTGACACATTGGAAAATGCAACATTTCGTCGTGGTCCAGGGTGGGGAAAGCTGTATACCCAGTGCATGTACCGAGCCAAAGTGGTAAAACTGTTCCAAGAAAACGACAACAATGAGTTGAGAAAGGCAATGGCAGCACGCTTCGGGGGGGACAAGATGTATGATACAGAGAGGGACTTTTTACTTCAATGGTTGAGTTATCAACCGCCTTTCGGATCAAGTCTCAAGGAAGATTTAGATCATTACTTGGATGTCGACGGGTATAGGGATGATGATGTTGATCACAGCCTCTTTGAAATTTGGTGGGATATGCATTGCTCGGATCATAACCTTGGCCTTCTATCGGATGGTAATCTGTTCGTCGGTATGCCATACAGTCAAATTGACGACGAAGTTATGTTGGCTAAGGGATTAGGTAGCCCGTTCGTAGTGCGAAATGCAACCCCGCAAGGTGAGGTTCTGTTCGTTGAAAGGGCGCTCCTTGTTGGTATACCCCAGTCGCAAGTGATTACCGACTGGAGAGAAGAACTTATCCTGGTGTAACACATTAAGTCTGTATTTCAATAAGGGCCCGAATTTTGTACGAGATAACAAGGAAACAAACACTTCACTACCTTAGATTTGGCTAAACACTCTAATCTTAGCTCTGGGAATTGAGGCTATGGACTCGCGGTATTGAAACTTTGGGCGTTAAGCATCTAATACGTTCAATGATTGAACATCACCTCGTGTAACCACAAAGTCCATGCTACAGCTGCGCACTTTCAAATCTTCTGGTCTAACATCTAGATAAGTAGGAGATGCCCAACATCCCAAAGAGGTCCCGAGTTTGAAAAGGTATGAATCTATATGTACATGTAAACAGTCTATGCGATGGCTACTCCTTCCCTAATCTCGCCGCCTTGAACCTGGAAACCCTCTTGAAAGGTCCGTCTTCAATTCTCTCAATATCCTTCTCTTCTTCTTCAAACCCGCCACTTCCCAAAATCATCTTATTCCGTCTCCACGGGGATAGCATCGGGGGTCATAGCCGGACACGCAGCTGCCATGGCCTTTCTAAAACTGGACATCTTGCCCTTCTTATTCTTATTGGAAGGCTTAGATGGTCCTTTGCGCTCGACAATGTCACTGTGGGGTTCCACCGTGGATGTGTCGAGACGAGGGATCTTAGCACGGACATTATATACTCGAGTGTGTCATTGAGTACGATGCAAGTGCTGCGTGCCTTCTATTCCAGATATGAAGTCCCTCAATATAAATAGCATGCTGCCCAAGTCGCGAAACAGTTACGTGCGCAGGGTAAGAGCTAGCTACGTTCTCTCATGTTGACACCGTCGGAGTATGTATGTACATACGTCCACTAGGGCCACTCATATGTCTACATCAATCACTAAACACTAAACACAAAAGCCCGCTTAACACATGTCAAATAATCCTTCCTATAAACAATCAAACTAATTCTCCAAAACAAAACCCTTATTATATTCCAAACCCAAACTTCACTTCTTTCCTTGTTCATCCCTGCTCCATCCACCACGCTGTCCGTGAATTCCCCACTTACACCAAACTATCGGTTCCACAAGGGCTTGAAACCCTCAAATAGGAATCCAGACCCCGCTTTCAACGACACAATCACCTGATCTCCAGACGATACGAATCATATCTCTGGCGTGATGTTAACCACGTGACACCAATCTAACGATGGATATCACGTGACCACTCACCTAGCCAGCCAAAAGGAAAGGATAGGTGGTAGTAGTGATAGCAGCAGCGACAGTGAATAGTTGGTCGGTAGCGAATAGGTGGATAGTCCGGGTCAGATCAGACAAGAGAACACCCGTATACCAAAGAAGACACCCGTAGTCAACACACTTGTTTCCCCAACCCAGTTTGCAAGTCTGCAAAAAAGACAACCAGCACTTTTTAAACGCCCAAAAACGCCTGAACCCAATGCAATAGTACACCCTGTACTGAAAATGTCCGGGAGGGGCTGCGTCGTCCCTGTTGTAACGACGGTGGCCCTTTCTCCCGTTCCTAGGCTTCCGCTTCTCCCGACGCCATCTCCGGTTCTCCTTTTGTCTATTAAGGCGCCGGTGCTGCCTCCAATTTTCCGTGTGAACAACCACGGCTGCTTCAAGACGACTTGGGACCATCCTCCAGGAAGAAGAAGTTGCCCGACAGCTTCTGTTCCTGGTCCAGCTGAGACTGGTACTTGTTGATACGCGGACGGTAGTTGCTGGGGTCGCGACGGAAGGTAACGTCCAGGTTCTTGAGAAAAGCGTTGCAACCGGTGAGGAGAGACTCGGGGGTGTTGGCGTGAGTGTCGATACCGGGCTGACCATCAAAGACAATGACACGGTCGGCGAGGTAGGTAGCCATGATGAAATCGTGCTCGACGATGAAGGCGGTCTTCTTGGCGTGCATGATGAAACGCTTGATGACACGGGCGGCAACGATACGCTGTTCGGAATCGAGGTAGGCGGAAGGCTCGTCGATAAGGTAAATGTCGGCAGGGATACCCAGGGCGAGAACGATGGCAACACGCTGCAACTCACCACCGGACAGGTTCTTGACTTCCTGGTCAATGAAGTCTTCGAGCTTGAGGGGCTTGATGACATCGGTGTTGAACTGGGGCGACAGGAAAGCAGCCTTGATCTTCTTGAAGAACAACTGACGAACAGAACCCTCGAACTTGGGAGTAATGGTCTGGGGCTTCATGGAAATCTTCATCTCGGGAACCTGACCCTTGCTGTCGGGCTTGAGGACACCAGCAAGCATGCGGCAGAAAGTAGTCTTACCGGTACCGTTCTCACCCATCATGACAATAATCTCGGAATCGGTGAAGTCACCAGCATCGATTCTAAGCTTGAAGTTACCCAGAGTCTTGTGCATGGCAGGATACTTGAAAGCGCGAGTCTTATCAATCAGAATCTCCTCGGCAGACTCAGCAAGACGGAAAGTGAGAGCTTCCTGACGGAAACGCAAGTTCTCGGTGGGAATGTGACCATCAAGGAAGATGTTGATACCCTCGCGAACAGAGTAGGGGAGGGTGACGACACCGTAGACTGCGGGTTGACCGTAAAGGACAGTGACGAAATCAGAAAGGTAATCCAGAACCGAAAGATCGTGCTCGACAACGATAATGTAATCGTTAGGGCGAAGCAGAGAACGAATGATCTTGGCGGCAGCGAGACGCTGCTTAACATCGAGGTAAGAAGAAGGCTCGTCGAACATGTAAACATCAGCCTTCTGGACACAGACGGTACCAATGGCGAAACGCTGCAGCTCACCACCAGACAAAAGGTTGATGTCACGGTCCATGATGTGGTTCAGCTCAAGAACCTTGGCAACTTCCTCCATGTTGCCAAGCGAGTTACGCGACTCGATGAGATATTTGACCGACTTCTGAGGAGTGCGGACAGCGCGGGGAATCTGGTCGACATACTGGGGCTTGACGACGGCCTTCAGGTCATCTTCCAAAAGCTTGGTGAAGTAGTCTATAGTGAAGACATGTCAGCGGAAAATGACTTTGCACATCAAGAATAATCATTAACTTACTCTGGAGCTCGGAACCACGGAAGTACTTGATGACATCCTCCCAGTCGGGGGGATTGTCAAAACGGCCCAGGTTAGGCTTAAGCTTTCCACTGAGAATCTTCAGGGCAGTCGATTTACCGATACCGTTGGTTCCAACAAGACCAAGAACGTTTCCAGGGCGGGGCATGGGCAGACGGTGAAGCTTGAAGGAGTTGGCCGAGTATCTGTGGGTAACCTGAGACTCAAGGTTGGTAGGCAGGTTGATAATAGTGATAGCACCGAAGGGGCACTTCTTGGGGCAGATACCACAACCAATGCAGAGACCCTCAGAAATGAAGGCAATGCGAGAGTCGGGGGCGACCTCAATGCACAGCTTTCCGGAACGGACGACAGGGCACGACTTTTTACATTCGTGACGACATTTCTATCATGGGTGTCAGGGTGCTGTTTTTATGCGAGCATGTGAAGGAATGGGTGCAGACGAACCTTGGGCTTGCACTACATCGTGAGAAAAAGAAAATAATGCGTTCTTTGGTTAGCTGGAGTTCTCCGAATACCGTGTTTTCCGTTGTCTGGGCCAAATTTGTGCGGGTTTCGTGATTATCGACATGGCGGGGTAGCAGCGGGGCCAATTTTGGTGGTGATAATTTTTTTCCCCGTTTCGAATTTTCACGATCCCAAGACGATTTGGCTGTGTCTAGCTAACGGATAGATTTGGAAACTAACCTTGTCAGTGCTGACAATGGCAATTCTATGATATCATGAAAGTCAGTAATCAAGTTCAACATAGTAAAAGCCTCCAATCAATCTATGAAATCATCGTGACTTTCACTTTCTATGCCTCTCTCTGGATTTCTCTTTACTAACCTGGTAAGCTTGTCAGACATTGTGATAGATAATTCGACGGAGCCGAGACGTTTAACAGTAAAGACGGTAAAAGTGACAAAGCCTCAACTCAGATGAAGCAATCAAGATCCACGGCTTCAACGTCTGGTGATGCAAAACCGCAAAAAAGCTGATGAATAACAAAAAGTCAGTCGAAATGACGGTTCAAGATCAAAGATGGGTTACCATGCACCAACTGGCAGTCAGTCCGTTAATGAATTGTGGGCTGCAGAGTACTGACGAGTAAGCTTTTTTTCCTGGCTTCTGAATCGTCAGTTAAACCCCTTGTCAAAACGAAAGTATTCGGTACTTTTCATGTAGTGCATCTATAGCTAGAACATAAAGTATCAGTACTTAGGGGCTTGCGCTACCATTTTACAGCACAATGCTTGTAATTGCCATTCTTCTTAAGCACCTTTTACACCCTTGAATGCTTTCCGCTGTCTGCTGCACAGAGACTGCACAATTTGCTAACACCAAATTACCTGGTGGGGCACTACTTCCAAAAAGCGAAGAAAGGATTTTCGTATTGGGTTTGGTAACCCTACCATACATTAGGCCTCGCGCAAGGACCAACATCAAACTATGGCTGGATTGGCAAATGGAGCCGTAAATAGGTTGCATCGAGTCCGGGTGACCGGTAAACAAATGGCAGTTGAAATTGAGCAAACGGATTCACGAGAAAGAAGATTTGATATTATATATATATACATACATTACTGAATGTCATTGAAAGCTTTCCGTGCAGGTGATTCCGACAACTTCTACTACGTCGTATAACCTCCGTACAATTCTCAACCAATGTGTGGCTTCCAACACACCAACCACGGGTTTGCGCCACATGTGGCTCTCAGACTTTCACTGAACTCCAACCAATTAGCGCGTCAAGGCCTGATTCAATCTAGCCATATCTGTATAATGCATGCCCTGTAATACATGCAGCCTCAGAAGCTTTAGCGGCCTAACCAGCGTTCATAGGCCTGTAGTTACCCATGTCTGGTTTTTTTTCACACCCAAAGCCTGGTCTCTTCAGTTAGCAGCCTTTGCCGCCACAACCCGCCCGAACTCACCCACGTAATTATTTCTGCTTCCCAATCCTCATCTTCGTACTCAATCCACCCAGAAGCTGGCCCATCACCATCCCGACATAACCTCCTGCCATCGAGCTTCTCCATTTTTCACGATCCCTTTTGAGGTGGTATACTTTTTATAGGTGACGATATCCTTTAATTGCTTCAAATAGCCCCGATAAAACATTTGTTGCTGGTATGTCCTTCTCCTACTGCTTACACTGGTCTCATCGCGTTTCGTCTATTGCCCGTCCTCCGTCGCCTCTTAACTCGGCCATCATCATAACGTCATACCCCCGATCTGATGTTTGATTTTGCGCCGTCTGGCTTCTTTGCTGTCGCCAGTGCGTTCAGTTGACATAGTTACACTCATGTTGTTGGCGCTGTTGCTTTGTCTGTTACTATGACCGTTCAATTACTCTCCGCATGTCTATTCATCAAATATCATCGCAATATCATCGGAAGTTACCCTCCCCGTCGCATCCCATGTTTTACTCAACTTTTCTCGTCATTTGTCCCGTAAAACGAGTCGCCTCGTCTATCTGCATACCCCCCCACGTTGCCCATAGCCCGCGAGGCTGAAGCCATCAAACTAACCACATTTACCGTCACTCATCATAGGTTTCATCATCACGACATAGCTTCCACCTTGCTGATCGGTGTATCCGATCAAAGTTCACCCTCCAGTCATGTCTGACAGCGACGCAGACATCATGGATGCCTCCGACCAAATGTCAGGGAGCGAACTGTCAGATGCGCGCTCAGCACACCGCATCTCGGCCAACACATCGGCTCTCGATGCTCCCGACTACACACACGATGACGAGGAGACCTCACCAAGTGACGACGCCTCAGAACACGCATATGACGACGGCGATTACGATATGGATGACCCGAGTGCCCCATCAGCAGCCGAACCTAGTGATGACGATGTTGAAGAGGATCAGCGCTCTACACCCGCTTCGTCCCGTAACATGAAGCGCAAAAAGTCAAGTCACGAAGAGGACTACATCAGCCAGAACCCAGAGCTTTACGGCCTACGAAGAAGTGTACGTTTGAATCGCGTGCTTTTGCTTCATACACTGCTAATATTTTTACTATAGTCTCGTGCTGTCACCAGCCGTAAAATGGTATGCGACAATGTCGTCCTTAACCCAATCCCATCTGTTCAAGTAAAGCTAACATTATGGGATAGGCCATCAGTGATTCGGAATCAGATGAAATGCCATCAAGTCGTCCATCGATCAAGCGCCGCGTAGACAAATCTCGTTCTTGTAAGCCCTGCCCTCATGCAGCCACCAAACTTGTAGTTGTACACCTCTTGTCGACCGACCACACCATCGACTAACCCTTATTTCTCTAAAGCATCAAAACGGTCCCCTCCAGTCGCAACATCTCGTCGTGTGTCCAACAGTGATTCAGACTCCGACGTCTACGGCACCACAAAGGACAAGTACTCGCGAAAAAAGGCCCGCCGCGAACGCAAGTCGGACCATTTTGCTGCCGAGAAACGCTTCTCTAGCCGTACAGCCGCTAGGGTCCAACAGGGAGCCTATGAAGAAAGTGATTTTGATTCTGCTGATGACGAACAGCCCGTCTGGCGCGAGTATCTCGAGAATGAGGTCGATGATTCTCCATACGTTGGCGAGGTTATTGGTCACCGGCTTATGGATGGCCATGAGCTTTCCCTTTACTCAAACAAGTCAGATTTTGAGTACAATGTACGGTGGCAAGGCACCTCCCACATGCACGCCACTTGGCAAGACTGGGAAACTCTCAAGGATACTCGTGGCTTCCGCAAAGTAGAGAATTACTTTCGCAAGACCATCGAGGCCGAGAAGCGCGTTGTCCTTGAGATCGACGTCACTCCCGAGCAGCGCGAGCAGTTTCTGATGGACAAGGAACGTAACGAGGAGGCCCTTGAAGATTACAAAAAGGTGGAGCGGGTTGTTGGCGTCCGCAGTGATGAGGAAGGCCAGACTCAATATTTCATCAAATGGAAGGGCCTCTTCTATAATGAATGCACATGGGAGGCTGCCAACGATGTCAGTGGCAAGTTCCAAGACAAAATTGATCAGTTCCTTGATCGTCAACAAAGAACGTGGGTCTCGGATCGTCGCCAAAACAACACAGATACCCGTACCCGCTTCACCAAGCTCGATGCTCAGCCTAGCTACATCACTGGTGGCCAGTTGCGGCCATTCCAACTTCGTGGTCTCCAGTTCCTTGCCCTCAACTGGTCCCGTGCCAACAATGTCATCCTGGCCGATGAAATGGGTTTAGGAAAGACTGTCCAGTCAGTCGCATGGCTGAGTTGGCTTCTGAATTCTCGTGGCCAAGAGGGTCCTTTCATGGTTGTGGCCCCACTGTCTGTTGTTCCTGCTTGGTGTGACACATTTGACCTGTGGGCTCCTGAGCTCAACTATGTTGTGTACCTGGGTCCAGAGACTGCTCGTACTGTGATTCGCAACAACGAGTTGATGGTCAATGGCAACCCCAAGCGGCCTAAGTTCAATATCCTTGTCACTTCATATGACTATGTCATGTCAGATGTTACCTTTTTGCAACAATTCAAATGGCAAGCCTTGATGGTTGACGAGGCCCACAGATTGAAAAACCGCGAGTCACAACTGTACATGAAGCTCATGAGCTTGAACGTCCCATCAAAGGTTCTCATCACAGGTACGCCCATTCAGAACAACCTGGAAGAATTGGCTGCTCTGATGGACTTCCTCAACCCTGGCCAAGTTACCATTCCTGCCGACATCGAGTCTTTGCCTGCTGCTGATGCACAGGCTGAACTTGAGAAGCTCCACAAGAGTATCGCGCCATACATTCTTCGTCGTACAAAGGAGACTGTTGAGTCTGATCTTCCACCCAAGACGGAAAAGATCATCCGTGTTGAGCTATCAGATCTCCAACTAGAGTGTTACAAGGCTGTTCTGACAAAGAACTACTCTGCCCTCTGTAACGCGACTGGCGGTCAGAAGAACTCTCTCCTTAACATCATGATGGAACTGAAAAAGGTTTCTAATCACCCGTACATGATTAACGGTGTGGAGACTAAGCTTCTTGGCGGAAACGAGTCTCGCGAGAACACAATGAAGGGGCTTGTGACCAGCAGTGGTAAGATGATGCTTCTTGACCAGTTGCTCACCAAACTGAAGCGTGATGGTCATCGTGTTCTCATCTTCAGTCAGATGGTTGCGATGTTGGATCTCTTGAGCGAGTACATGAACTTCCGTGGATACAAGTATCAACGTCTTGATGGTACTATTGGTGCATCTGCTCGTCGTTTATCCATCAATCACTTCAATGCTGATGAAAGTGACGACTTTTGCTTCCTTTTGTCCACGCGCGCTGGTGGTTTGGGTATTAACCTCATGACCGCCGATACTGTCATCATTTTCGACTCTGACTGGAACCCACAGGCCGATCTCCAAGCCATGGCTCGTGCTCACCGTATCGGCCAGAAGAAGCCAGTCAACATCTACCGTCTTGTTTCTAAAGAGACGGTAGAAGAAGAGGTTTTGGAGCGTGCTCGCAACAAGCTTTTGCTCGAGTACCTCACCATTCAGGCTGGTCTCACGGATGAAGATAAATCTGTGCGGCAAGAGTTGGACCGTCGTGGACTGAAGCTTGATGGTCCGTCTACGTCTGAGGATATCCAAATGGTTCTCAGAATGCGTTCACAGAAGATGTTTGAACAATCTGGCAATCAGGCTCGCCTTGAACAGCTTGATATTGATCAAATCTTAGAGACTGCCGAGGTTACCAAGACAGCTGTCAGCGACAAGATGAACCTGAGCAATGGTGGTATCGATTGGGATTCATTCATGCAGTACACCGATGTCAAGGTCGACGAGCTTGCTATGGACTGGGATGATATCATTCCCGAGGACCAGTTGACGCAGCTCAAGGCGGAAGAGGAAAAGCGCAAACACGCCGAGTACCTTGAGAAGGTCAGAGAAGAAAACGCGCCACGCCGTGCTGCCATGAAGGGTCGCATCGCTGTTGATCTGGACGGCCGTGCTGAACGTCTTGCTAAGAAGCGGGAACGTGAGTACGAGAAGGAACGTGATATAGAAGCGAGACGTGCAATGCGCTCTGACCCACGGAGGCCACTGAATGAACGTGAACAGCGAAACTTGATTCGTGCGCTTCAACGGTTCGGCTCGATGGAAGACCGTGGCGACGAGATCGTACAAGACGCCAAACTTGCCGACCGTGATCGTGACATTATCACCGACTTCGTGACGTCGTTCATCAGTGAGTGCAAGCGGGTTGTCGAAGAACACCAAGCCCGAATTTCCAACGAGGATCGCCACGGCAGCAACAAGATTGTGCCCAAGAAAGACAAGAAGGCCATTTTGTTTGATTTTGGTGTATTGAAGAAGGTCAACGCCGAAACCCCTGTAGAGCGGCCCCCACAGCTTCGTACTTTGCACGACGCAATTCGTAAGCAGGACAACTTCAAACTCTTCAGGATTCCCGAGGCCACCAAGTCTGCTAGCTATTCCTGCCCATGGGGTGCACGTGAAGATGGCATGTTGCTTGTTGGTATTGATCGTTATGGGTTTGGTGCGTGGACGCAGATTCGTGATGACCCTGAACTCAACATGGTCGGCAAATTCTTCTTGGAGGAGCACCGTATTGAGAAGAAGGAGGAGCGTACCAAGGGTGGCGACAAAATCAAGGCGCCCGGTGCCGTTCACCTGACTCGTCGTGCTGAGTACCTGCTGTCTGTTGTGTATGCCAAATTCTCCAATGACGCGCTTGCGAAGCGGATTGTTGAGAACCATCATCGTACCAACAAGAAGGCCCCCGGTGCTGCCACGATGCTCCGGCGTACTGAGACTGGGTCACCCGCGCCGGCTATCTCGCGCAATGGCAGTGGTAATGGTCGCAGCCGTGATAGCGACAGTGTCCGCCCTCGCAACACTGACACCAAGAGGCGTCAAGCCTACAACGAGGACCGGGTTGCTATGCGCCGTGGTGAAGACGTCCGCCGGAGATCTAACAGTCGTGACCGTAGTTCTTCTTCACCGAAGAGAAAGAGACGAGACGAGGAAGAACACCGGTTATCTAAGCACCGCCGAGTTGATGATGAGCGTCGCGACTCTAGACGTGAGGAGCGGTATGTCCGTGACGAGCGTCGCTTTGAAGAAGACCCTCGACGTGAACCCCGCCGTGAAGACTACAGACGTGACCGCGAGTATGACCGGGAGCGTGATCGTGATCGGGAACGTGATCGGGATCGTGAACGGGATAGAGACAGAGACCACCGGGAGCGGGTTCGTGAACGTGAACGTGAACGTGAGCGCGAGCGCGAACGGAACCGTGAGTCAGACCGCGATAGACGCCGTGAAAGTGGACATTCGAGTAGGCCTCATGGTAATGATGAGCGGACTCGCGCATTGAGACGGCTGGAGGAGCTTCGTAGCCTTGGCGACAATGTGGATGTTGGCAACCGTGACGATCCCGACAACGATGTCTACCTCTGGAGCCTCATGAAGCCTGTGCGGCCGAATCTGGAGAACATTCTCGATACGACCAAGGATCGGGTACCAGATGCCAAAGAGCGGGCTCGTATCTTTGGCAAGGAACTTGTCGTCATTGGTAAGTTCCTGGACCACGAACTTCGGGCAAACCGGTCGCTCAGTGAGAAGACATGTGAGGGTTTCTGGCGCTTCCTGTCTAAGGTGTGGCCGGTGGAGAAGGTTCCACTTGACGGGACTAAGCTGAACCGGATGTACAATGCTCTGTATGACAGACAATTGAAGAAGGAGGCCGAGGCAGCCCGGGGCGTCAGCGCAGCATAATGGTGATGCTCATGTTTGGATAGATTGGTGGGTTTGTTTCTGTTTTTTTCTTTTTCTTTTTGGGTCTTGGTTTTGTTTCTCTGGGCGTTTCGTTGAGAGCCCCGACTTTGGAGGCCTACATTTTATTTTTGCTCTTCTACTGTTTGTTTTTTATATCCGGCCAGCGCCATACGACGCGTTTTTGGTCCCTACACTGGTTATACCGAGCATTGCTTGATACCCC
Source organism: Huntiella bhutanensis (assembly GCA_002018275.1). Taxonomy (NCBI): domain Eukaryota; kingdom Fungi; phylum Ascomycota; class Sordariomycetes; order Microascales; family Ceratocystidaceae; genus Huntiella; species Huntiella bhutanensis. The sequence continues at coordinate 11,792 of MJMS01000128.1, forward strand.
CATTCTCGGTCTGAAGTTTTTGGATGTCTCGGGTTCTAGTCTTGTGTCACGACAAGCAGGCTGGAGCATGTGAAGCGCAAGCAGACTGCGGCGATGGTTGTTGATTTTTGTGTTTTTTTTGGTTTTTTTTTTTGGGACATATTGTTGGATTATTGGCGATTGGACATCATGGCAGCGGCGTTTCTTTTTTTTACTATCAGTGTTTTTTGTCAGTTTGGATGTTTTTTTTTTTTACAGTTTAAAACTTGGGTACACGTTGAAATGAGAAGCACTTTGTTCACTACAATTTTACATTCACATGTCATGACATCACTAAATCTGTGCAACAATAGAAACCAGAACCAGTAACATGTCCCCAATAGGAAGTCTCAGTTTGACTTTCCGTCCATAGATTCTCCATCCATCCATCAATCCATTCTCCATTCCTTCCCCTTTCGGACCCGAGACGGGGATGACCATGTATGGTACAACGCACCACTTGCCAAACTAACAGGGCGCACCAGAAACCAGCGCGATTCCAAGGAGAAGTGGCAAAAGTCACTCATTCACTTACTTACTCATGTACATTAAAAAACCTGGCTGCAGCGCGTGACACGGCGGTTTGCGGCTGGCTGATATATGCCTAAGTTTTTTCAGCTGGTGGGTTGGAGGGACAGCTTGCGATTTGATAATACATCAGAGGGGGGGGGGGGGGGGGGGAGTGAGGTTCTTTTACACACATGCGTATTTAGCTACTTACTTGTCTGGGAAAGGGAGATTTTTATAGGGAGGGGAGTTACTGGATCGGGTAGTTTTGGGTCGTTAAGGATGACGGCTTTATGTGAGTGTTGTATGCATTCACTGTAAAAAGAATGGACATGTGGATGGTTTACCCGTCTCTTCATGACGTCGTCGATTCTTATTTCTAATTCCTGGATCCTTCTTCCCCGCTATAACCCACCAAGGTAAGGGAAAAAAACAACCCCACCATTGGCTACAATACGACTACTACTATCGTCAGCACATGTTCGGTACCCATTATCCCGACCATAACCCTATGTAACCCCGACTTCCCCACAAACGTAAAATTCCTGTATGCGGAAATCCATGCGATCTAAAGGAAGGAGAGGAGTCCATGTATAGTATATATGTAGATATGTACTGGACATACGTATGTACATATGTATGTACATATGTACATACGTGCGAGGGAAGCAAAGAATTCGCCTCACTGATGGGATGAAGTGGAGGTACTATGGTTACAATCTAGTGGATTCTTTCAAAACTCGTTTGTGTTGTGAGCCGGAAGTATCGGGGATAGTTGGGGCACGGATGGATAAGCGGATGACAGGAGGAGTTTTACGGCGGTTAAAATGGAACACTATGCTTGACCATCCTCCACTGGTGACACAATAAATCCAGTCATGTGACCAAATCCCAACGTTCACCAAAAACCCTAACTTCACATCCTTCCTATAACCAAATCTACAAACACACCCCTCCCTCCTTCCCAATTCAGCTCTCCCATTGTATGTACATATGTACATGTGTACAGACATACGTACACAAATACCTTCCCAACCCGAAAAACCGGACAGAGGACTGTAAAACTCGGAAATCGCCAACCTTTTTGACCCTTCGGAACAATTTGCAATAGACGCCTCAAGACAGCGTCCACGGTATCCATCCATCAATCAAGCAATCCATTGATCCAGCCGTTCTGTCCCCCCCGCTTAAATCCTCATGCCACCAGGTGCTGCAAGGACATGGATACCGGGGTTTGTTAGGCCGCAAGCTGAATGCGCTATTCTTCTTCGCCTTCCGAGTTGAGGTAAATCCGTCGAGAAGGAGAGGAAAGTGTGAAGGCTTTGAAATGCTGACGATTAGCATGGACTAGTTAAGTTGGGGAAACTAGATGCGTGTGTCGATATATCAATGATTTGTCAAGCTTTGCATGAACGAGGAAAGTAGTATATGTAAGTACATTCTGTTTGTATGTATGTATGTGAGTGTGTGAATAATAATCTCTATATTTTGTTTCCGTTCAATCGTATGTGGCCGTGTACAACGAAGAAACCAAAGACATCATCATGATAACCGTCCTAAAAAAAAACACAAAACCCGTACGAAAAAAGGGGGTGATTCCAATCCTCCCTCAACAAAACAAAAAATAGCCATGGTCCATGATAATGTCCACCAGTAAACGCCTCGAAGAAAGCAAGCTCAGAAAACCTGAAGAAAAAAAAAAAGATACCCAGAAAAACAACAAAATCCTCCGTACCAGAAAAGAACGCAAACGCCAAACTGTCAAAGTCAGTCCAGTGAGTGAACAACAAGCTCCAAGCGAAGAAGCAAAATCCATCATCCTCCAACTAGATGAACCAAAGAGAAAAAAATTGCCTCCCATCCTGTGTTCTCCCTTTCCAATGCGTCGGCCAGCCTCTTCAGCTTCAACAATAGTCTAGGTCCATCTCCAGAAGGTGGCGTCTCAGCCGATACCAGCCCTGAAGCATCCTCCCTGTCAACAGCCAAGGAAGAAGAATAAAGACCGAAGGAAAATCGAAGGAAAAAGAAGTAAAAAAGAATAGAGCAAAAAAACCCGGATCATAATTCCAAATCACCAAACTAAAGGATTAGATGCGGCAACGGAGGCAATGGCCCGCTCGCCTCTAAACCAACTATTTCAAGGATAGTGAAAATGCTCGCCTGGGATACAATGTCATCATGCTTCGTGGCTGCAGTACTCGTCGGGCTTGAAGCGTGTAAACAGTGCAGACAAATCCGAAAGGAAGGAGAAGCCGTCATGCAAGGTATAATTGAGACTAGAAGAGGAGAGCCAGAGACGAAGAAGGAGCATAGAGTAGAGAGAAGACAGTAGTGGCAGGGCGACTGACACATCTATACACCCCGGAGCTGCATGACAGGCCTGCAAGAAACTGAGTGGATAACAGTGTTCCTTTTTGTCGCTTGGAAGGTGACTGAAAGAAGGTGATTCACGCCCCCAAGAAAGGTAAACGAGAAGAAGAAGAATAAGAAGAACCAAAATAAAAGTGAAAAGAACAAAAATGATAATCAATAGAAGGTGTCGTTAGAAGAAAGAACAAAGACAAAGAAGAATGATGATGAAAAAGAAAAGACGCCGTTAAAAAAAAAAAGAAAACCCAACCGGAAACTGAAGCTTCTCAGTTAATCAAAGACTCCATACCGCGGGGTACTGTACTTGGCGAAATTGTGTCGTCCTTTCGTGATCCAGAGCCACTATGTGAAGTAGGAGATTCGACCTTTGGAGGTGGATGACACTTGTATGGCTTGTTGGACCCGTTCTCGCTCATTTTGAATGGAGGACCTGGAATAACTGGCACGTCGGGTGGTGGCAATGGTGCAACCTTGAATGTCGGACCATACTTCTTTGTCCGCTTCTTGGTCGTCGTGTCAGGGGGAGTAGTACCGGCCATTTTGAAAAAAAGCAAGAAAAGAACAAGATAAAAAGAGAACAACAGAACTAAAGACAAGAGTCGAAAAGGTGTGGGGGTCCCCTGGTTTTAGTCGCCCCGAGAAATCACAGGCCCACAGACGGGAAGCGCAATAGGCTCAAACGGAAAGTCCGGAATACTGTCTGGGGATTGCGGTAAATAAGTCAAAGACTTGTCTGGCTGTGGCTCAAAAGCAGACAGCAACGGGCTCGAGTTCGTCTGATTAACTTTTTGGGCTGAAGCGGCAACTGTTACAGGACGTGGGGGTTGGCCGGAAGGTAGCGGGGTACGACGGGCACAGGTCGAAGAAGCCTTGGTTGTAGTGATATAAGTCGTGATCTCGGCGTTCAGAGAGGGCGTGTCGCTAGCTAACAAAGCGGCGGCAGCGGCGGTCTTGCTTTTGGCGGCACGGGGCTTAAGACTGCGTCTGCGAGCTGGAGCTTTCTTGGTTATAGAAGCCGAAGTCGTAGAGGGCGAGCGGGTGGTATTTGAGTTCGACGGCTTGGCTGGTTTAGACGATTTGGAGAGTCTAGAGACGGAAGCTTTAGAAGAAGAAAAACCGAGCTGAGCTTGTTTACCCTTGGCGATTTTGGGGGTAGCCACGGATACTGAGATAGACGTCGTAGAAGAAGAAGTAGTTGTCGTCTTAATGTCAACTTTGGATCCAGAACCAAGAGACGATAGTCCCAGAGAAGGGGCCTCGTCGCTTTTAAGACCAATGGCTTTGCGGGCTGGAAGTACAGATACTGTCTGCGGCTGAAATCCATATGCAGAGTTTCTCATTTTCCCTGGGGACCTATTCGCTAAACCCACACCAGGGGTGCAATTCCCGAGTGCCTGCACACTGGCATTGGCACTGGCATTGTGTGTGTCTGTCAAAGGGTGGCCGTGATGATCCTTGGTGACCGGGGTTTGACCGGTGCTATCACTATTGACAGAGGTCGACGATGACGACCGGGACAAAGCTGAATACGGAGAACCAATGGCAGATGAATTGGTGGCAGCCGTCAGTGACAAGTCCGAATCGCCGGTTTTGCTTGGTCCTGCCAGACTACTGGTCTTGGTGGCGGCCGCCTGAACTTCAGCTGAACCCAGCCTGACGGCTTGCAGACGTACTGCAATGTTCCGTGGCTCGTTGCTGTTTTTGCGGGAAACAACTGCTTTTGTGGTGTGTTCAGCCATAGCATCTTCGGCCTTTGTTTTCTCCTCTTCGGCCGCCACCGCCGCTTGCCGATAATCTTCCCAGCGGGGAAGTCCCAGTTCCGTGGCCACGTCGTCACACCTCGCCTTCACAACCATATCCCAACACTCGCGGAACTCGGCGCTCTGGGGCTCAGGGTCAATGTTGATCCACGCCGTGAATCCGTCTTTTCGGCCCCGTGTCACGGCGCACAGCTCCTTTGTCAGCCTCTTCAAACCCGGGATTTTCATCGTCGTGCCAACCACAATGACAGCATCCGGCCGAGCCCGCAAATCTGCCATAGACACGGCCCCAATGGCGTCTTCGTCCGGGTTACTTTCGTTGTACAGTACAATGCGCGGCCGTAGACATCCGTGACCAGTGAAGCGCTTTCCGCCGTACATAACCCGGAGCGTCTCTGATTCGACACACTGTTGACAAGTCGGTGTCTCGGGCCCGTCAAATATTTCGGCCTTTAGCTCGCCGAGAAACCCACACTTGGAACACGCCATGTGCCCGACACTTCCGTGGAGCTGGATCGTCTTGGGCCACGGGCCCTTGTTGTTCAGCGGAACCTTTGTTGCCAGTGGCTCCAGCCTCGTGTCCATGCAGTCAATGTTCTGTGTGTACAGCCGCATCAGCCGACCTTCCTCTGCAAGAGAAGCGAGCATATGGTGGAACGCCGTTGGCTCGGCACTCTTGGTCATACCCGAAAGCTGGCGGACCATGGCGTGGAAAGACTCGGTCATGGTCTTGTCCTTGTACACGCTTGCGTCGAATAGTTGCTTGCCAGACGCCTTCAGCTTATGCTCATTTTTGAGAGTCTTGAACAGACCGTGACCCGAACGGAAATCTGGGATTCCAGCTGACACAGAGATGCCGGCGCCAGCGATCACGACAATCTTTTTCTTTTTGCGTAGTGCTGCCATGAGCGTTTTGAGTTGCTGTGTTTCGGCTGTGGACTCGCCCCTGGCGGCATGAAGTTGAGCTTCATCGAAATCAAGGTACTGAGTTGCGCGTGTGTTACTAGCAGTCTTGGTGTCCGCCGGAGGTGTTGAGGATTTTGCCGTAGATTTGGCAGTAGACTTGGTGGTTGCTTTGGCTGTAGTGGTCTTGGTCGTAGATTTCGCCGTAGTAGATCCAGTTGCAGGAGCCTTCCCTGAAGCTTTCGCTGTTGACGCGCTTCTCGCCATACTGTCAGATTCCTTTTGGTTGGCCACGAGTTTGGCGCGCTTTGCAGGAGCACTGTCAGGCAAAACTGTTCTAACTCTCTTCTTCCCTGTTGTAGGCGCGTTGGAAGCCTTCTTCTGTGAAGCCTTGAGCAAAGTGTTGATTGAACTTTCCGATTTGCGCGGCGCGAATTGCTCCTTCAAAATATGTGGCTGTTGTGGTTTTTGAGAAGCCGCGTGTGTGAGCTTAAGAATAATTGGCTTCTTTGCAGGTTGAATATCTTCGGAGCGCGTGTTGGCATGTGACAGAGTACTGGACGATGAAGAGTTGGTAACAAAGTTTTGTGAATTGGGAGTTGACGAAGTGGGAAATGCAGAATAAGAATTAATCAGGTCAGAGAGCGGCGAGGACATGGTAGAAGCCTCCGCATCGCCAGGGTTCATTTCAGAGGGAGAATTTGAACCGGTCGTAGTCGCGGGCTCTACCATCACAGGAGCTGCTGGCATGCTGGGAGCCATGGTAGCGAATGTGGGCGTTGTCGGCAAATGATTGCCAGTGGTAGAGGAAAATTTCCGAGGTGAAAAAGAAAAGAAACGGGGTAATGAGGGCGTCTATCTCAACATTGAATAATTTGCTGAAACAAAGAGGCGAAAGTTGAATGGCCTTTTGATTTAGCAAAGCGGTCGAGCCCAAAGGTATATATTCAAGCTGCAGCGTCTAGCCAAATGTAGAATGGTGAACTAGCGGCAAGAAAAAAAGTCGATAAGGCGGGCACTTGGAGACAGAACGGATTCCCGTAAGGCTGTGGAAGTTTGAAGGTTCGTTGAATAGCCTCACCCAGAAGTTATGGAGCAGAAAGAGGGGAAACAATACGTTCCTTCCTAGATTTCTTGCCAATTTTCGTGAATACTTTCCAAGAATCGCAAGGCGGTCTGGAGCCCTCCTAAATTGGTGTAAGACCGAGTTGGCTTGTGAAAAACGTGCTTGTTGTGGGTCAGGATGGCAGAATCAATCGGTGGTAGTTAGTGTTTTCACCTGCAGGTTGAATCAGTCTGCATTTGCGCTACCATTTGGTCACAATCCCATAGGCAAGGCTACATCTATATCTACAAAACTTCATTCTCAAATCTACACTCCAATCTAAGGGTTTGTTTAACGTGACATTACCATGATGCAGAGGCGTCTCTTGACCGGCTAAGATCTCACTCGACGTCACAACCAGATTGTCTGTGTGTACAGGTCAGGCACCAATTGCCGGTTTGTCTGGTAGGTGGCAACATTGTGAGAATCATGACGGCATTAAAGAATCAAACATCGTGTTGATAGTCGCAAACCCTTGTCTTGCGTCTGGATTTTTCCCTATTTTTGTGGAATTGGTTGGCTCATTTTCACGTGCAGCACGACGTCATCGATGGACCCTTCACAAATGCAGGAACCCACGTCCTAGCCAAAAATAGGAAAAATCGTGACTTCTGTGATCTCGTGACCTACTTTTATGGGTGGAAGAGGGGGTTTGGATTAAGCTACATGATTGAAATGAATATGCCAACGAATTCATAGTCAATTATCTTGATCAATCTACTTGTACTCTTGTCCTCGAAGATATCGGGCTGTGGCATTCTCAATACACCCCCCTCCCAAAAAAAGCGCCGGGATGGAATTGACAGCACAGGAACGGGTAAAAAGTGGGACGCTGTGGCGTTTGAGCACACAGAACATGTGGCGTTCAGGTAACATCATCCTAACGGCAACTATCGAGTGGCGTCTTAGTTTTGATAGGTCGTCGTGTTTGGCATGCCCAATCGGGTCATACTGGCCCTGGTCGATTGGTGGAGCTCCCTGACAGTTCCAAGGAAGCTGCCGCCGCTACGCCGGTCGCAAACCTGGGATTTATAGTTTGGCCATTGTCGCATAGGAATTGTGATTCAGCCTCGTCAACTTTGCCACTTTATTACACTTACTTCGTCATTTGATTGTTTTGATATTGATTTATTGTTCATTTGTTTTTACATATTCGTTTTTACAAGCAGATTGATATATTGTTTTCTTCATCTTTAAATTGGTCGTCTGTTTCTAAATCGCAGGTCCGCGCCTGCTGAAATCACGTCAGACCATTCCACACACAGCTACTCTCGACACCAATATTCAGTACCTCGAATCCGTTCAAATAAACACGCATACCTAATATTTTATTGCCCATGGAAGACCAAACAATGAATCATGTGCCAATGGGCGGCGTGGACCTGTCGACTCCCCAGGTTCCAGTCAGCATGACGGATGTTGACGATCTATTTGGTGATGAACCCGTCCTAATGGTTCAAGGCGATATTACCATGGAGAACGCTCCAATAAATGCGCAAATAGATATGGTTCACCAACCACCACCGGTTTCTATGGAGCTCCGTACACGTGTAGACCAGCTCAAGGTCCGTGGCTGTTGCCAGTACGTACATGGACTACACACTTACAGCCCGGTCACGAAAGCTCGGCTAACTGGTTACTGCTTTTAGGACTATCGCCTGGTCACGCTGTGGCACGATTGCTTCGATTACACCAGACGGAATGTCAGTCGAGCTGCGGTTCTTGCGTCTTGACGCCGATACAGCGGAATGGGGCCTTAGTGAGCCCTCGACAACAGAGCTTGTACAGGGAACAGAAAACACCCCGTTGGTTCATCTGGAATGGGCCAATACCAAAACCCCCGAGCTTGCAGTTTTTGATATGCTTGGTCGTGTGGCAATCCTCACTTTTCACATCTTGAACAGCGCCTGCTACAGTAGATCATGGGCTTCAGATTCATTAGACGATCTGAACTCAGTGGTGGGCTGCTACTGGTTACCACCAACACCAATTGCTAGACAGGTGAGTCTATATAACACATTTGGTTGAAGAATAGACATCTAACCAACCTGAATATATAGTTCAACGCGTGGTCCGGACCAGCCGTCAAAGACGAAGAGCAAAACCAATACAGATACGAAACCACATTTGTTCACGGCTTCCCACCACAACACCCACAGCAAGGCAAGAGCGCATTGTTTTGCATCACGGACAATGGCATGCTCAAGTTGTTTTCTACCGGACCCAAGATGGACAAAGTAGAGGAGACGACACACGAACTAGAGAGTATAATCATGTCAGAAGATCAGATTACACACGCAGCCATGTGTTCAGACAGAATTGGTCTGATGGCGGTGATCGCCACAGCATCCAGGCAATTGCGGCTAATCCAAATTGGAATAGATTGGGGTATGGCTCAAGGGGCCGACGCAAACGCCAAACCTGTGGGTCACCCAAAGCTGGCAGAGAAGCATATTGCGGCGACATCATGGTACCAAGGGGCCAGCGCAAGTGACTCGCCAGTAGACCATGCCATGGCCAAGATCAACCAGCTCATGGTAATCCCATCAATTATGGACACTAGTACGAAGAAATGGCACAATGCAGTGGTCTTGGCGGTACGGTCTTATGTTCCATCAGAGCCAATGTCGTTTGTGGAGGCACAGAGTGTGCTTGACCGGTGGGAGATTGTACAAGATCGCCAAGCACCACTCCATAAGGCATTTGAAAACATGGGAGCACGTAGGTCAATCGAGGGACAAAGCGGGCCAATAGTAAGTCGGCTAAAACGATTGGAACCTTTGGCTTTCAACAAAGTGATTGTCAATATCCACCAAATCCTGCTCGGGAAGGTGCTGGTACTGACGTTCGCTGATGGGTCGGTGGAATACCGAGACCGATTGACCATGGAACCGTTATACACCACAGCCCGGAGTTATGATCGAGTCCATACGTTACAACAAGCGGACATGAGGTACGAAAAACAGAGCCCCTGTCTCAATGTGACGTACTCCCCGAGTGGATGTTCAATGGTCCAAATAGGGCACGACAAAAAGGTCAAGTTACGCAAGTTGCACACGGAGGAAGATATTGGAAACGACATTAAAGCCGATGGACAGTATGCAGCGGTCATTGCCGGTCTGACGATGGCAGTAAATTCATGTGTAGCTATGGGGAGTAGTTTTGACGACGTACTTGCTATTGCACGAGATTTCTCCCACAAACCCAACTTTGTTTCTGACCTTGTTTCTGAGTTTTCTCGGGTGGCCAAGATGCAAGTTGACTATTTGGAGGAAGGGCATCATGACGCTTTGGTTCGTAACCATCATTTACAAACGGCCATGTCGATGTTGTGTCACTTTGGATTTAAGGGCCAATACAAGAAGAGCTCGTTTTCAGGCAAGATTGCGCGACTCTCGCTACACGCGCGCAGTGTCATTGTGTTGATTAGTATTTCAACTAACACGCCTGTGCACATGCGAGACCGTCTTAGTCCATTAGATGACCCAGTGGTGGTGGATGCATTGACTGGGTGTCACAAATGGGCGATTGACGTTATTAGCTGGTTACTGGATTCGTTGTTTGAGCTGATGGACGATTCCGAGTTTATGGAGCTTCTTGGGTCTAAGCAACCAGAACTTGGACCGTATCTGGTGAAGAAAAACAACATTGCAGTTCACTTTATGCTGTGTTCATCAACACGGGGTTTCCTGGTGGCGATCATGAGACGACTTCAGCACATGGAGGCTGTGAGCAAAAAGGCAATAACATACTACGAAGGTCGCACAGTAGCCCCTAACGAGGGATCAGAAAGTCTTAGGTTGTATCATGCGTACGCCCGGATGCACAAAATAATGACGTCAGCGTTGTTCAAGTTTGAACAGTTTGAGGCTCTTTTACAGAATGTAGCAGCTGAGGTCCGGGTGAATTACCAGCGAATGGGCGCAGCGATGGTTAGGCATCCGCAACTCAACTCGAACCAAAAACAGACAACAGAACAAGCAGCCAAGCAAATCGAGACGATTATCAAGATGCTACAGCACCGCAATGAGCTTGCACTGATTGTCAATTCGTCGGTTCCTCCAATTTTCTTGAATACTGTTAAGAAGTTGTTTACCGGCGATCTTTTGAATCTTAAGATGGGTATGAAACGGCAAGAGTTGTTTTTCCATGATTTCACGATTATTGAGATGCGGGAGAGTCCCGAGGCTTTAGCAGAACGGAAACGAAGAGGTGTCTTAGTAGACATGTTCAAACATGTTGTTCTCCCAGCTGCGTCTGTCATTGCACAGAAGAAGCCAGTAAAGGGCGAGAATCAGGCAGGTGGCATGACTACCAAGGGACAAGTTTTCACGGGGAAACTTCGGCGATGTGTCCGGTGTACAGCAGTAATGGAAGACATCTATGGACATGGTGCTGGTCTTACGTATGTTCTTGCACAAATGCGTATTTGCCCTTGCGGTGGTCAATGGGGTTTGGCGAAGCACGGAGAGACCAAGGTTTAGCAGTTGGTAGTAGTTAATAGATAGGGTTTGACCCTTGAGATTGTGCAACGTGTGGCGTATATGTGGTAGGTGGCGCGAGCTCCTGAATTGAGCTTAGAGCTTAGATGCGACGTCATTGAAATGAGTTTGAGATATTCATGAGTTGGGGGGTTCATTTCTGTGTATTCTTTTGTTGATAGTTATAAAATGGCTATTACTTCAGAGGATCTTACGTTGGGTCATGATGAGGCAGCAACCAACTTTGTTGAGAACTCGTTTCTCTCATTCATTGTGCCGGCAAAGACGAATGCCACGTTAGAAGAGGTGTTTGAGGATATGGCGGAGGGCGATGACATGTTATCCGGGATTCCTCAGCGTGACACATTATTCTTTGGTATGTACCTCTCTTATAATGAAGAACCAATCTAACAAGTCCGTCCAGATGAAACCCTCGATGTAATCCTCGTCCTCCGAACTCCCTGGGCCGAAGAAGACGTCTTAACGGGCTTTCTAAAACGCCTTCTAATCACCCTAGAAGCCCAAATCATCACCAAACCAGACCGTCCCGACGCCCCCATCCCCCACGATCTCATCTTCACAGGAACTGTTCCGGACACAGATGACCCGTTAATCATCGTAGACGAATCTTCATCTACCCCATCTTCCCCTTCACCAGACGGTACACCGACGCCCCAGAAACATATCTATGCGGTGTGGAAGATGCCTGTTTTCTTGGCGAGACCGCGGTTACGTTTGCCGAGTCCCACGGCGCAGATCCTTGCGATGGCGAGTTTGGCGCCTAAGTCGACGGATAGGGTGAAGACGGATGGACGCACGGGGTATTTGCAGTCGGGGATGGCGTCGGGGATGAACTTGTTAGGCACGTTTGCTGGAGATTCTGGTATCGGCGAGGTTAAACCACGATTATCCGCCCTTCGAGTCTCTAGGGTTGCCCCGTTAACAAACCCGCGGGATCTCATGAGAGCGGTGCGAAGTGCGGGGGGGAGAACGTTCCCTGTTGTTCCGGCGGTGCATACACGGGTGAGATTTGCTAGACCGAATACGTTACCTGCCACCCCGGACTTGATTGCATCGTTAGAAGTGGATTTCACGGGGTTATTCACCGCCGGGATAGAAGTTACGGGGATCCAGATGACGGTGTTGAATGGTGAGGTGGAGGCGTTATCGACGGAGAAGGATGGGCTTGGGTTACCGTTGAGATGTTCTGCGAGAGACCATGTTACATTTTTGTATAGGTTGGGTCCAACAGGGTCTGTTGACGTTGTGAGGAATCCTACCTCGGAACTATCCATCTCCGTGACCGCCCGTGTCCTAGTCTCAGAGAACACCCATCCGGAGCTAATAATGCAATGGACCACCCCCATCGACTTCACAATCCCCGTCAACCCCGGCTTCGCACCTAACTCCACGCCACAACCACCCATTCAACGATCTCACAAGCCTTCTCAACTATCAATTTCCGGCACTGGTGATGGCGCATCTTTAATCTCCCCTAGTATAACCCGCCCCGACAGTCTTCCCGCCCCATCTACAAATACCACTACCACGCCTGACCTCGGAATCACAGTAACCTTCTCGGCACCCGAACATACAGTATCCAAGGGCCATGCATTCACATGGCCAATCCACGTCCTTAATAGATCCCCCGCAAACCAACCAGCCAGGAAACTAGCCTTATTATCTCTTCCAAGACGGCGTCCCGCTACACGGACTTCTCACCCTCCCACGTCCTCTAGGGCAGATGCCGCACAGATTGCCGATGCTATCCTTGATGACGCTACTTTGCTTACAATGCAACGAGCTGCTCTCCTTGAAGCACCTGATGTCCTTTGTCTTAGTGCAGATGCCCGGGTAGGTCCCCTTGCAGGCGGGCAATGTCATGTTACAGAGTTGAAGTTCCTTGCGTTGAGAGAAGGTGTAGTAGCCGGGGAAGCTGTCCGGGTGGTTGACATGGGAAGTCAAGAGCATTGTGATGTACGAGAACTTCCGTTAGTAGTTATAGGCAAGGAAATTGGTGCGTTGGAGGAGATTGTATTTTAGTCTAGTGTAGTCTACATTACATTGATAGGAACATTAATAATCATCATCCCATCCCATCATTTCATAAAAGTTCTTCTCTGGCTCAGCTGTCGTTGAAGCCGTAGTAGAAGCATGCGTCACCACAGGTTTCTTCACCGGTGAAAACTCCATCATACTCCTTCCTTCCTCCCCACCTTCCTTCTTAAACCGTTTCGCCAAATTCCTTCCAACATCTTCAAATAACTCCTCACCGTCCTCCTCCGTCATCTCCGGTAACTTCCCTTTACTAGGACTTTCCCCGCCCGCCCGTCCAGTCTTAACACCACCAGACCTTCCTGCCCCAGACCGCGGAAACAGTAACCCACGTATCCCACCGCTCCGCCGGGCTGATTGTCCTGCCACGGGTGATAAAGTAAGATCAGCAGTCTCAGCGAATGGATCTTGAAGATGGCGAGGTGTCTTTTTAGCGGGTGTTTCTTGGATTTTCATGGGCGTTTCGTTGATTGATTCATCGAGGGGGTCGAAGGGTTGTGTAGCTTCTTCCTCTTCCTCGGGGATTCCACGGAACCGTTCCTTGGCAGGGGTGTCTTCAATGTAGTCACCTCTTCCCTTCCCCGTGAATCGTCTCTTGGCAGGTGTTTCCTCAATCCGATCACTTGTGGAGCCTCGACGATCTACCATGCCTGTATCAGGAACACTCTCCTCATCATACGGGTTCCAACCACCATGATATCCCGCATATTCGCGTGCTCCTGCCCCGCGATATCGGTTCTTCATAGGTGTATCCTTGATAATCATAGGTGAACTCCCCGGAACAACCCGTCTCGGTTGTCCCTTCTTCCGAATCTGTGATAACCCACCATTAACTCTCCGTTCCGCCTCATCCCGAATTTCTCTCCCCGTGCTCTCCCGATTTGGCTTGCGAATACCGGAGATTGCACGGGCAAGTTCATCATCCAATGCGGCCTTCTTCGTTTTTGAATCCTCAGTAAGTGACAAGAGACTCTGACTCCGTCCCTTCATTAGACCTGCGCCTTCTGCCGCTTTAAGTCTAACAGCTCTCATCTCGGCAGATTCCTTCTTTGCACCTGGCACTTCTCGTGGTTGTGTAGCTAACATACTTTGGATCTTCTGACTTGGACCAAGTGATAGACTTCTCCGTGCACTTTGTCGTCCTTGAGCCAGCTCACTTTTAATCCGCTGTTCAAAAGACAATACCTTCGTTTTACTCGACCTCGGCACCGCCATTCTCTTAGTCGCCGCACCAGGCGTCATCTTCGGCACTGCAGGTTCCTCCTTTTTCCGTTCCTTCTTGATAATCGATGGACCACCCAACTTCTTACTTATCATGTGACAAATCTTGGGAAGTTTCTTTGCAAAGAATGGAATGATGACGTCGATACAAAAGTCTTTTAATGGTTCCAATGGTGCTTCAACAGTCTTGGAAGGGTCGTTTGAGAATTTGGATAGTTGGACAGACTCGATTAGACGGATTTCATCAGAGATGGTAGATTGCCAGATTCCAAGACGATCAGCGAGAACTTCGGCCGTTGCGACAAGATCAAGTGGTTTCTTGCCCTTTTTGGAAATGACTGGTTCTATAGCAGGTACATCCGTTTTTGTCAAATCAAGTTCTGTCTCTTCCTTTTTGACTTGTACCTCTGTCTCCTTGGCTTTCTGCATGTCAGCTTCAAGAGACAAGGCCTCTAAGAGAAGGACAATCTGTAACTGTGTCTCCCTGATTCTCAACAGTTCAGCATATCCTTTAACCGTCCCTGTTTCTAATACCTTCTCTTCTTTGACTTCAGGCATATTTTCTCTCCACCAATCTCGTATTTGTCCGTCTTCTCCGGGGTACATACCCTCCCGATTCAACTTCATCTTCTTATTCTTTTTCTTCTTCTTGCCCGCCGTGCCTTCCTCGTCGTTATAAAACCCCTTCATATCGTTGATGATCTTTGGTATCTGTACTCGATACTTTGCATCAATCTGTGGATATGTCAAGATCATACTACGCAGGAAAGTGACAAGTTCACTCATAGTAGCATCATCTTGAGTCCCAGAGGTAAATGCCGCCCGAGCTCGTGATAATGGCCCCTTGGCAAAGTATGTGAGAGGTCCGATAGACTTGTAAAGAGTCTCCCAATACTGAGTCCTAAGACCATCATAGATACTCTCTGCTGTTGGTGCAGCCCCGGCAAATGGCAATGCCTCATCTGGTATGATATCCGGTTCCGACTTGAATATAGGTAACGGTGTAATAGCCGGTGTAACAGACTGACTAGTCGCCGCTCTAACCAAAGCCGGCCGTGAAATGATACCCTCGGTAACTGGCGTAGTAGCTCCACTTTCCGCCCCTTCCATAGGCTTCTCGATAGCCTCCTTGATCGACATCGACATCGACATCGACATCGACATAGACATAGACACGGACATGCTCGACGCCCTAACCAAGCCCTTCTTTCCTGTCTCCATCTGCGCTAACTTGCGTATTCGTGATTTGCTTCGTTCTCTCTCCTTAAGTTTTTCCTCCTGTCGTATTTTCAACTTGCCCGCCAACATCTCATTACAAATAGTAGCATGTTTCGTAAGTTCCTGGATACCCACCCAGTGACCAATCTGACAAAGCGCAAACGCCCCGGGTGTCTCCGGACAGGCGTCGACTAAGAATATCTGTTTGCGCGCAGATGCGACAATCATGGAATGTGGGGTACCGGATCGTCGGGTTTCAAGGTCTATTATACGGAGATCGGGAGAGTCGAATCTTCGGGCGGAGGGGATATCGGCGAGTGGGGATAGAAGGTCGAGCATGCCGAAGTTTATATGGAGTCGTGGGAGAACGAGTAATGGGTACATTTTAAACGGGGCAAGTTTCGTAGTACTTGATCTAGGCTATTCACCAACAAGTCAGTAACTCAACAAGCACATACAATCCTCCCAAACTCACCATAAAAGCCACCGAGAACCCCAGAAGCGCTACATCATCAACATCTGAAACTCTCTTCCTCTTGCGCCCCGCACCATCGTCCTTGCCACCTCCAGACTCAAGACTAAACTGGGCAACTGTCGGGGTCGGCGCCGCGCTACTCTGTTGACGAGATGGATGTCCCGGGTGATCTGAGAAGGATAACGGTGGGAGAGACGGAGACCTGGAAAGTGGGGTTCCGGTTTCCGACATGTCGAGTGGCCCTGTCGGCGGACGGATCGGGATTTGAGATTTATTTAGGTGGTGGTGGGTTCATGTGGTAGGTAGATAGGTAAATAGATAGTCGAGTTCCTTTGTTGTCGAATCAAGTCGAGTATGTAATCACTAAATCTCATCAACATGCATCCAAATCCAATGCAAACCAACAAATCTAAAAACCAGAAACAAATCTATGTATAAAACCCCAAAAAAGTCTAAAAATCAAAAGCACTTAAACGCAGTAACTACCAATATCAACAATCTACAATTCCCTTCAAGGAATTCCCTCCAAGGAAGTCGAATCAATTAAAGCATGCAGCAGGCGCGTTGGACGCGTGCAGGGGTTGGATAAGATAAGCTTAAGAGGGGAGGGGTGTTAACGACGTCAAGACATAGTTTATGACATGTGGTTGGGCATTTCAATGGAAGAATGAGCTAAGTCATGTAATCTTAAGTATGTCATCCGAAAATTAATCTGATTCCAATATAACCGGTTGTCAAGGACTCCGCTACATTCCGGATGACATGTCTCGCCTATGCTCCTTCCGCCAACCTTACTTACATACACCCTGCCAGCCGTCACCAGCTGCCACAATTCCTCAAAAGACATGCACAATCCTATTCATCCAAACCACAAACTCTCCCCATCAAAAATGTTCCGCCTCCTCGTCCCCCGCTGCTACCCCCGGGTACCCATCCGGCCTCTCACAATCACCCGGGCCGCAACAACATCCTCCATCTCGCCACCGCTCCTCGAGAAATACCGTGTCAAACTCGCTTCAAAGGCGAAAGCTGAAGGCTTACAATCTGTGGAGGACCTGAAAGCGGCATATGCAGAGAAGATTTCTGCGGTTCGAAATGCTGATGCGACGTTACCAAAGGGTGCGCTTCTCGGCGTGAAACCTGAAAGTCCAGTGGTCATCCCCGAAGAGAATGTCCCCACCACCCCAGAAACCCCCGCCGAGAAGGCCGCTAAAGCCGCCATCAAAGCCGCCAAATCTACCGGCTCCTCCACCAAAAGCGGCGTGAAACCCCTCAATGAAATCCTCGACATCGCCAAGGCCTCCGTTCTCCCCGAACGAGAACTCACCGCCATCTGGCGCCTTCGCCACGCCCATACACCCAACACTCTCTGCGCCAGCATCCCCGCCTCCACCTATACAACAATGCATCTCCTCGCCCAAAAAGCCCCGCAGTTCGTTCTTCCGGTTCCTCATCCTACACAAGGCGCCGAGATGCATTTCCTCCAATGGACTTTCGACGCAGCGACGAAGACGTCCTCTGTCTTGTTCACCCAACTCGCGGAGTATAAGCTACGTGGGGAATTTGCTCAGCCACATACGACGGTTACCCATTGGGGAGACTTTGCTGAGGATAAAGGTGTTGTATTGATGCAGGGACAGGTCGTTGAGGGACGGGGTGTCCCGTTGGAGAGTGCCCAGTTCTTGGTCATGTGTTTGCAGAGATTCTACGGTGGTTGGGAAGGTGGCGAGGAGAGATTGAAACTTGTTGAAGCTTTTGCTAAAGGTGGTGAAGGGTTCAGTGTTGAGAAGCTTTTGGAGGAGACTGAGAAGTTGGTTTAAACCTGCTAGACGGATTGTATGAATAGTGTTTGAATATGATTGTACGTTATCCCAATCCAGGGTCCACGAACCCCTGATATCTCAAGGTTACACTACATCTGTAGATCTGCACGCCACCATCTACGCCACTATCACACGGCACAACAAAGAAGCGTTACACCATTTCACATTCACAAAGACGACATTCTAAAAATTGTAACAAGGGAACACCCAAAATCTCAATAAATTGCATCAAATAACTAAGGACATAACAAAAAAACAGGCTCGGCCCAACATCCGACCTAATAAAGAAAAATATCAAAGAAAGTAAGAATCGAACCTAATCATAACCTTTTCCATCCGCAACCCCATCACCGCCAATTTAAGCAGAGAAGCCTCTCGCCACCTTGGTAGCAGAGCTAAACACCTTGACAGACTTAATCATCCAGTAAGTCTCCGACATGTCCTCCGGGTTGTTAGAAACATACTCGTTGCAAGTAGGCGCCAAGGCAGTCAATTCGGGCTTAGTCGTCCACTCATTCCCAGCCCACTCGCCGCAGAAGTCAGTGTTAAAGACGATGTTGTGGTTGACAAAGACGGTATCAATGTCGCAGCCCGAGCCTCCGTTAAACTTGGCAGTGGGCGTGCCCCAGGTTGATGGGTCAGGGTTACCCGCCGTGATATCCGCAGGAATGGCGGAGCGAGCAAAGAAGTAAATGGCAATGAAGTCACTGTTCCAGTCGACGGCGTAGACACCGCCACCGACAGAGTTGAAGGCCGCACCGATGGGAGCGGTAGTGGACATGGAGCAGCCGGTCTTACCGTCGCCCGTGTTACAGTTACCGCTTCCAAGGGAGGATGAAGAGGCAGAGCCTTCAGAGGTGATGACGCAGTTGGCGCCAGTGTGAAGAGTCATGTGGTCGGTTTGATCCAAGTTGGCACCCTCCATGATATCGATTTCTCCCGAGTTAGGCCAGTCAGGGCCGAAAGTCCAGAAAGCAGGCCAAACACCAGCGGCCGCAGGCATATGCGAGACATCAGCGATGAAGAGACCGTTAGAGTATGTCTTCTTGGAAGTCACACGAGTCGAGGCACGTCCGTTGGCAGGGTTGGTAGTATTAAAGTCGGCACCGAGATAGACGGAGCCTTCGGAGAAACCGGCCAGACCCTGGGTGTTAGCGGCGGCAGCGGGCTGGTATTGAACGAAGCCGAGGGTCGGGTCGGCCTCAGAGAAGAAGGTGAATTCGTTGAAGAAGTTGGTGCTGTTGTAGTTATCTACCAGCTTGTAAGTGGTAGAGTTAGCCGCAAATGCGGTGGCGGCAGAGGCAAGAGCCGAAAGAGTGAATTTGGTGAAAGAAGGCATTTTGGTGGATATTGGTCGTCACAGACGATTGGATAGTGATTGTAGTAGATTCAAGGAAAGAACGTCGCGGCACAGCTGCAACAAAAGTGGTGAAATAGATTAAGGACTAGCCTCGTAAGAATGCAATAAGAAAAGAAGAGAAGAAAGAAAACGGTGCAAAGCAAACCGAAGTGTGTGTGATGATGATGATGAAGAAAACAACAACATATCCAGACTACCATCCGGGCATCTCATCATCTTTATATTCTGCAATCCATGTAATGCAATGTGTAGGTAACTACCGCCTCTTTGTCTCTTTCTCCATCCTTTCACCTAGCAAACATTGCTAATGGGTAATTTCTGCTACTACGGGGGCGTGGATAGATGGAAACTACCGGGGTGTATCGGGGCATGACTGAGCGGGATGGTCAGTTACTTTGAGCATTGGCGTTTGACAAAAAGGGAATGTATGGGCTAGACTACTGCTTGGCTTAGGATAGGCATACAGATAGACATAGGCATGAATGTTGATGCCAAGGAAAAGCCTATTCTGAGATATCAGACATGGTTTTGGGGAAAAGTCAATTGATGCATCGATTGGAATCGCGGAATCATGAGCATTTCCCTCTGAAACAAGATATCCCAAAAAAGGAACCGCCTACTCCTTCACTTACACGCCGAGCAACTAAAGAGCCACGATTGGTTGGTTGGCAGTTACCCGTGAAATTCCCCACTAAATCCCACCACCCCTTACCAGGCCATGATAAAACACGAATTGCGTGTATCTCGGTATGAACTACTTGTCTACCGGCAACTTGATTCTGTTCTAATTTTTACGGTAAATTAATGTGGCTGTCGTGGTGATTTTGTTTCTTGGTACAGTCTGCTTATATGCAAGGGAGTTCGATCGATCTCGTTCCTTCTTTTTTGGTTTGGTTGACGGACGGGTGACACGCATGTTTGTGCTACTTTTAGACGCTAGTGATGGTAGATTCCTTTGTAGGAATATAAGCGAGGTTCTTTCAACGACGTCTCTTTGAGATGATGTGAATTCTAAGGTTGATATCTTTACCTGTGGATCTTGTGCAAATCAATTCATACTTCCTGATCAATTAACTCCCATCATCAAATTAACCGGTCGGTACCTGATCGCGCCATGGCCATGGCCATTGCTTAATATGTACAAGACTTCTCTTCCCATTAGGATGCCGTGATACAGCTGTATCAATTCGGGTATACATAGACACCAAAATAGATCATGTTTGAAGTTTCCACTCAGTTTGGTTTACGATATTCTCCGGGGAATAGTTGAGTAGTTCGTTGACTTTACTGTGCCGACGGGATACCGGTTAAACAATGTCTTTTTCGGGGCCTTTCTTGGAGCCGTTTTCAGAGCCTTGTTGCTTGGACCTTATGTCATGTCCTTTCAATTTCCTGGATACTACCCAAGCCTAGATGTCTACATAACTTGATATATACTATGTCCCTCCCACAATCCGTACTTCAAACCCCCAAAATCCAACGAACCATTGCCACCCGATCACTTCACACTCGGCACATCCAGAACGCCTGTGTCCGTCGATCACGCTCATCTACATACCTTATAAGCACATGTAAATACACTTCATCAACGACGACGAAGATCCCCCCAAACCCTCTAAAAAAGGTCCATCTCAGCCAACTCAGCTTCACGCATCCCGACGATCCGACGATCTCCTCCCCTCTGGAACATTTTCCGTCTCACCACACGAACGAACGAAAGCACGGATATCAAAATTCCCCATACTAACTAAGTCGCCACGCTCTAGACTCTATACTGTATAACCCGCCAACATGTGACCCTCCCGAAATAGCCCATCGTAGATCGCCGCCTAGTAGTTACCCCGCCGGACCGAAGAGGAGGAGAAAACTCCCGATCGTCTTTCTTATGCCCTGCACGATGTCCTCACGCCATGCACGCCTTGCACGCCTTGCTGGAGAGCTTGCGCATGTCATCTGTAAATATCCCTTACATTTCAAATCTATCCAAGTCGTCCCATAAGCTTAGCTTAACAAGGATCTCTTCCAAATTCAATTCATCTGCCGAACCACATTTATCTGTACATTAGACTTCATGATATCCTCATTCAAACATCAAGAGTTGACCCCAGTTAACCCTAATGCACAGACCTCTAGATCAAACCCCAGCTTGCGTACGCAATTCCAACAAGAAACAATTCGCTTTCCATTATGTTTTACCCACAGACAGTGGCCCAACTAACTACACCTAAAAGTTCAACAACCAAACATGCTCACATCTTCTTGATGTCACGATAACGTCACTCGTTTCACCCGATTCACATGGCAGTCTTTAACCACCTGTAGTAGCAAACACATACCTATGTACACACAAACTTCCATCATATAAAAGAAGAAAAAAACAAGAAAAAGTATATTTGACAACACCAAGGAAAGATGAACCATCAGCAACCAACCAAGTCACTGTCATACAATCTCACCCTAATTCTAAAAAGACAAATTCCAATCAGAAAAAAACAGAAAAATAAAGAAATAATCCCAAACCTCACTCATCCCACCCAACCATAAAAAAAAAGACACCCAAAGAAACGCAAAAAGTCATGGTAAAAGAACAGAGGTCTGAAGAAAAGAAGAAATGAATACACATCGAAATCGTAGCAATTTTTTGCTCACATCACTCTCATCACAAACTCATATTTAGAGCTTGACCTTCTGTCCCGTCAACTTGTTCCACACAACAGCCACAAGATCCTCCTTAAACCGCTCCCAAATGCTGCGGTTAAGGTAGTAGCTAAGTTCACGGTAGTTGTACATCTCCCCCCAGCAGTCGCGACCCCACTCGCAACCAGCCATGTTGATCAGGAAATCACGATCCTTCTCATCATAGTGAATCTGGTCACCCTCGACGGTCTCGCCGCAGGCCCCCGTAGGGAACGAGTTGATCATACGCTGGGGAACAAAGGCCATGTGCTTACGCACCCACGGCTGAGTAGTGTACAACTGCTCCAGCGCATCCTGCTCCTTGTGCTCCCACTCCATGTGCTTCTGTTCGTACAGCACTGGATCCCACCAAACGTCAAGTAGGCGATCGGCCCACGCACCGCGGCGGATAAAGAAAGAACCCAAGTTGAAACCCGAGCAGTCCTGAGCCAGAATCATGTTGACTGACTCAACCTTGCCATCGCCGTTCTTGCTACGATCCTCCACATCGAGGTACTCGTCCGTGAAAGGATGCGAAATGTTCAACGGGTTGAACACATTGATATCGCGGTAGATGTGCTTCTCAAGGTTGTTGAACAGGTGAGTCTGCAGAGAAACCTTGGGCTCCATGATGTAAGTGTTCAAATCCACCCACCAAAACCTGGATAGTATTGTTTGTTAGAGTCTGATCTGATGTCCAAAAAGACAGAAGAAAAACTTACCACTCAGCGTTAGGGTACTTGCGCATAGCATTGCGGATAAAGTCGACCTTCTCCCAGCTCTCGCGCCACTCGTGCGCATACTTCTTGCGCATCTTCATGTCGGCAATCTCGAGGTTGTAACCGAACCGGCGCACATACTTCTTCTTGTTGCGCAGAGAATCTCTCTCAATGGCCCACTCGCGCGCACCCTTCCAATCCATGACACCACCTCCAACGTTAGATCCAATGACAATGACAAACTTGTCACCACCACCAAGATAGCTGTTTTTCCGGAAGTGATAGTAGAGAGCTAAATAACAAGACACCATGTTAGCCAATCTGTCCGTAAACCCCAATGTCTACTAAACTTACGAGTGCCGTTCCACAGCCAAACCAACAAAATCACCCCAATCACAAACAACAGCCGCGACTTGGTACGCTGGCTGAATCTCCGGAACCAACCGCTACCGTTAGCCGACCACCGTCCCTGGCGCTCGGCCTTTTCGCGCTCTGCTTGAGAGACTTCGTGGTTGAATCGTGGTAAACTGCTGGAGAGCTTGCGCATGTGACGAGTGAAGAATCCTTGGTTAAAAGATGCTGGCGACGATCTCATGTGCGCGCTGTCGTGCCATGAAGGCGAGTCCTTGTTAGGGCTCGAGTGTCCGCTGGTGTTGATGTCGAGACCGGGGCTAGACCAGCCGCCACCGGGGGCTGGCGAGGGACTCCGTGAAAGTGACATGCCAACTAATGGAGTGCCTGATTACAACAATTCGTGCTTTGTTAGTGGTTGGTCGGCGATGATGCAATTTGGTTCCAAATATGGTACTGCAGAAATCCACCCAATTTGTCGCCGCAAAGGTAGCCCAGAAAAGGAAAATAGAAAAAAAATTAAGAAAAATGCACAAACAATGCAAACGACAGGATGATTAAGATGTGAGGAGAAACGAGTGTAGCGAAAGAAAAGACGATACCCAACCGGGTTTGCAAAGAAACTCAGATCGTTGCAAAACGGAGGGGAAAGGAAAGCGACTTTCTGTCCTTTTTGGCCCCGCCAATATTTAACTTGACCCTAGACCTGTCGATTGGTTGAACCTAATACGGTCCCACGGTTCAATGACAGGAAGCACGCTTATATCCAACGACAGCGTCAGACTATACGGGAAGAAAACAAATTCCAGAGCCTGTCTATCAACTACCGATACGAGAATCGTCCTATCCCTTGAAAAGCTGAGGCTCCGGCTTATTGACACAAAAGACGCCAGCTATTGTGGGCCAACGAACCAATGGGGCCAACTAGCCAAAGGAGGAGTAAAAAGGAAGTAAAGGCAGGAGTTAAAGCAGCAAAGGAAGATGTGGACCTCGCTTCGGCAGCACACAATTGCAGATTTCAATGCAGGCTGTAGCAACGTGATTATGTTGGCGGCAGTAGTAGCCAAGTCCGGGACGTTGCAGTGACGGTGGACGGCAACAGTGTAGCAACGGCGGAAGAAGGGCGGAAGAACAAGGCAGTGGCGCTAGATTATGCGTCTGTTGTGGAAGTGTGTAGATGCGGATAGGGATGCGCTGTGCAGTGCAGTGCAGAGAACCAAGAAGGAATCTCGTAATTCGTGGGGTAATAGTTCCTGATGACAGGCGGGAAAGATGTGAAGAAGTGAAAATGAGAATAAAAAATAAAAATCCACCAATTCCACAAGAAACCAATGCAATGTGTTCATACAATGAGAAGACGGTGCGTCAAAGAACAAGGAAGGTCAACTGGAAACGAACAGGTTGTCGGTTGTAGGGATGGGCATGGCCATACAGACTAGGTGCAATACCAACTTTCCGCAATTTTGGGCAATAAAAAGCTTGCTGCAATTGGAATGGTGGGAAACACAGCAGAACGAGCTTTTTTGTCTTCCTTCAAAGCTTAGAGAAAGGATGAATGAGTTCCATGTATGGAGACTAGGGATAGCACAGAAACACTTCTCTCATACTAAATTCGGACATGTGACAAGCGTGTGTACGGTAGAAAGTGTATAGACCAGACAAGCCAAGCCAAAGAGGTCATATTCCCGTCTGCTCCGACCATAATAGCGTGTCGCGGTACCGGTATGTTTTACTAGTATGTAGGAACCGCTAAACACCAAAGCACCAAATGCCACGCAAGTCCGGCCGGGATTCCAATTCCACTCGGACGCTCTGGAAGCCCACATTGTGCTCGAGAAAGAGCACTGGCCTTCGCGGACCTGCCACTGCCAAGACAAGCTTCTGTGCGGGAGATTGAAAAATGAACAGGGGATCGAGAACTAGCAATTGGAATATGGCCGGCACCACAACGGACACGCTTCCTTTCGTCGGTAACCACAAGCTGTATCAGATTTGTTATCCGCGACACTTGACAGCGGGCAAGTAGCGTGTGGTGACGTAAGAGATGAATAATGATCGAATCAGGAAAACCTTCTATCCGATAGAAGCTAAAAGCTACGGCTAAACCAGCGCGGCAAATTCCACACGGCGCTATAACAAGCATGTTGCAGAAAAAAAAGGCCCGCCGGTGCCGAAACGGGACACGGCCCACTTTACCGGCGACAAATGGGGAAACTTGAAATCCAAAAAGAAAGAATCATGTTGACTTACCAGGAATTGGAGAGAGAGAAGCAGGGCTGACGTGACGATGGTCGACATGCAACCCCGTCGGGACACGGTTGTTGCGACCGGAAGGCGCCGACGACTGTCCAACTGAAGACCGCCGTCTAGAGTGGCTCTGGTGGGCCGGACGGTCGGCAAAGGACGACGAAGAGGCCGAAGGCTCGGGAGAATCCAGGATGTCGGTTTACTTGCCGGCTACTAGATGGCTTAAGGTAGGCCACCTAGTAAACGGGCTTGATATTTCGGGGAAAATAAGGTCTGGGACGTCTTAACGACTGAGTGCGCTCTGTCAGAGACGCAAGGGCGTTCAATCGATTGGTACAGCCGGCCGTGAAGGTGCGATACACTGTTGGATGAAGGCGTCTGAGGGCTGGGGGGGCCGCGTAAGTATTTCAGTAACGGTCGGTCCGCCGGTCGCTAGTTGAGGACGTAAGTGAATGAGTTTCTGTCGATGGTAGTGTCGAAGCTGAAACTCTGGGGTTGTCGTGACGTTTGCCGTGGGGGTTATTCGCTTCGGGTGGCTTGCAAATAGAGAGCACAATGACGAAAGGTCAGGCAAGAACTCGCGACTACAAAGTAAACCGTAGAGAGGCGAAGAAGGAATTAAAAAGGAAAGATGAAGCGTGAAAAGTTGGACAGACAAGCCAATTGTAAAGTTGCCTCACGGGTCTTCTCCTGGCCAAGCTGGTTCAAGTTGGTTTAAAGCAACAATAAGTTAATTATGTGGGGCGTATACTCCAATGCAGCTCAATCATTGGCTCCTCTAGACTGTGATTTTTGAGCAGTCGTTGTTATGAACAATGCTTGCCAAAAGGAAATTACACGGGCAAACTCTCCAATCTGTCTTTAGTGACACTGCTACTGATTGGACCCGCTAGAGTTAGTGGCCGTGACAGGGCCTGATTTCATAATTACAGGGAGTCTATCTCGCGAAAGGGCTAGTGCTGTAACAGTAAAAAAGTGCAACGTGGATTCTATTCGGCTCCAAACCATGTTCCTGCAGGCGGTGTTTCTTCCATAGGCCCTTGTTTCCATTTTCATACAAGGTTTTCCAACCACGGCAGCGCTTGTTTCGGGGCCCTGATCGAAATGCCGGCTTAAAACGGCGGTAGGAGGACTTTTGAATTTTATGGTACAATCGATGGAGAGACAAATAATGGGCGAAGAGGTTCCCCTCTCGCCATGCATGGCTTGGACACAACAGTATTTCGCGTGTTTAAAACTTACCATAAGCAGTAATATTCTACACGGCAATTGTGGGAATTCTATCAAGACGCGCCAGTCAATCACAGTCCCCGCCAATCACAGTTCCATCAGCCAGCAGATCCCGTCCATAATCTACAAAGAGCCGCAAGTCCGGATACACCCAGAAAAGAAGGCAAGCAGAAGCCTCCTCCCTCCATAGAAGCCACCACCACCACGAAAAGGGGGCACTTCAGCACTCACTAGCGCAGCAATCCTTCAATCATTGGACACGGTGGGATGATTGGCGTAGCATCGATCCCCTGACAAAGTCAAGTCCAAGCTGAACGAACAGAGACCCCGCCGAAGTGGACGGACGGTACGGGCGACAGCCGCAGACTGGCTTTCCAGCGCCTTGACTTGTATAGAGTTCATTAATGACAGCCTCGACATCAGACGGGGCACGAAAGTTCCTCTGACCAAAGAGGAGCCTCAACAAGGAATGTCGACATATTAGTGGTGATTGCTTCACATTGTGTCCCATGCACAATGAAATGACTTACGGTCCTCATTTGACATTGTTATGCAAGTCGCAAATTAATCAAGTTGACATATCAACCACATGCAAGCGAAATTCACCGGCCGACGAGTCCGATACTTATGGACCAACCCTATACAAAGGGTCCGAAAGCACCGCTGTGGTCTGCTTAACCACACACGGCCTATGGTCGGCTCACTACATGCAGTGGCGCGTTACTACGATTCTGACTGCGGAAACAGCATCTTATGGGACATGTAACCGAGACTTCCGTCTGTGTGGCCGCTTGCACAGCACAGGTGCTGGAGGGACGCATGTAGGCATGCGGGCATACCGAAAACACAATGAGCTCTGATTTTGTAAAAGTGCCAACACCCTCTGGGGCTAGAACGGGCCGTGATTAACCAAAGTAGCGGGCAAGACATCCTAGACAGTCTTGGAAGCGGGTCGATCTCCAGATGTGGTACAGGGTGTTAGGCCGAATGGGGCATAGTGTATACCCTAACCCTTCAGCTGACCGGTTGGTTCGTATAACTTGTGGTTGTAATGAACATCTGAACTACATCATCAAACATATCAGGAAATCAAATGATATGTCAGATCTCACAAGACCATATGGTCAGGGTTCACTGAATACGACATAGTGATAATTTATCGATGACATTTGAGAACCCTAACTGGACACTAAAAGCTAAACCATCAAAACCCTATTTGCGCTTTCCAATAATAGAATCTTCGGAACGGAATATACCATAAACTCGACCGTTCTGCTGTCGTCCCACTCGGAAGTATCCACGACCCAGGAATCAACCCAATCTCCAGGCCCGCGGCATTATCGGGCAATGCAACAGATGTTGAGCTGAAAACACTACCGTATAAAGATTGTAACAACGTGACATGTCATTACTCATAGCCTGGAGCCTTACTATCGGTCGCCCCAAGCCTCATCATTTCTCACTTCCAAATTCATTGGCTACGTACTTCCCGCCGTCCACATTCTAGACCGCATATGCGAGAGTCTCGGCTTCCCACGTAAAACCAGACATGTAGGGTATTCGTAAGGGCCGATAAATCGGTCTCTCCACTTGATGGGGTCCCGATATCATGTTCCTGATCTATGCCCCCTGGACGGTAACACCAGATCCCCGCAACACTTAAGCGCCAACCAATTCTTCACTAATCCAGGTTCTTTCCCAATCAAGCCATAATGATGCACCACGAGCCAATCAAATTCCACCAAGTTGCTCCACATAAGACGCCCAGCCAATCAAAAGCCGTATAGGTGCGTCTCTGGCGTATTAGCAAGACGTCGGCTGCCGCTCGCTATCACGACTTTACCCAGGGCGACGAACCAATTGGCGCTTTTAGAGGACAGTTTTGGCGCCGGTGGGGATTTTGAACCTGCAGCTGAGGCAGTGTCGTGACGGAAAAGGCCTGTCGAGAACTGGGACGGGAGCAGGGAATCAGGTAGTTGCTTATGTAGAGCGTTGTATCGGTCGATGAATTGCCGGTGAGGCGGGCGTGTGAAGAACTTACAAAACCGAGGAACAAATCCGCCGCGTATGAGTTGTTGGGGGCGCTTGACATTCCTTTCTTTTTGCATTTTGCGAACTTCATCCACAAAGTCTAGTATCATATCTTTTACATACATAGACTTGAAGTATCGTCAAACCTCCGTTCCTTCCTTTTATTGCTGCATCTGCGTTATTGCCTATTTCGTATTGTTGACGTTCGTGACTTCTACATCAGGACCTCACTTCATAAGACCCACAACTATTTTTTGCGAAAACCTATAGAAATTTCATTGTTTTGCGTTCAACTTTTTCATTCAGCATTTTCGCTTCAGAGTCTCGATTTTCGAGCAACTTTTTATCATCAAGTCCGATATATCGAAATTCTACTTTGATTCAACGACATCATCAACTGTACTTTGCATTATATAATAATCATCCAAACAACAATTCTCCTTCTCGACAATGGCTTCCAATCGAGACCAATCGGGTCCCTCTCAAGGCCCCATTGGCCGCCAAGATTCCTGGGATTCCTGGGACGACGAAGACATCTACACACCAATCGAAGATGACGTCCAAGTAGTTCCGAAGCCGGTAGTTCAGACTGTCAACCCCTCTATCCAACGCCAACCGCAGGCTGCCCAGATATTGATGGCCCGTCAGGCATCTCAATCCAAGGGCTTCGGCCTTCAACGCCTCAAGTCACGCAAGAGGCAGCAGTTCCAGAATGAACAGGCCGGTATCAAAGTCATCACTGATATGAACATGCTGAGAGATGCCGGTAATCAGAACATAAATGCGTCTTCTAGCCAGAATGGCCAGCGGTTTATGGATGCTGCTGCCCTTAGAGCTATTGCCAATTCATCGGCCCAACAACAAGTCCCCGAATCAGCGGTATCTTCTTATTCCATTCCGATCAATGTCTCTCCTAGCATCGTGAGAAACAATGGTAAAGCACCCACAAACTCGTCCGACGGACCTTTGATTGACTTTGAATCCGAAGAAACCACCCGGAAGACCAACGTGGCCCCGACGAACCCATTTGCTGCCAACGCCTCGGCGCAACCCAAGTCTGTGTGGTCGCCCGATACCCCCGACACTGCCAGCTCCTTTAGCCAGACACCAGTTTCAATCAAAATCTCCATGGCGCCGGAATTGATGCCACAGACTACCCAGGCCGGCCCGTCTTCACAGCATACCCTCTCCGCCGGGCAATCCACGAACCCTTTCATGCCATCTCCAGCGACTCCGGCGTCGTGTTATCCTATTTCAATTTACGACCGTTACGCATCTGATTCTCCGCAGATGTCCTTTGAAGAATTTCAGCGACAAAGGAATTTTCCACCTGCCACGACTGCGGATGACAGCCCGCTTTCCGTTTCAAAGACGCCTTTGAGCGACAAAGCCCAGAATTCCTCTTTGGGACAGGCTCAAAGCCATGGTGAAAGACTAAATGCTATGAGCTGGTTGAACCGCTTAGCTGAGAGTCCTCTGCCCAAGCAAATGACTGTAACATCTGCTGTTCCTGCGCCTTTGCAAACCACAAAAGTCTCGACGCTCCCCGTTGTTCCGCTTATTCAAAACCAAACTACCTACCATGTTTCTCCCGAAGAAACCAACCAGTTTGATTTTAACGACAATCGCCAAACAATCGACGTTTTTGCATCACAACATCTTGATATGCCCAGCAACAACCAAGCTCGCAACCTACCTCAAGCCGAACGCGTGACCAAGTGGTGGGAGCCCGATAGTGTTTTGGAGAAGGAAGAAAAGCGCCCTCAGCTTCACCACCAAGAAAGATCATTTGTGGTTGCCCAGTCTGCCACTATTCATCAGACATCGCCGAGTCTTGCTACAGGTTCCACCGCTCCGACCCCCTCGACTACTCGGGCCCAGCCCTCACCTGCTCTAGGACTGGCTTCGGCTACTATGTCCTCAAACGACCGGCCTATTATCGGAATTTCCATCAACCGCGACAACCAGCGCACAGTTTCTCCAGCGCCTACGTCGAGTCTTCCTTCTGCCGCAGCTGTTTCTGCATCGGCTGTTGCCACTGCTACAGCTTCTATTACCATCGAAAACTCGCCCCCCCTTCCGCCTTATTCACCTCCCCGTGTAGTGGTTGAACACATCCACACCACTCAGATGATTCCTCCTACTCGCCCATCTCCCCCCGACGAATCTCTTTCCCCGGCTGCTATTTCGCACAGCTACTCTCGCAACATGACTCGCGGCCGCCTTCAAATGGATGAGATTCCGCTTACGCCTGCTGTTAACGGCCCCTCTGTGGACCCCCATGGAAACATGTACGCCATTCATACGCATATCGATCCTGCTGAGTACCGCAAGCAAGCAGAGAAGCGGCGCAAGCGTTGGGCTAAAGAGGAAAAGAAGGCGGCTAAGGGACCTAACAAGAATCGGAAGTGTACTCTTGGATTGAGTCTCAAGGATAAGAGAAAGCGTCGGTGCTGGCTTTTATTGCTTCTGCTTCTGTTGCTTTTGATTGGTGCTGGTGTTGCCATTGGTATTGCTGTTTCACACAAGGGCCAGAAGCATCAGATTGACAACGATGGTGGTAACAACAATGATAGCAACAGTAACAACAACAACAACAACAACAACAACGGCGACACCAGTCAGAACAGTACGGATACGGGTTTGGCTTGGGTCAACATCACGGGCTTCCCTCCGATGCCAACTGGAGTTTTGACCATTGTAGGACCCGAAAACACGCTTACCAAGTCTGACTGCACTGGGCCCTTGACTTTATGGAGTTGTTCGTTACCCAAGGAGCTCCACAGCGACGTTGCCCCCTTTGACGTTGATAGTCCAACTATCACACTGAAAATCCAGTACGATAACGGCACGGATGACAAATGGAAAACGGCATGGGAAAACAACGACACCACTTCTTACGACTCCTTCACGCCTCAACCTACCCCCCCTACTATTGCTGAGATTGGCTTCCTGGGCAATTACACTGATGATGTCCAGTCTGATGAGAAGGAAGGCGAGGCCACACCTTTTTATATCAGCATGCTTGACATGGACCAGGACCCCAATGAACTCGGTACTAGTGAGAATACTGGTACTATAGTCATTGACGACAGCGGGATAAACCGTACACTTCCCCTCCCGCAGTCCAACAACGATGACGGAACACCAGCCAATGCCCGGCTGTTTCCCCGTTTGAGACAACAACCTGTTCGATTGTTCGACAGAGATCTTGCTACGGAGCACTATGGGTTTTATCAGTACTTTCGCCGGACTATCTATGTTACCAACATAAGTAATAACGCTTCGACTGATACAACTGATAACGATGGGGGTGCTCCAATTGATGAGGCTACGTTTATTGTGACATGGTCTCAAACCCGTGTGAAGGTAGCTCTATGGACGAACCAGACGAGTAACTCGCTACTTTCGACGACTAGTGCAAAGACATCTTCTGGGCTTAGCAGACCGGGATCGATGCCGTACCCCGTCACGGTGAATTTGGATACTCATGGAGGAGATAGGAATAACAAGAATATTTGGGCTTGGGGTATGGATAACTCCACGATTAACACGGGAGATTTTACGCTGCTAGTCAACAAAATTTATGTAGGCGGACAGATCATCAATTCACGTGCTGGAGGGAACCTTACGGAATTTGGTGGATTTGATGGTGGTATTGGTGGGTGTAAGTGTCAGTGGGACAATTTTGCGTCGAACACGGCTTGATTAGATGGGATTTGTCTCTTTTGTGAGAGTTGGGATGGCTTTTTCTTTTGTTTTGGGTGGATTATTGCATTTTAGTCCTATGGGACAGATGATTTGTTTTTTTTCCTTTGTCAATGTTGTTTGATATATCTTATGACTGATGATTTGAGACACTGGATGTCTCGGTAGATAGTTGACTTTGAACAATACACGCACGGGTGTCTACCTTAACTTGACTTCTTAAATGTGATACCTATTGTGCTCTGTGGCTAATCATCCTAGATATGGGCTCTCTCTGGTTGCCACTCAACCTTGTTGACGCAGCTACCTACCTTCTCAAGTCCAACCTCAACAACGTCACCATTCTTAAGCCAGTTCTGGGGTTTCCGTCCAACGGCAACACCCGATGGTGTCCCAGTGAAAATGATATCCCCAGGAAGTAACGTAACCCCCTTACTCAAGAAAGCCACCAACTCATTAATCTTGAACACCATATCCGCAGTAGTACTTTCCTGAACCGTCTCCCCATTAACCTTAGTCCAAATCTTCAAACCCTGGGGATCTACCACCTCTTCTAACGAGACAATCGCCGGACCAATGGGCGCCCACCCGTCAAATGACTTGCCGTGACACCATTGGCCGCTTCCGTGGGTGATTTGCCAGGTCCGGTGGGATACGTCGTTGCCGACGGTTACACCGAGGAGATGACTGGGGACATCGGCGGGGGAGACGTCTCGGGTGGGTTTGCTTATTATGGCGACTAATTCGCATTCATAGTCGAGACCACTTGTTGTTTGAGCGATTGGGGGGATCGGGATAGGGTCTGTGGGTCCCGTGACGGAGGTGAGTGGTTTGTGCTGGGGAAGTTAGTATATCATCATGGAAACGAGAATGTGAACTTACGAAGAGAACGGGGTATTGAGGGAGCTTGAGGTTAGCTTCTTTGGCGTGGGCAGCATAGTTTAGACCAACGCAGCGGACGGTGCGGAGTTGTTCGGGGGCTAAGGGGGCGAGAAGGAGGCGGATCTCGACGACGTGGCTGGTTACAGTGTAGTTTGTGAATATGTCACCGGTGATTATGTAAGCTGTTTTGGCGGAGGCGGAGTCGGTGGAGCCCGGGGGGAGAATGGGTTCACCGTGGTAGGTTTTACCGTCGGTGGAGAGGAAACGAATGAGACGCTGGAGGGTTAGTGTTGGGCTTTAGAAGGGGATTAGAGAATTTACCTTGAAGGGTTTGTTAGGTGCCATTGTGTTTGATTGATAAGAATATCTGAGTTTCAACTCTCCTCATAACTCAATGAGTCGGCACATGCGACTTTATATATCGCTCATGTGAATTTCCCCACTACATCCGACGCCACTCCGAATTATTTACCGACTTACTAATCCCAGTGTAACCCACCACTGCAGTATCACGTCCGACGCAATGTATACACCCGCAACCTCTTTGACAACGTCTTACACACTTTAATCATGAACTTATAAGTCGTCTACATCTACTTTTTACTTAGGCCTGATCGGGGTTAGGGTTGATCGGGGTTAGTAGACGGGTCAAGGCCCCACAATTATCACCAGTTTGACGTGGTAAGGTGAACGTCACCTCATGCATGAGTGAGTGAGATTGACTTGGAAAGTCAACAACAGTCAACATGAGACTTACCGGTCTTCAAAAGGATGTTCTCAAGTTATACCGGGAGTGTCTCCGGGCAGCCCGGGCAAAGAATGTATATACCCTTCATACCATGAGATTCAAATATAAACTAACACCTCCTAGGAACAACGTGTACATTTCGAACGCTTCATACGCAAAGAATTCGAGAAATACCGGCCACTAGACCGCAAGGACTTTTCAACTATAGAGTATTTCCTCCGCAAGGGACACCGCCAGTTGGAGGTTTACGCCAATTCTGCTATCAAGAATATTCAATAAATCGTCGTTGATTTTGCAATTTTCACGTGATGCACCTGGAGCACGTGATGGAGTTTTATATGGGCTTGTATTTGTTTTCATTTGGGTGGTAGTGGTTGAGATGGACGTATGTTCTTGCCTATTTGGATATTGAGTGTTGGAGGGTTTTCTGGATAGGGAAGTTACCTGTGAGAGGATGGACCATGGAGGATTAAAGAAAGTATTGTGGAATTCTATTTTTGGCTTTTATTTTTTGGTTCTCTCGGTGGATCTTCTATCACATTCATCATTAACCTAAATCTTTTTCAGTCTGATACCTGTTGGCTCTTCATCTTCTTAACCATCTCGATCTCTACTTGCTGATCAACCATCGACACTCGATTAAACGCACCCCATGGAAGGTACTATTAGCTAGAGTTAGAGAAATTATCGATGCGACTGTCTCTTTTCAACAAATCTTGCTAAGACGTCACTTTTGATTATAGTCACCCGGCGGCATGCAATCAAGCACACCGTGCCCTGTTCTTGGTGCTGCGGGTACCAAGGAACACCATGCTCATGGAGAACTACCCGGATGTGTGAATGTTCCATATATCTCCCCACGATACGACAAAGACCTCCACACCATCATCGGCTATGAAAAAGATAGGCAGACCGCACCGATCCCGAAAATAAAGCCTTATTGGGATTGGGACAACTTAATGGGGGATAATGCGAACCCTCCCCCCGACGTCGATCTTACACAAACACTCGACGCTAGTTTCCTTGATAAGCCGGAACATCAAATCATATCGCCAATTTGCAAAGAATACCTCGCCACCCAGCTCCTCGCAGAAGAGAAACGAACACGGGAACAAGTACGAGATCTAGCTAAGGCTTACTACATGGATAATCTATGGAAAGCAGAGGCTTCATGGAACAAGATAGCTTCTAAAGAAGAGGAGGAAAACTTCAAGAAGCAACATGAGACGGTTTGTAAGGGGATGGCGGTTTTCTTGGAGTTGGTGGGGGATCGAGATATGTGTGACTATTTAAAGGGGACTTTTGAGTTTGATTTCATTGGCGTGGCGGAGAAGATTGGGGAAATGGCGGGTTTCATACGGAATTGGAGGTTGGAAAATGGCGACTAGAGAAAGAGTAGAGAGAGATACCGGGAGGAAGAGGTATATGCGTATCTCGGTAAATGTTGGTATGATAAAGGCTAGATATAAGTTTAGACAGAAGGATGAATTGCCAGTTTTTGTTTGTATAGTCTGGGAAAAAGGGTTAATGATATGGATGCCACATGTCTCATATCCTTTGGGA
Source organism: Huntiella bhutanensis (assembly GCA_002018275.1). Taxonomy (NCBI): domain Eukaryota; kingdom Fungi; phylum Ascomycota; class Sordariomycetes; order Microascales; family Ceratocystidaceae; genus Huntiella; species Huntiella bhutanensis. Next base: position 47,243 of record MJMS01000128.1, read on the forward strand.
TTCGAGTTGGACGTCACTCGATGAACGTGTATGTAGGCTTTATGACTATGAGAGAATACGAATCATGGTAGAATACGTTAGGTCTTGACACAAGACTTGAAGATTCACCGTGGCGGCTATTGAGTAGTCTGGACTGAGGTTAGGTATCACTTGAGGTGATAGATGATTGTTGTGACTATACCATTGGTCATTGAGAAGATCCGACGGAGAAACATTGCCATTTTAAGTTGTTTCAATGTGAGGTAGATAGGTACGTATATACATACATGTTAAATACTCACAGAATGTGAATTGAAACTGCATACTGTTTTCTTCTGTTTTCCCCTCCTACATGTCGTTTTTTATTTATTAACTACTATCATGTAGGCTTAATCTAGGGAGAGACCGCTCTCTGGTTCACAGTAATCCAACCTATAAAGCCCTAATCCCCCCAGCCAAGTCGTAGCCACTCTCACCTCACTGAAATCGGGTTTAAACAGACTAAATCAAATCTCGCCTCACTGACTCAGCGACAAAGCTTCCACCTTCCCTGCGAGAAGAGGCAGAGCGAGGAATGAAGTCTAATATCGTCATCATGGGCGACGAGAACACCTATAGCGACGCTGGTGGCCCAGTGCCTAGCAGTGACGTTGGTTCCTTATCGTTCCGGTGGCTAGATGCGAAACAGGCCGGGGGATTAAGATAGTTCGAGGGTTTTCGACATGCGCCTCCCCAGATCGAGGAATGTAATGGTCCCAGGAAATTGTTGTCTGAAGGTGTTCAAGAATAGAATGAAACTACTGGAGAATATTGCCTAGAGATCGAAGGTGTTTGCACGAGACCCCCCGCATCTTTTGTATGATGGGGCCGAGCCCGACTTTGACGTGTTTACCGGCAATATTATCATGACCCAACATTTCTTAGGTGCTGATGGACAAGCTCTAGGCTACCCAGTTGGTTGTTTTACGCACGTATACCGGCACTAAACATAATACGCCTCTCTCCAGGCTCCACATTGGGACTGCTCGCGAGCTTCTACAAGAATATTTGGTGCACCGTACCGCACGTAGTGAGACTTGGGTCATGGAATGCTCCACGTGGCTGCTAGTTCTTACACAGCTAGTGCGAGCAACTGGCACATCACTCGAAGGGATCTTTCCACGGTTAGAGAATGCAAGAATTGAGAGATTACGGATGTGGTGAGAGTGTAGATGATATATGAAGATGGGTGTGTTCGATGTAGTCAGTGACTCTACATCTGTGTAATGAGATAAGTTATAAGTCAAGCTATCTATGTACTGCGAAGGGCGTAGTATGATGTCTATGTGAGTGGGGGCTCAATATGTTACACAACAACAAGCTCTTCTCTCCATTCAGTAATCACTTGCGACTGGGGTATACCAACAAGAAACGCCCTTTCAACAAAGAGAACCTCACCTTGCGGGGTTGCATTTCGTACTACGAACGGGGTATAGAATCCCTCAGCCAACACAACTTCGTCGTCAATTTGACTGTATGAGCAACCGACGAACAGATTACCATCCGAGAGAATGCCAAGGTTATGACCCGAGCGACGCATATTCCACAAAGATGAAACGAGGCTGTGATCAACAACATCATCCCTATACCTGTCGACATCCAGGTAATGATCTAAATCTTCCTTGAGACTTGATTCGAAAGGCGGAATGTACCGCAACCAGTGAAGTAAAAAGTCTCTCTCTGTATCATCCATATTGTTTCCCCCGAAGCGTACTGCCATTGCCTTTCTCAACTCCTTGTCGTCGTTTTCTTGGAACAGCTTTACCACCTTGGCTCGGTACATACACTGAGCGTGCAGCTTTCCCCACCCTGAACCACGACGAAATGTTGTATTTTCAAATGTGTCAGTTCTTGTGCCCGCAAATTGTGCAGTTTGGAGTTCAACGAAGAAACGGGTATAGAGTCTGGCAGGAAATACGATGGTTTTGCCATACTGCACCCAGGATACCAAGGTATCCGCTGCAGGCAGCCCCTCGGGAACCGGTCGTAATCCGTGATTCTCATAGGTTAGATGAAATCGGCGCTTCGTGGTTTTTAGAGACGTCACTATGTGTTGGGCGATGTCCAAAACCACCTCTGTATCAGGTTTATTGTAGTCAACTACTATTTCGACATTTTTGTAGAGCCCGGCAAGAGAAAATAAGCGATCGCGATCTTGTCCCACCTGAAGGTCTTCACATGAATAGCCATACGCGTAAGCAAAGGGAAATGTTTGGTCCGAAGCTAATTTTAACTGAGAAGTTACTTTGATTAAGGATGGGTAAGTGACAACAGAGAATGGCCCATCCGCTAGAGAAAAAAGAGTCTCGTTGAAACTCCCAGTATCCGGCAAAGACCTATACATATCTCGAACATTGGGATCATATATGTTCCAATAGAGTGCCTCAGTTGCAACTAAAATGCACCAAAGGGAAATCTTACATTGTCCATACAACAAGTAATCCGCTGTATATCCCCGGATTTTGGGCCATTGTGCCTGCCGTCTTGCCAAGGGGTATTTGAATCGGTCCAACTCTTTGTTGAGTAATGGCCACAGCGCAAGGTATTCTTCACGGACGGCAACCTCTTGGACAATCCATGCGCGAGTCCAATAGGCACTATCAAACACTGG